>JAUCMX010000008.1:4653840-4791340 GCA_033459395.1 Hemibagrus guttatus | reverse complement strand
TTTCTATTTCCTGCTTTTGGCTGAAGTCAGCCCGGGCCGAGCAGGAGCTGCTGATGTGGAACGACGGCTAGCGAGTCGCTATCACGCGTGCGCTAAGTTGAGGATTCTGGCGAAACGTGCAGGAGCTTGTCCAGGTGTGTCAGCACTGCAGCTGCAGAGCGGCTCCAAAAACCTCAGCTTGACTCCCTACTCGGCTGTAACGTCTCTAGATATTGTGAACAAGAACACGAGCTTAAGCCACCATTGATTTATTACGATCCATGAGGCTCAACATGGGTCAAAAGTCACGCAATCACCTGGACAATTTTTTTTTTTTTTTATGGTCTGTGATAAATATGGCCTTGTTTATATTACCTTTGTAGTGTGAACAGTAACGCAACATCAAAAGACCGGCTAATCACCAGTGTTGCCATGTTTATGGATTTCATCAAGGATCAAGTTACTGCCACGTCGTTTCCACAGCCTGGACATTTACATACCTAAATATATACTGTAAATCTCTACGCTAAATTGTTTGTCTCAGTATACTGGCTTGTTCTCATAGCTGCTCTTTATTTCCACTATACGCAACCACTGGGCACTTTAACAGGGTCACCATTACCTAAATAATGCACTCATCTGAATCAGCCAATCATGCTGCGGCAGCAAAGTCTGGCTCTCTTTACAACCGGGATGAGCAGAAAAGCACCTTGGAATGCGTGAGCTGAACCTTGAGGCTAAAAAGTTACCAAAAAAACAAAACAAAAAAAAAAAAAAACAGGAATTTGATACCACAGGGAGCTCAGGTTTACCAAAAATGGAAAAAAAAAAAACGTTCAACAAGACGACAGAAGTCACTGAGGTCACATGTTCTCTGTTTGATGTGAAGGTTAACAGAGGCTCTGGACCTGTAGAAACAAGCAAGTTTCACATTGTGTTTTTCAACAACAAAAAAGCCAGCAAGTCACCAATCTGAGCAGCAAACAGTTTCGATCTGAAATGGTGTCTCATGGCTTTTTGCTCTTAGGCCAGGTTTGAGTTCTGGGAAGTGAAACCGGGTTGTTTTTGGCAGATTTTCCACCTTTCAGATTGTGAAAAGCAACGCGGGTCATTCAGTGAAGACACGTTCCAGGTGTGAACGGCTCTCGTTCTCGGATCACCTGAAACTCTCATTAATGGAAAGCATGCCATGTCGACGATCCCGCAAACCCGAGCTCTAAAAACACAAACTGGGATCTTTGAGGAAACGCTATGCAAAACGTCATATTTCCAGTGCAATCAGATAAACTGGATAGTGAATGCAAATATGGTTGGTGTGCATATGAACGCGATTTGGGGCTCAGATTTAAATCTGGATAAAATCAGGGACAATTATAGCTACAAGTCTCGACGATATCTAGGCGGATTTATATTAACATGCTTCTTCTAATGTGGTGGTGCTTCCGTGGTAATTGCTGTGATGTAAAGAGGACTAAAAGACTTGCATCTATTTGAAAAGAACAGACTGAGATATACGGAGTAACTTTGCTATAAAGCCCCAAAAAGTTGTTGTTTTTTTTTTCTTACTTCTAGCACCATTATTTCTACAAACTACGAACTAAATTGCTCCAATAAAACAGCAAACATTTTTTCTATTCACTTCTATTCTTTGGTTACATTTCCAAATGTTAGGAGTATTTAAGATGATCCTTAAATATCAGTGTGGTTAAAGACTATTGACTGGTTGTGCATTTGTACTACCCCCGGTTTAGCCTCTGTTAAGGTACACCGTGATCAGACTGAGGAGTTCATTAGCAAGCACTCGCAGGTGGAATTCTGTTCCTCGGCGCTGATCCGATATCCTGACGAGTGAAATGCGAGAGCGTCCCATAAAAATATACAGCACTACACACGGTAAGACAAGTCTGGACCAGCAGGTATGATGCGGTGTAACTAAAAAAGCACCTCGGAGAGACGGATTAAACCGGGATTTTTCTGGTTTAATCCCCGGATTAACCGTTTGCTGGAAGTCTTTAAACATCGTCACGTTTTTTTTAGCCAGGAACTGCGGCACACCGAAAGCCGATGCTGTGTGGAAAAGTTATCGGATGCTCAGAAACAGGCGCAGAGGGAGAACACGCAAGCAGTGTGTACACGAATCGGTTACTTGAAAGAAGAAAAAAAAAAAAAAAAGGAGGAAAGGAAGGACAAACCTTGACGTATCCTTTATCCTGCATACTCTCACTTGTGCACACACCTCACATATCCTGTTCGAGCACACAAAGGTCACCTCTACTAGCCGTCAAACCAGCAATTATCATTGTTTGGGGAGTGAAATTCGACCTGGGAGAGATTATGACAGTAGCAGCGTTGACGCGGATGAATGATAAGGGCTTTAGAGACGAAGGCGACAAACAAACAGACAGACACTAACCACACAAAGGCAACGATCAGAACACCAGTAGACACGTCTGATCCGGCTACGTGGAGCTGCGTGAACGAAAGCGGCCTTAAATACACAAGATTTGTCAAGAGCAAGTACACGCTGAAACTGGTTTTCTAATTAATGGTTAAAGTACAATTTGAATCAGAAATGAGAGATCGGTGTCAAATTGAGCATGAGGATAGTGAAGAGAGTCAGAATGAGACGCTGCAGTATCAATCACAGAGCTGGAAGTGAGAAAAAGTGACGATTCGAGTGTTTTGATTATCAAAACATTCAATACATGGGTGTTGAGGTGCTCAACTTGGGGTCCTTGAAGCAGAGCCAGGGGTATAGAAGAAGAAAATTCATTACATATATACATTACCACAGAGTGAAATTCTTTCCTTCACATATCCCAGCGTGTTAGGAAGTTAGAGTCAGGACCCAGGGTCAGCCATGATACTGCATCCCTGGAGCAAAGACGGTCAAGAGCCTTGCTCAAGGCCCCAACAGTGGCAGCTTGGCAGTGCTGGGGCTTGAACCTTTGACCTTCTGATCAGTAATCCAGAGCATTAACCATACAAATTGGCTTTTAAATAATCACCAAATGTGGGCCTAATGTGTTTTGGTGAAAAGTTCTGGAATCAAGATCTCTATGGTACTAATAAATTAGTCAGTGTATTAATTCGGTTACTTAAAGTCTGAGAATTGGTGCATTAAAAGGTTGTTTTTTTTCTCCAAAATCAAATTCTCAGATTATATTTTTTGTTTTAACACCAATGTGTGTTTTAAAATCAATTTCACGATGCACTGAAGGACCGAACAAGATCACCAAATACGACAATATTCTAATCAATAACCTGTCAAATTCTCAATTCTGATTGGTCAGAAAGTGTTGACTGATTATCTATAACAGCAGCGTAGACAGTAGGGTCATGATGCCAGGCAAATTCCAGGTTTATTACACCAAAGGAAGGAGGTGTTTACTCCTTGTTTTTTTATATTATATATAAAAATTATATATATATATATATATATATATATATATATATATATATATATATATATATATATACATACATATATATATACATATACATATATATACACACACACACACACAGCTCTTATTTTTTTTTCTGGGTTGTTTTATCTCCAAGAGATGGTTATGACTGTTTACAGCTCCTAAAACGTCAGTGATAAAAGCAAACTTCATAAGCGACTATAAACTTTAAAAAGTATGTGTTCTTTAACAAAGGAAAAAGCATTAGTGTTGGTATATTGCTGTGGTGCAACTTAATTAAAACACTTTGAAGCATGCGGTTTTACAAAAAAGTAGTAGTAGGAACGCTGAGGTTTCCTTATCTTAAGAAAAAAAAGGACTATTGCTAATAACTAGAAAACAAAGAAAAAATTGTTCAGGTATCAGGCTAACATGACTATATTTAAGTTGGCCAAGCAAACGTGTCACCTAGTGTGAATTAGCGCACGTGTGTGTACTTTTCCACTTGTTCAGTCAGCTAGGTCCAGGGTCTAGCTTAAACATGCATGCACATGCACTGGGAGCTGCTAACTTTAGAGTCTAACTGGAAAACCATCAGTTGTTCAACCTTCATGTCTGGAACAGGTCAAGGCAGGTCTCCTGCTTTCTTTTCTCCCTCGTTCTCTTGCTCCCTCCCTGTTTTATGAGTCCCAGCTGCCTGATTAGCCTGATGTAGCAGTGTTTGAAGCTACTGCTGCAACTTAAGGACTGTTCACTTTCCCAGAACCTGGCACTACCTAGGTCTTCATCCTGGAATTCTAAACAGCAATCTGTTTGCAATCAACTGTCCAAAAATAACTAAACACACACAATCGCTGTGGTAGAATCTGATTAACCGGGGGTCAGACTAACCAGGGACCGACTAACTGGGATCCTTGTTCAGGTAGCCTGTCGCTACTGGAAAACAGAACAAATCTTGTTTTCCTTCCTAATGGAATTTGTCATAATGCTTTCTAACAAATATTTCCCCATTTGTTTTAATGCCATCTAGGGATCCAAACAATCATTTAAAAGATCCATGGCATGTTTAAACAAAATTTTGTGGTAGTTGTACATATGCTACACATTTCAAAGCCTTTAAATAGACATTGATCAGTCTAGAAAAAAAACGAAAAAAAAACAAGAGCTAAATATATATACACACACACAAATGTACTATCGGTGTTGTGCAGACTGTCTGAAGCACAGATGCAAATATCATCGAAATGTAAAGCTACAACAATAATAATAATAAAGAATAACACTAAATATTAATCCTGACATTTTCTTAATGGTTTAGTAAAATATTAAGCCCTTTATAGCAAAAGACAACCTACAGTAGTGTACGTTTTGACACGTTATTTAATGCACAGGTTTGTGGTTTGGAAAACAGCCAGTGACGCAACGAGGTGAAACAATCATTAAAAACATTGTGTGTTTTTTTTTTCCCTCATTCCAGATATTCATTCCTATTCACAGCTACTGATCCAGCCGGTGAGACTCATCATGTCACTACAAGTTTTAAGCATTAACTGATTGAACAGAATGGCACTAGTGTGTCTCTTTAAAAAAAAAAAGCGAAACACCTTCATTTTCAATGTCAAGTGACATTTTCATGATTGATCTGTTAATCTAATTGATCTTGTTAGAAAACAAACTAAAATGTAATTCATCTCAGCAAGCTTCAGATGAAAACAGTTTTCGGTAGTAGCTGTCGGTGTCATCGCTAACTGATGTTAATTACACACTTTCCTAAAGTTAGGCCAAGTGAAACAGTGCAGATTGATAAACTCAAGACATCCTGCAGTGACCTTGAGAGAAATATGTACACAGTGCCTGTGCATCTGACAAGAAGGAAAATCAAGTCGAAACGAGAACACCAGCCAAAACATTACTAATGTCAGGTTGAGGGGGTAAAGTGATGTATATGGCAATTGGCTCATCTTGTACACTCTGCAGCTAGCTATGTGGCTGTGTCGCAAGACGTTTGCACACATTCGGCTCCGAAGCTTCGTTGTGGTAGGAGTAACTTGGCAGGGGAAAGAATGGCAAGATAAAGAATCATGTCATCTGTGACAGACACACGCTTACTCTGTATATAGCCCAGAGCAGTAAATATTTTCCTCCAGGCCCCGAGTCTCAGACACTGAAGCATGAGTGTCCTCTAGGAAATCTTCAACATTTATCCTTTCCACTGGCATAAATATTCATGCAGGCTTGTGGGGACTAGCCAAATGTCCACACAAAAACAGTATTACTATCCTTGGGGTCCCCACCAAGGTAACCAAGATATAAACACACACACACACACCTCACTATACTTGTACTTGGGAGGACTTTCCATTGGAATAATTAGAAATGCAGGCTTGTGGAGACCAGCCAAAATGTCCCCACAAACATCAAGATAGGTGTGTATATGTTTCTCTCTCACTCACACACGCATCATTATCCTTGTGAGGACTTTTCATTGGCATAATGATCAATTTCAAAACTGCCAGATGTCCGTTCCCTTGTGGAATGTCCACACAAATAGACAAGGTCTTTACAGACAAGACCTTCAAGACAAACGTCCCCACAAAAGCTGTTTCTCGCTGAACAAGACTGTAGAGCCGGTTTGGTCACGTAAGCCCCTGATAAGTACAGTTTGGTGCGCGGCTCCTTTCAGCAGTTACTCTCCGGGACGGTGTTTATTCCGGTCACTTAATAAACCAAACAAGCCGCAGTGTTGCAGAATAAAAACTTTGTCTTTTCTATTTTTCTAGACACTAAAATTAAGGATTTATCCTGGTGATTTAGAGACATCAAGCGACTAAAAATTGCGAAAGTCGAATCACTACGTATAGCTACAACTTGCCTTGCACTGTAATTTCCATTTAGAAGAACGCCAGCGGCGTGCGCCAGGCCTCTGCCAACTCCACACACACACACACACACACACACACACACACACACACACTGCGACAAAAAAAAAAGTAGCTGCTTATAAACTGGACTATCAGCTCTGAAAGACTTCAGTGACTTGGCTCACCGGGAGAACCGGCGCTGTTACAATGTCCCTATGAGAAAATGTTACAGATCAAGCACAGGAATGAAACCTGGACACACACACACACACACACAAAAAAACGAGCTCTAGAGTTGCCTTAATGTAGCTCAAGTCTTCAAAAGACCGCTGCTCTAAGTGATGGGAAAATTTGTAGCGACTAAAAACGTTTAAGATAGACTACAGTGTCGGGAAAATCGCCCAAGGTTGCTGACGTAGGATTTCCACGAGTGCGCTGCCGGACGCAGGATATATGCATGCATCAGCCAAAACGTCTACACACAAACATTTAGAGCAAAATCCTTCCAAAAGATCCGGTTCAAATGTGGTGCGAGATCGTGTAGATAAACATACATATAAACAAACAAAACACGCATTACAGGAGCGTTTCGTTTTCGTCCAGGTTTGCGTCCTGCAGCAGAAAGGCAGGCAGGCAGGCAGGCAGACGGGGCGGAGGGGGGGGGGATTGGGGTGGACTAAACTTACCGCAGTTGTTGAGTTAAGAACCGAGGGAAAGATCTGTTTCAGACACCAGATTGAAGTAAATGAAAAAATTAAGAAAACTGGACCACTCACCTTGACACGATAATAATTCCCATTAAAAGAAATGAAAGTGAGGTAGCTCCGCGACGAACAACTCCAGCACGCTGGACTTTCTCCCTTGCTCTTGCTCGCTCTCGCACCCCGCTGCGGGACCAGACCGGCACATTCCTCACAGCTCTAAACAATGAGAGAAAGAAAAGGTGGGTTTTCATCGACTCGAAAAAAAAAAGGCCCACCCCTAACCGCGTTTCACAGCCGGAATACAAACGCCCTTCCCCGGCTAAAACAGGCCCGCCTCCGCCATGGAGAAAAGCCGGACCGACAGCTATCAGGGCTGTTCGATTCTTTAATCGACTCTTCTGTGTGGAACCGACTCTTCTGTGTGGAATCGACTCCAGTTCTGATTCCAGGTGTTGGGAGTCGCTTTCATACAATTACTTGCCTAGTTAATCATAGAATAATTCAAATATATGTACCCCACCAAAAAAAAAACATTTGTCTTGTTGCTCTAGTACTATTGTAGAAGTATATGAGTGACAAACCGTCATTTTAGTTATCAACGAAATTTGAGAGCAAACGCCAGCTAATCCGGCTAATCACTTGTACTTGTACTTGACCACCAAATGGTTGGTGGTCAAGACCGAAAAAATGCACTTTTCATTGTATTGCAAAGTAAAATAGCATGGGATACGCTTTTTGATAAACCACGAATAGATATATTTAATAGAGACAGCTCATTTTCCTACTTTACCATTATGCTCTCAGTGAGCCGTATAATATTGATTCAGAATCGATTCTCATTTCCTTATACCGCGACTGAAAGAATCGACTCTTTTTTGAATTGACTCTTGCGCCCAACTTGTAGTTTAATAAGAGGAAAACGAGCAGGGATTCATTTGAAATGGTGCTGAATCATGATTGTCTGGACAAATGAGTTATAGTTAAAAGTGGAAGGGTTTTTAGGCTTTGAATCTTGTAGGCTCAACTGTAAATTGGGTCATAGTTAGAGACATCAATGTTTAAATAACATATAAATATATAAAAATAACATTTTTACCATCATTTTGGGGGGAAGCGAGCATAGCTGCACTTGTAATTGGTCTGTCTACACATTTGGTTGTTTCCGTTCATTCATGTTTAATACTAATATCTTAGTCATGGATGCAGAGCCTTTCCAAGGAACACAAAAAGTGAGATGGAATGCATCCAGGATGGCACACTAGTTGGTTTTCAGTTTAGAAATAGCTTTGCTATTTATGACTGTTCCTGTAATATATTAACAGTTATGGTTCAAGGCTTATCAGATAAAACAGAAACATTTTGATATGTCTGGTATTCATTGATAAGAAGAAAACTTTCAAAAAAAGTCCACATGGGTAAATTGTCTGATGGGTGATAGGGATAGAGTCAGTTGAAGCAAAACCTCTACTTGCCTTTTGTAGCAAGAATTGTACATGCTTCTA
Organism: Hemibagrus guttatus; assembly: GCA_033459395.1. Taxonomy (NCBI): domain Eukaryota; kingdom Metazoa; phylum Chordata; class Actinopteri; order Siluriformes; family Bagridae; genus Hemibagrus; species Hemibagrus guttatus. The sequence continues at coordinate 4,782,887 of JAUCMX010000008.1, read as the reverse complement.
CAGGCGAAGACATAACTCTGGGGAAAACCAAACCCATTATGTCAAAGTGGCCCATACAAGGAAAACCTGAGTTTTCCTCTAATTTTGTGCCAGAATAGCTTGGATTCTAAGCTGAAAGACAAGTCAGTCGCACACTGCCGCTTTTAAAATGTTGAATTGAAAAGCTATGGTTTTTGAGCTATGTAAAAAGTGCTTCACTCATCCTCTTCCCTAAATGTAGATCATAAATAAGTAACAAACCACAACAGGGTGTGGTAATATAGGAAAATAATCAACAGCAGGGTGATGTGTTGCTTTCCTATGTGAAGCGAGTTACTGCTACCACCCCAAAGTTTGATTATTTTCCAATAATATCAAATCGTGAAATGTTTCAAAAATGCAGCTTGTCATGTTACTAAGAAAACACAAAACTTTCCTGTGTCGGAAAACTTCAAGTTGCAGCTTTGCCTCTGAATGATATAAAGCACTGACACTGGAGACTCCTTCCAAAGTTACTAAATAATTGCCTCTGCATAGATATCTACTATGTAATCAGAGAAAAACATGTATGTGAAATGTTCATTGTGCATATCGCTGTGTATGAGTTACTATAGCAATGATATTAGAGCTAGTGTATTAATATAGATCTGTGACTTGCTGCTGTTAAAGAAAATTAACCGACACTTTTTGAACCAGAATTGAATCTAATTTTTATATCCTTCCACTTACTTGTGAAATGTTATTTAGTAGTACTTAATTGTAGCAGGAATATTATATAATACTCGTATGGTTTTATCAATGGTTTTAGATAGGACTATGATCCTTTAAATCATTTTATTACTCTTTTGTTGCCACATCCAGAAAATACCAGTTGAATCAAACAAGCTTTAGCTCTAATGCCCTTCTTTTAGTTGCTCCCATTAGGGGTCACTACAGAAGATATTTGATTTAGCACATTTGGATGGATGCCCTTCCTTGAGCAAACACCCCCTCATTTTTTTTTATCTAGGCTTGGCACCAGCATTGAGAATGCAGCCCCCAGTGGCTGGGTTGGTTCCCTGCCTGTGAATCGAACCCAGGCTGCAGCAGCAAGAGCGTGGGATCCTTAGCCGCTAGAACAGCAGAGAACATCTCTAATGCTCATTCACTTAAAAAAAAAACCTTAATGGGAGTCATTCGATTTTCCATTCCATTGTTTTTTTTTGTTTTGTTTTTAATTTACTCTTATCTTTATATTAATAAACTAAATTTCTATCTAAATGTTTTTCGGTAAGTTACTCTGGAGGAAATGTTCTATGTATAACCCTAAAACAGACAAAGTGGAACCCTTTTAGAAACCTAGAACCTTTACCTATCCATAGAACCCTTTTATTACAAGGAGGTTATGGTCTCCATTGGGAAACTTCCATGAATGCAACAGCTGGGTAAAACTCTGCGTGCTTATAAATATACAGTACACAAGACATTTTTATAGTTCATGAAAGCATAATCCTCAATTTTCTCTCTGAAAAAAGATGGTATTTATTCATGGACACAACATTTTGTAGTTGTGGGCAGAGGAGAGGAGGCCAAGTTCCATTCTTAGTTCTGACTCTTCTGCATGCCGACTCTTGCAATGATTTTAGGCTGTGCTTGATGCAGTCGAGCTGCCAGGGACTGTGATTTTAGACTGTAAAATGGCAGGACTTCTGTCCACCTGTTTTTATGTAAAGACTGGAGTTTTTCAAATAAATAAAGACATGAACATGTCCGTGTCATTTAATCATTGGATTAAATGATCTTGTTAGTCTTTTTTAGAATGTTCACAAAACAGTTGGAATGTCATGCAATTGGAGCAATTTGGAAGACTATTTGCAGAAATTTGCTTAAAATCTCCAAAACATCTGTTTGGAAATATCATCGAGTTTCAACCCACTGCTCTGTAGCTGTTCATTACCGCAGTTCCTCTGCATTCTTCTTTTAAAAAAGTTTCTCAAGACTTCTTTGGACAGTTAAGGGTATTATGGGGTATCCTAAAGGGGTACTTGAATCCCCCTGTCAAAAAGGGAAACCTAGACTGCTAGATAGAACCATTTCTAAAAAAACAAAAAAAACAACTATGTTCCCTCTAATTGAAAAATGGTCCTCAGCATTTCTTACTTGCAGTGCACATTCTCAAAATCCTGATTTTACAAAAGCAGCAACTTTATGCATTGGACCAATTGTACTTCATTACTATTTTTACTCCTTTGTATTTCAACTTTCATTACGAATCTTCAAGGTCTTTAAGCCTGCCATTGGCTGTACATGCTATATCAATCCACTGGGCTCAGTTAAACATCCAATCATTTCAGTATAGCATCCAATCAATTCATTTAACAAAGAAGAAACTATCAAGAATCCCAATTTGCTGTGACATTCTCATAATGAGCAACATATCTAATGTTATGGTTATTCAAATGCATGAGAGCCCGTGGCCCTACCTCAGTAAAATGTTTCAATATGCTGGAGTAAGCAAATACTTGCATAAATTGAGGGATCGTCTAATTTGAAAACCATGCTGAAGTAAATTCGACTAATTTTCTAACATTACTGGGCTATATTTAACAGTTCATTTGGGTTCTTCAATAGTGTTTGGTTGGGCTAACATTGATTATAGTAGCTAACATACAGAGGTTGGAGAATGGAACTGAAACAGTGACCAGTATTGCGTTGGAGGTTTCACGCATATATATGGTCAGCATACCACCATGAAGAATGAACTACATCCAACTGGAGTAACTGTTGACACAAGAAGAAGCTCTCTGAAGGGGATGTCCCCGGATTGTATCCAAAAAACATAAAACCACAGCTGCCCAACTCACTGACGAATTAAACGCACACCTCAACTCCTCTGTTTATACCAAAACTGTTCATCTGGAGCTCCACAGCATCAATATTCATGGTGAGGCTGCTATAGCCAAACCTTTGGTCACTCGTACCAATGCCAAGCGTCAGTTTCAACGGAGCCAGCAGCGGAAATCTTGGGCTGTGGGTAATGTGAAATATGTATTGTTCTCTGATGAGTCCACCTTCATTGTCTTTCCCACATCCTGGAGAAGTCCCAAAAGACGTTTACCATCAGACTGCATGCCCAGAGTGAAGCATGGGAGTGGCTCAGTGATGGTATTGTCTGTAATATCATTGCATTCCCTTAGGCCCACTACCTGTCCTAGATGGGTGTGTCAAGGACTACTGAACCATTCTGCACCCAGGGTTTGGTTCAAACCCTGTTTGTGGTGCCATATATCAGGACGCACCAGTACACAAAGCAAGAGGTTTGATGAACATGAAAGTGAAGTTGAACATCTCCCATAACCTGCACAGTCACCAGATCTGAATATCATTGAGTCACTTTGAGGTGTTTTGAAAAAGAGAGTCAGGAAATGTTTTCCTCCACCAGCATCAGTGACCTGGCCACTGTTCTGCAAGATAAATGGCTCAAAATCCGCCTGGCCACCGTGCATGGCTTGTATCTGTCTTTCTCAAGATGAGTGATGCTGTATTGGCTGGAAAAGGACACGCTACATCATACTAATAAATTATTGTGGTCTAAAACCAGGTGTTTCAGTTTTGTTGTCTGTCCCTGTAGGCAGGCTAGGCAACAAAATTCTAGCTAATGGTAAATATTGGCTATTTACACACTTTGTGTCCTTTAATAAATTGATTATCATCAGTCATGCACTGTATATAACTATCAAACATACAAAGAGAATGTTTTCAGGCAAAGCAGCATAGATTATAATACGTTTTGGATAAACTTTTGGCTGGATACTTAAAGGTTTAATAAAGTAGGATTTTGATATGTGCGTATATGTATAATTTTAAGTATAATAAGTAAAATTTCTCAGTACTTTTCCACTCCAGACTGCTGTTAACGTAGTCCAAATATGTGCAGTTACCACTTCCTGTTTATTGAAGCAATGTAACCAGCATGACTCAACTGTGACAACTTAGTTAGATTCCATACTACTGAAGTCATATAAGCTACAAGGAAAGCTAATCCCATTTGGGAGGCCATAATAGGGCAGTTCATTACGTACACAGGAAGACAAAGGATTAGACTCATAGAAGGCTTATATTATTTAAGGATGCATATTCTGAACTTTCTTATTAGAAATATATAAAGCATTAATGTAATGAATCAGACAGATGACCACATGGTTGTCACAGCTAAGGTTTAATGTGTATCTTATGTGTATTATAAGAACTTGCAGAAAAACTCATAGCTTTTCACGTTGGATTGATGGTTAGTAGGTCATATGATCACAACAGTGTCATGGAGTACATGTTTTCAAGTTAAAACACAGCTAGCTTAAGTTAAGTTAAATAGCCTTTATTTGTCACATATACATTACTGCACAATGAAATACCCCGATCAGCCATAACATTATGAACAGTGACAGGTGAAGTGAATAACACTGATAATCTCTTCATCATGACACCTTTTAGTGGGTGGGATATATTAGGCAACAAGTGAACAAGTTGATGTGTTAGAAGCAGGAAAAATGGACAAGCGTAAGGATTTGAGCGAATTTGACAAGGGCCAAATTGTGATGGCTAGACGACTGAATCAGAGCATCTCCAAAACTGCATCTCTTGTGGGGTGTTCCCGGTCTGCAGTGGTCAGTATCTATCAAAAGTGGTCCAAGAAAGGAACAGTGGTGAACCGGCGACAGGGTCATGGGCTGCCAAGGCTCATTGATGCACGTGGGGAGCGAAGGCTGGACCGTGTGATCCGATCCAACAGACGAGCTACAGTTGCTCAAATTGCTGAAGAAGTTAATGCTGGTTCTGATAGAAAGCTGTCAGAATACACAGTGCATGACGGGTCAGGGCTGTTTTGGCAGCAAAAGGGGGACCAACACGATATTAGGCGGGTGGTCATAATATTATGCCTGATCGGTGTACTTTCTTCACATATCCAATCCTTGGATGGTTGGGGTCAAAGCGCAAGGTCAGCCATGATACAGCACCCCTGGAACACATTGATATTATCAGTTATTGTATTATTTTCATATGCTGTATATTTTTTTAAATATTCCATTTTATTTGATTTTACTTTTAAATTTCATTTTTGAATCTATTAAAAAAAACGTTTTAAAGTCACAAAAAATTACACGGTATTTCATACTGTGTATGATGGCGTATGCGGACGATAAAATTTGCTTTTAAATTATTAACACAGCTCTTATGAATGGGATGAAAATCCCAGAGACACAAAAATATTCCTTCCTTCGCCCTTTCATGTAACCCTAATCCAGTTCCGATATTTAACTAAAGAATTGTTTTTTCTTCTGCATTTACTTTTATGTCAGTTTAAAACAATTCTCCACACTGATCTGAAAAAGGTGACGTGTTCTTCTCGCTTTTGTGTTTCCTGATATTAAAAAGGTTGTCGGTGAAAGGCCACGTTTGCTGCAGAGGCAGAACACTATTACCGTACATGCCTGAACAGGACCAGAGGCAGATGGAGATTATATAAAATACCCACGCATTACAGAGCAGGCAAGAATAATACATCAGAAAGAGAACAGTGCTTGTACATAAACCTGCCGAACACTGAAATGTATCAGTTCTTAGATATAACTGTTCAATCAATTTCATTAAGAATATTTATTAACAGGAGCATGATTAGTATTTTCCCCCAGTGTATAAGTGCAGATGATTAATTCTGGTTAAATGCTCTGATGCTGTAATTACAGTTATTAAATATATTAGTAATAATTGTTATGTAATGACGCCTGAGATAGGCACAGGCTCCCCGTGACCTGAGAATAGATCGGATAAGCGGTAGACAATGAATGAATGTTAGTCATTTGATTAGGCGTCACATGCAGAAGACGAGGAATGAAGGTTACGTCATGTGGCTCTGTCTCATAAACATCCACATAAAAAAGAAGCACGTTGGAGCATGTCCAGGAGGCTCCACTGTTCTGCTTCAGTATTAAGCAGGGAATAAAACATGACATGGCATGAGGTTTTAGGGAAAACAATCAACGTCAGGGTGATGTGATGTCGCCTAACATGAAGCAGGGTTACTCATAGTTTATTTTGTTATATCACATCCTGTAATGTTTGTTTTTTTTATTTTATTTCTTAAAGAAACTTTTTTATCCATTGGTCAATAATGCTGCTAAATGTCTGCAAATCAAGTTCCTCAATAGTGTTTATGTTATAAACAGTTGTTCTCTCACCAGCGTGGAAGGAGTCTCCAGTGTCAGAGCTTTCTAATAGTCAGAACTTTCAACATGAGAACGTCAAAGCTGTTGTTTTAGAGGAATAAAACACTTCAGGATGTTCAGTAATTGGAAATATAATTCCCATTAGCTTTACTTTGCATCAAACCACCCCATTATTTTTATTTTTCCAAGATTTCTTTTTTCCGAAACACAAAAGCAAACAAAATCGTCAAGCTTGGAATTTTTCATATATACAGCAGATTTGAGCCAAGGTGCGACACATGACATCATCATGACGTGCAAGTGCATTGAGTGTGAATACGAGTATAGCTATCATAGAAAGTAGATACATACGTGTCATGGCTGGGGTAGGAGCCTAAAAGAAGAATCCTGTGCTTGTGATTTTGCGTATTTCAGTAGTTTTGTTCAAAATAGACACAAAAACAAAAAAGGTGTAGAAAAATCAAGCATTTTTGGATACAGCAATCTGAAAAAAAGACACAAAATCCTGCATGGACTGATACCAGTACAAATGGTTTCCCAGACATTTTGGTGTCATTTTGATATCATTCTGCATTAGCAGTTTGTACGTGTGTGTTAGAGTTTAGGTTTATTTAGTGTCAGTTCTTGAAGCTCTTCCTTCTCCAAGAGCAATCCTGAATAAAAGAGAAAAAGAAAAGTGTGTTCACCAGGCGATGTTTTAGCTCCCAGTGGAATGTGAGTCCAACTTTGCACTATCCCATAAGCCTGTTGGGTTGCGGCCAACATTCCCTAAAACGCACCTGGGTGAAATCACACCATCGCTTTTCTTTCTTTCTTTCTTTTTTTTTTTTCCAGGCTCTATTTACAGCACTTCTCGGGACTGAGAAATGGTCCAGGATTAGCAGTGCTTTTTTCGAGAGCTCATTATATCCGGCATCCGAGCAAATTCTATGTCACATCCAGGTCACTGTGAGAAATCCAACTCCAAAGGCATGCATCCTGGAGATATTTACAGCAGCAAACCACACAGGGTTGTTAACAGGAAATAACCACACATACATACATACATACATACATATACACACACACACACACACATAAACTCCCTCCTGATATTGGTCTGTGTTTATAGAGATAAAACCCAGATGCCTCAGAGAGATTTAGGCCACGAAACGAACGAATGAATAAACAACACCGCCTTCTAGAGGACATCCAAATGCTCCCGTATTAGCTGCTGCCTAAGGTACGACAGCTTCAAAAGGCCTTGTTTAATTATTTGCATCGTCTTTTCAGACCCACATGGAAAGAGCAGTCTCTGTAATAAACCTAAGGAGACTACTTTTATAACATCGGCTTGCTTTCATCTAAAGAACATTTAGCATCAGAACCGCAATCTGGTCACACAATATCGTTAACCTTAATCCAGGATTTCAGCTGTGGTGACTTTAAGTCTGTGTGTGCATGTGTGTGGCTGTGGCTTTATGCGTGTGTGTGTTCAGTTCTTGTCGCCACATGCATATTAAAACAAGCATCTGTGTGATGTGGCTGCATATAATCACACACAGAAATTTGTTTCATGACTGTTGCTCAGTTTAACACCAAAAACTCTAGTCTCTAGTCATGGGATAGTGAAAACAAATCATAAAATAAAAAAAAAAAGATCCTGCAATTATTATTAGACTTCAAACAACATCGTAGAATATATGGCCAAATGTATGTGGACACATCATAGAAATATGTGGGTCTTCCCCAGATTGTTGCCACACACAAATTGGAAGTGTTTTTCTTATTTTTTTATTTCTTAAGTTTTTCTTATTTCAGAATTAAATCTGTTCTAGCACGGCAAACACAAAGTTTTCAGTTTACACAAAATAACACAGTATGACATGGACTGAAATGATTTTTGAGTTTCCACAGCGACTCAATATGAATTAAAGAGAATTAAATTAAAGAACACACACACACACACACACACACACACACACACACACAAAGGCTAAAATTTATTATACATGTGGGAATGGGAAGAAAGTATAAGGGAAAAAAAAGAAAATGTATATTTGAGTACCATCTATTAAATAAATTTATTGAATACAGATCTGTCCAGGTGTGCAATCATAGTGCTAAATATGTGTACTGTAAAATATATCCGTTAAAGGTGTGTGTTCAGAAAAATTCTAGGTATTGTCCTGGTTAATGGCCTGAACGAAGAGTCAGTATAAAGAAGCTCCTCCTTTGCCTTCAAGGGCCTGAAGCACTTTCCTGACCGCATCAGTGAGAAGAGTCCATTATTCATATAGCTGAGGTCATTGACTATCTTCCTGGACTTCATCCAGCACCGCATTTGACCATATAATGTATAGGTCTCATAAAAAATACATTAAACTTTACTTCCAACTTTATATTACATTTGGAATAGAATAAGGAATAAATAAATAACAACATGTTGTGCTGTAAATGATACAGGTGGTGTAATTATTTTCCTTGTATTTAATAAAAAACAACATGTCATACCTTTTATTCATTTAAAGTTAATGTTGTGGAACATCTATGAGACGAGTTTTAAGTATTATCGATTAAATTATAGCAGCTACAAACAGTCGTTCCTAACTAGCCTCTAATTTTTCCTCTCTCTCCTCTCTTTCCAACTGGTTTTTCAAATTTTGTAGCATTCATTTTGTAGAACTTTATAGAATGTTTTTTATGTAGAACCCAGAAGAACAATACAGAATGTAAAAAAAATGAAAAAAAGTAATTAAAAAAAGTGACGATCTAAATAAAAATAAATAAATAAAAAAATATTTTATCAACAATTTCCTTCCCCAACAAAAAAAATGAAAAAAGGAATTCAGAAAGTAATAAACGATTTAAATAAATAAAAATAAATAAAATAAGTAAATAAATAAATATTTATCAACAGTTTCCTTCCCCAACAAAAAAAAGAAAAAGAAAAAAGGAATTCAAAAAGTAATAAACGATTTAAATAAATTAAAATAAATAAAATAAATAAATAAATATTTATCAATAGTTATGAGTATGACATTCATCTTTGTCCCCTCTCTTAATAATAATAATAATAATAATAATAATAATAATAATAATAATAATAATAATAATAACAATAATAATATAATTTTTTCCATCTGTAACAATTGTATAGTTACTATAAAAATGATAAGATATTTGAAACAGAGCTATAACATAAACATTTAAATTATTTCCTTTAAGCATTACTATCAGAGTTTGCAGTTATAGATAATTAATCAACAGAGCCTGGTCTAATCTTCAGCTGTTTATTTAGTATTAATTTGTAGACCAAAGTTCCTGATTTTAGCTGATGCATGTGCTTCTGCTGTTGTGGCCTTTCTGCCTCAAAATTCAGCGTTTTTTGTGTCGTGAGCTGCTTTTGTGTTCACCACAAATGTAAAAAGTTGCTATTTGAGTTACTGTTGCCTTCCTGTCAGTTTTTTTTTCTCCGTCCTTTCTCATCAACAAGCAAAATGGATGATTTTTTTTCTTATTTACACTAAAACTCAAGAGAGCGTAAAAACCCCCAGGAGCTCAGCAATTTCCACACCGTCTAGCTCCAACGATCATGACACGATCAAAGCCACTGAGATCTCTTTTTCCCCTCACTAATCTGATATGTGTTGGGGAATTGCTCTGTTGCTATATGACTGAATGAAAAGGTGTTTAGACGCAGCTAAAAAAGTAACCAGTGCGCATATACTATATTGGAAAATGACCTTATTGGTATTTTCCCAGTTTAAATAATGAACCGGTGCTACCACAGCAGAGCATAAATGGATGAGATCTTTGGTTAATGAATCTTAGAGCTTTTGATTTACATTTGAAGCAGGAATTCAGCAGCTTAATGGCACCCAAAACCTGGGCTTACATCGCCTCCATGTGTTCACTATTATACATGACGCCTTCCCATTATGAGTGTCTCTATTCATAGATTGACCATTGATTGAATACACACTGTGGACCAATGTATAATTCTGAAGAACATATTTGGTAAGTCTTCTACAGGAAGTAGTAGCTCAGTGGTTACAATCTTGGACCACTGAGTGGAAGTGTCCAGCTCTTGCTTCTTTCTTCCAGAGAAAGAACTGAAATGAGATGGTTGTTCTTTATAAATACCTGTAACATAAAAGTCATAACCAGTAAGTGTCCTTTTCTCTTACACTTACACAAGAACTTGCAGATCTTTTCACACTTTTTCAGCAGAGAAATTCACACTCAGTGAACAGGAACTGGAGTTGTTTCAAAAGATCCTGTAGAGATGTGATATCTTTTACAAAATGCTGCTCTAGTGCTTAGTTTATATCCTGAACATATACCAGACATTTTAGTATTTTTTCTGAATTATTATTATTATTATTATTTTTTGCAAAATTGGCAATGTTTCACATTATGAACAAACAACATGTTTTTATATATATATATATATATATATATATATAATATATATATATATATATATATATATATATATATATATCAAATTGTGAAACTCGTGTATTAAGTTTAAGTCTTTGGTTCTTTTAATTGTGATGATTTTGGCTCACATTTAACAAAAACCCACCAATTCACTCTCTCAACAAATTAGAATATGGTGACATGCCAATCAGCTAATCAACTCAAAACACCTGCAAAGGTTTCCTGAGCCTTCAAAATGGTCTCTCAGTTTGGTTCACTAGGCTACACATTCATGGGGAAGACTGCTGATCTGACAGTTGTCCAGAAGACAATCATTGACACCCTTCACAAGGCTGTTCACAGAGTGCTGTATCCAAGCATGTTAACAGAAAGTTGAGTGGAAGGAAAAAGTGTGGAAGAAAAAGATGCACAACCAACCAAGAGAACCGCAGCCTTATGAGGATTGTCAAGCAAAATCCATTCAAGAATTTGAGTGAACTTCACAAGGAATGGACTGAGGCTGGGGTCAAGGCATCAAGAGCCACCACACACAGATGATGTACAGTTGTCATATTCCTCTTGTTAAGCCACTCCTAAACCACAGACAATGTCAGAGGCGTCTTACCTGGGCTAAGGGGAAGAAGAACTGGACTGCTGCCCAGTGGTCCAAAGTCCTCTTTTCAGATGAGAGCAAGTTTTGTATTTCATTTGGAAACGAAGGTCCTAGAGTCTGGAGGAAGGGTGGAGAAGCTCATAGCCCAAGTTGCTTGAAGTCCAGTGTTAAGTTTCCACAGCCTGTGATAATTTGGGGTGCAATGTCATCTGCTGGTGTTGGTCCACTGTGTTTTTTGAAAACCAAAGTCACTGCACCCGTTTACCAAGAAATTTTGGAGCACTTCATGCTTCCTTCTGCTGACAAGCTTTTTGAAGATGCTGATTTCATTTTCCAGCAGGATTTGGCACCTGCCCACACTGCGAAAAGCACCAAAAGCTGGTTAAATGACCATGGTGTTGGTGTGCTTGACTGGCCAGCAAACTCACCAGACCTGAACCACATAGAGACTCTAAAAATGCAGATGAGCTGAAGGCCACTGTCAAAGAATCCTGGGCTTCCATACCACCTCAGCAGTGCCACAAACTGTTCACCTCCATGCCACGCCGAATTGAGGCAGTAATTAAAGCAAAAGGAGCCCCTACCAAGTACAAACCCGATTCCAAAAAAGTTGGGACACTGTACAAATTGTGAATAAAAAAGGAATGCAATAATTTACAAATCTCATAAACATATATTTTATTCACAATAGAATATAGATAACATATCAAATGTTGAAAGTGAGACATTTTGAAATGTCATGCCAAATATTGGCTCATTTTGGATTTCATGAGAGCTACACATTCCAGAAAAGTTGGGACAGGTAGCAATAAGAGGCCGGAAAAGTTAAATGTTCATATAAGGAACAGCTGGAGGACCAATTTGCAACTTATTAGGTCACTTGGCAACATGATTGGGTATAAAAAGAGCCTCTCAGAGTGGCAGTGTCTCTCAGAAGTCAAGATGGGCAGAGGATCACCAATTCCCCCAATGCTGCGGCGAAAAATGGTGGAGCAATATCAGAAAGGAGTTTCTCAGAGAAAAATTGCAAAGAGTTTGAAGTTATCACCATCTACAGTGCATAATATCATCCAAAGATTCAGAGAATCTGGAACAATCTCTGTGCGTAAGGGTCAAGGCCGGAAAACCATACTGGATGCCCGTGATCTTCGGGCCCTTAGACGGCACTGCATCACATACAGGAATGCTACTGTAATGGAAATCACAACATGGGCTCAGGAATACTTCCAGAAAACATTGTCGGTGAACACAATCCACCGTGCCATTCGCTGTTGCCGGCTAAAACCCTATAGGTCAAAAAAGAAGCCATATCTAAACATGATCCAGAAGCGCAGGCATTTTCTCTGGGCCAAGGCTCATTTAAAATGGACTGTGGCAAAGTGGAAAACTGTTCTGTGGTCAGACGAATCAAAATTTGAAGTTCTTTTTGGAAAACTGGGACGCCATGTCATCCGGACTAAAGAGGACAAGGACAACCCAAGTTGTTATCAGCGCTCAGTTCAGAAGCCTGCATCTCTTATGGTATGGGGTTGCATGAGTGCGTGTGGCATGGGCAGCTTACACATCTGGAAAGGCACCATCAATGCTGAAAGGTATATCCAAGTTCTAGAACAACATATGCTCCCATCCAGACGTCGTCTCTTTCTGGGAAGACCTTGCATTTTCCAACATGACAATGCCAGACCACATACTGCATCAATTACAAACATCATGGCTGCGTAGAAGAAGGATCCGGGTACTGAAATGGCCAGCCTGCAGTCCAGATCTTTCACCCATAGAAAACATTTGGCGCATCATAAAGAGGAAGATGCGACAAAGAAGACCTAAGACAGTTGAACAACTAGAAGCCTGTATTAGACAAGAATTCCTATTCCTAAACTTGAGCAACTTGTCTCCTCAGTCCCCAGACGTTTGAAGACTGTTATAAAAAGAAGAGGGGATGCCACACAGTGGTAAACTTGGCCTTGTCCCAACTTTTTTGAGATGTGTTGATGCCATGAAATTTAAAATCAACTTATTTTTCCCTTAAAATGATCCATTTTCTCAGTTTAAACATTTGATATGTCATCTATATTGTATTCTGAATAAAATATTGAAATTTGAAACTTAAACATCATTGCATTCTGTTTTTATTCACAATTTGTACAGTGTCCCAACTTTTTTGGAATCGGGTTTGTATTGAGTACATGTACAGTAAATGAACATACTTTCCAGAAGGCCAACAATTCACTAAAAATGTTTTTTTTTTTATTGGTTTTATGAAGTATTCTAATTTGTTGAGATAGTGAATTGGTGGGATTTTGTTAAATGTGAGCCAAAATCATCACAATTAAAAGAACCAAAGACTTAAACTACTTCAGTCTGTGTGCATTGAATTTATTTAATACACGAGTTTCACAATTTGAGTTGAATTACTGAAATAAATGAACGTTTCCACGACATTCTAATTTATTGAGCTGCACCTGTGTGTGTGTGTGTGTGTGTGTATGTATGTATGTATGTATGTATGTATGTATGTATGTATGTATGTATGTATGTATGTATGTATGTATGTATGTAAAGGGGCATGGTGACTTGGTGGTTAGCACGTTTGCCTCACACCGCCAGGGTTGGGGGTTCGATTCCTGCCTTCGCCGTGTGTGTGTGTGTGGAGTTTGCATGTTCTCCCAGATGCCTCAGGGGTTTCCTCCGGGTACTCCAGTTTCCTCCCCCGGTCCAAAGACATGCATTGTAGGTTGATTGGCATCTCTAAATTCTCTGTTGTGTGTGTGTGTGTGACCTGCGATGGGTTGGCACTCCGTCCAGGGTGTATCCTGCCTCGATGCCCAATGATGCCTGAGATAGGCACAGGCTCCCTGAGAATAGATCGTATAAGTGGTAGACAATGAATGAATATGTATATGTGTGTGTGTGTGTGTGTGTATATATATATATACACAGTGGTGTGAAAAAGTGTTGGCCCCCTTCCTGATTTTTTATTTTTTTGCATGTTTGTCACACTTTAATGTTTCAGATAATCAAACACATTTAAATATTAGTCAAAGATAACACAAGTAAACACATCATGCAGTTTTTAAATGAAGGTTTTTATTATTAAGGGAAAACAAAATCCAAAACTACATGGCCCTGTGTGAAAAAGTGTTTGCCCCCCCGTTAAAACATAACTTAACTGTGGTTTATTACACCTGAGTTCAATTTCTCTAGCCACACCCAGGCCTGATTACTGCCACACCTGTTCACAACCAAGAACTCACTTAAATAGGACCTGCCTGACAAAATGAAGTAGACCAAAGCTAGATATCATGCCGAGATCCAAAGAAATTCAAAAACAAATGAGAAAGAAGTAATTGAGATCTATCAGTCTGGAAAAGGTTATAAAGCCATTTCTAAAGCTTTAGGACTGCCGTGAACCACAGTGAGAGCCATTATCTACAAATGGCGAAAACATGGAACAGTGGAGAACCTTCCCAGGAGTGGCCGGCCGACCAAAATTACCCCAAGAGCTCAGAGACAACTCATCCAGGAGGTCACAAAAGACCCCACAACAACATTCAAAGAACTGCAGGCCTCACTTGCCTCAGTTAAGGCAAGTGTTCATGACTCCACCATAAGAAAGAGACTGGGCAAAAATGGTTTGCATGGCAGAGTTCCAAGACGAAAACCGCTGCTGAGCAAAAAGAACATAAAGGCTCGTCTCAGTTTTGCCAGAAAACACCTTGATGATCCCCAAGACTTTTGGGAAAATACTCTGTGGACTGACGAGACAAAGATTGAACTTTTGGGAAGGTCTGTGTCCCATTACGTCTGGCGTAAAAGTAACACCGCATTTCAGATAAAGATCATCATACCAACAGTAAAATATGGTGGAGGTAGTGTGATGGTCTGTGGCTGTTTTGCTGCTTCAGGACCTGGAAGACTTGCTGTGATAAATGGAACCATGAATTCAGCTGTCTACCAAAAAATCCTGAAGGAGAATGTCCGGTCATCTGTTTGTGACCTCAAGCTGAAGCAAACTTGGGTTCTGCAGCAGGACAATGATCCAAAACACACCAGCAAGTCCACCTCTGAATGGCTGAAGAAAAACAAAATGAAGACTTTGGAGTGGCCTAGTCAAAGTCCTGACCTCAATCCGATTGAGATGCTGTGGCATGACCTTAAAAAGGTGGTTCATGCTCAAAAACCCTCCAATGTGGCTGAATTACAACATTTCTGCAAAGATGAGTGGGCCAAAATTCCTCCACAGCGCTGTAACAGACTCGTTGCAAGTTATGGAAAACGCTTGATTGCAGTTGTTGCTGCTAAGGGTGGCCCAACCAGTTATTAGGCTTAGGGGGCAAACACTTTTTCACACAGGGCCATCAAGTTTCGGATTTTGTTTTCCCTTAATAATAAAAACCTTTATTTAAAAACTGCATGATGTGTTTACTTGTGTTATCTTTGACTAATATTTAAATGTGTTTGATTGTCTGAAACATTAAAGTGTGACAAACATGCAAAAAAATAAGAAATCAGGAAGGGGGCCAACACTTTTTCACACCGCTGTATATATATGTGACAATATATATATGTGACAATATATATATATATGTACATGTACATTGTACATATTGTCCATGTGAGGGATGTGGTAGCTTAGTCATTAAGGTGTTGGACTACTGATCAGAAGGTTATGAGTTTGAATCCCAGGTCCACCATGCTGCCACTGCTGGGCCCCTGAGCAAGGCCCTTAACCCTCCATTGCTTATTCATATAAAATGAAACATGTTTTCTCTTACACTTACACAAGATCTTGCAGATCTTGAGAGAAATTCACACTCAGTAAACAGGAACTGGAGTTGTTTCAAAAGATCCTGTAGAGATGTGATATCTTTTACAAAATGTAGCTCAAGTGCTTAGTTTAGATCCTGAACATATACCAGACATTTTAGTATTTTTTCTGAATTATTATTAATATGATCATTTTTTGCAAAATTAACAATGTTTTACATTATGAACAAACAACAATATGTTTATATATATATATATATATATATATATATATATATATATATATACAATGTACATGTACATTGTATATATTGTGCATGTGATGGATGTGGTAGATTAGCCATTAAGGTGTTGGACTACTGATCAGAAGGTTATGAGTTTGAATCCCAGGTCCACCATGCTGCCACTGCTGGGCCCCTGAGCAAGGCCCTTAACCCTCAATTGCTTAGTCATATAAAATGAGATAAATTGTAAGTTGCTCTGGATAAGGGTGTAATCTAGCCATGGGGGTCACAGTCCAGTGACATCTGTGCCAGTCCCAAGCTCGGATAAATAGAGAGGGTTGCGTCAGGAAGGGCATCCGTCGTAAAAAAAATTGCCAAATTTAACCATGCGAATCGTCAGTACTCTGAATTTCATACCGGATCGGTCGAGGCCCGGGTTAACAACGACCTGGAAATTGGGCTACTGTTGGTGGAAGAAGTAGAGGAGGGAGGAGAGTGCGCAGACAGAGAGAGAAGAGGAAAGGTAAGAGTGTAGGGCTGAGACTAGGAACTCTGAATGTTGGTACTATGACAGGGAAAGGTAGAGAGCTGGCTGATATGATGGAGAGAAGGAAGGTGGATATACTGTGTGTACAGGAGACCAGGTGGAAGGGTAGCAAGGCTCGTAGTATAGGAGCAGGATTCAAGCTGTTTTCTTATGCCCAAAATATGGACATGGCTGTGGTTAACACTTATTTTCAGAAGAGGGAGGAGCATAGAGTGACTTACAAGAGTGGAGGTAGGAGCAGACAGGTACAGTACATCCTATGTAGAAGAGGCAATCTGAAAGAGATTAGTGACTGTAAAGTGGTAGTGGGAGAGAGTGTAGCCAGACAGCATAGGATGGTGGTGTGTAGGATGACTTTGATGGTCTGTAAGAAGAAGAGGTCAAAGATAGAGATAGAGAAGAAAACCAAGTGGTGGAAGCTGAAAAAGGAGTAATGTTGTGTGGAATTTAGACAGAAGTTGAGGCAGGCTCTGGGTGGTCAGGTAGTGCTGCCAGATGACTGGGAAACTACAGCAGAAGTGATCAGGGAGACAGGGAGAAAGGTGCTGGGTGTGTCATCTGGAAGGAGGAAAGAAGATAAGGAGACTTGGTGGTAGAATGAGGAAGTTCAGGATAATATCCAGAGGAAGAGGTTAGGACATGATTATGATGGTCAGATTAAGATGGTTTGGACATGTTCAGAGGAGGGAAAGTGAGTATATTGGTAGGAGAATGTTGGACATGGAGCTGCCAGGCAGGAGGCAAAGAGGAAGGCCAAAGAGGAGGTATATGGATAAGCTAGTGAGTGCAAGTGTTGAGGATGCAGAAGACAGGGATAAGTGGAGAGAGATGATTCGCTGTGGCGACCCCTGAATGGAAAAGCTGAAAGAAGAAGAAGAAGCTCTGGATAAGGGTAAGTCTGGATAAGTCTGCCAAATGTAACTTTCTTCCTTACAAAGCCCATGCTTTTTTTCTGCTATCTATCTTTCATATCCTTTCTATTAAATTCTTATATTTTCTGCATTATTGGGTCATTAAAAATAAAAACAAAAAACGTCTCAAAACATTACTTTTCCAACCTAAATGAAATGTAAAAGAAAATGATTGTATGCCAGTAAAAGTAACAGA
Organism: Hemibagrus guttatus; assembly: GCA_033459395.1. Classification (NCBI taxonomy): domain Eukaryota; kingdom Metazoa; phylum Chordata; class Actinopteri; order Siluriformes; family Bagridae; genus Hemibagrus; species Hemibagrus guttatus. Next base: position 4,765,043 of record JAUCMX010000008.1, on the reverse strand, counting down.
TAACAGTAAATAACAGTAACACATGACTTTTTAGATAAAAAAAGTGAGTCAGGGATCAGCATGACACGCAAAATCTCCAGATGGAAATGTCGTCAGATTTTCCAAGAATCTACAAGCCAATTTCCATATCAATCAACACGACATGTATCCGAGATGACCGATGTACAGTTTGATGTAAAAACAAAAAACAACTACTGACCAAACACTGACTCCATAACACTTAACTCCATTATTTTAGAACATTTCTTAACACAGGCCTACGACTTTTGCATAGCACTGCATTCAAATACATTATATGGATTATAGATTACATCGAAATATCTATTTGGGCTCTTGATGTTTAAGTAAGCTTTAACATATTAAACACATGTATATGTCATGTTCAGCAGTAATTCCCAACCACTGTGACTTTTATTTTGTTTGTCTATTGACAATATACTCCTACTGGAAATATATACAGATTTATAGTATTGTGCAAAGGTTTTAGGCAGCTGTAAAGTAAAAACGCTCTCAAAAATAGTTTGTTTTTATCAATTAACACAATAAATGAACAGAAGAGAAATCCAAATCAAATTTGTATTTGGTGTGGTCACTCGTTGCCTGCAAAACAGCATCGACCACTGGGTCTAAGGTCCTAGGCGTTTCCTGTTTCTTTGTGCTGCTTTGTGATAGCTTGAAACCTCTTTTATCAATGGACATTGTGTCTAAGCACTTTTACAAAACATTTTCAGATTAATATTAGACATAAATTTCAACACTAATATTAGATTTATATTCAAATTTATTTGCATTAATCCCTAATGAGCAAGTCTGAGGCGACTGTGGTGAGGAAAAACTCCCTTAGATGGTAAGAGGAAGAAACCTTGGAGTTCGTTCTAGATCTGAGTTCATTATTGATTCAACACTAACTCCTCCTTGCCCTGGTGTATGGCCTGTGACATGGAAATGACTTTCCGCAACCTCACCCTTAGTAACATAGTTTTGCCTGTTCCTCACCGAGTTTTAACAGTCCTACACTTCCTCTTTCACTTAATGACTGTGTTTTCACCTACATTACGAAATTGATGATCATTAACACACTTGCTTAAATCCCTGCAAGCACAAGAAGTGTATTCACCCCAAATATTGATTCGAATGAGATTTTTCTTCTGTTCACTCACTGTGCATTATATAAATGGATATAAAATAAACAATCAAACAGTAAGAATTACAATAAGGAGCATTTCTTCACACCTATCTAAAACGTTTTCACAGTACTGCATTTCTAAAACAGAGATTAAGCCGAGCAACCCTGTGTGACCTGGAATTCCCTTAATACTGTTTTGTGTTTTTTTGCTAAATGCTTGTACAAGCCCAAACAAAGTTCCGTAGTAGTAATGAATCATACAACTGTTTGAAAGAATTCTCCGAGAGCCATTTGGTTTATTATAATTCCCTGTATTTGCCTTATGAGGTTTTGTTTACTTTCTGAAGAAATAATTATTCTGGTATTATAATAACAGTACAGTTGTACTTATTTAGCAATAATTTCATCCCTAAACACTTGACTCAATAGCCTTGATTCATCCTTAAACAGCCAAGATTTTTATAGTCTCCAAAGGAAAGTCTAAGCCATGTGATCATTATTAAGAAAATGTCAAATGTCTTTGTTATACAATTCATACTGAAATTCTTGAGATTTTATGGTTGCCAAAACAAGATCCTCATGAAGTTGACATGCGATTCACTCAATAAGAAAATCTGAATGAGACAATATCTGGCAACATCTAGCAAATGTTTTCAGCAGGTTATTTCCCATGAAAATGGAAAGCGAATAGACAAGTGGAGTTGTCTTACAGTAAATGAGGAGGCGTGAGGGTGCAATGACGCCACATTATGAAATCTTCTTGAGTTCCACATACAGAAGCAGCTGTTAACACAAGACACTGGTCTGCTTTAATGCACTGCTCGTTAGATGGTAAACTATCACATAGGCAGAGAATATACTCCAGCTATACAGGATGTTTTTTTTTGGAAGAAGAACCTGAAGGATATATAACAGGAAGTGAGTTTTTTTAATAAAAAGAGAAGATTTACAGAGAGTTCAGCTTTGATATTAATTTTGATACCAAACCAGGGTGGAGGCAAGATCCAGTTACGGTGAGCCAAACAACACACACACACACACACATGCACATACACTCATTTTCTACTTTATCATCACCTGTAAATTATTAGTCATTATATTACAGTACAACCTATTTTAACTACTTGGATGTCATCTCAATTAGAATGATCTTCATGTTTCAATATTATTCGACACAAACCTCCCATCCATTTCTATAATTTTAAAACTTTTAGATTTATGGAAAAACAAAACATTAGTCACAAACATGAGTTAATATTTAGAAAGAGTTTAGGGTGATATAGTGACACAGAAGGTAGTGTTTACTGTATCCCAGCTCTGGGGTCTATGGTTTAATCCTGACCTCGGGTGTGTGGGTTCTTTCTAGGGTCTCTGATGTCCTCCTGGTGTCCATAGACATGTAGGTGGGTGGATTGGCTATGCTAGATATTCCCAAGGTGTGCACACATATCTTTATATTCATATCATTTTCCATCACAGGACATCATGCACACATCCTCACTTGCTCTTAGGCCCTTAGGCATGTTTTTGGGAGATGTATTAAAAGTTAAGCATAGTTTCCATGGAAACAGAACAATCCAGAAAAAATGTCCATCATCAACTGTGCAAGCAAAGCGCTTCTGAGGCTGTCGGAGTTTGATAACCCAATAAATATTTCAAAGGAGCTAGACAGAATAATCAGCTAGTGTCGCCTGATCAGCTTCCAAAACGAAGACGTTTGTACAATCAGAATACAAGATATAATGATATCTCTGTTGGCATTGCTAATGCTAGTTATTTTTTAGAGAAGAAATTAAGCGAGGAAGCACAGAAAGAACTAGCTTATCATTCTTGGAAACTATATACTGTTAGTATCAGTGGTTAAGATGCTGGACCACTGACCAGAAGATCATAAGTTCAAATCCATGCACCACCACTGTTGGGACCTCAAGCAAGATCCTAATCCCTCAAGTGCTCAGTTGAATGAAATAAATTTAACCCACTCTGGATATATGAACATAAAGGGTTGACAGATTATACTGTATATCACAACAGCTATAGCATGCTCTTGAAAAAATTGTTTACTCTTTTCTTTGTAGACTGTAAAGCAGATTCGAATAGACTGCTTTAAGCACTCTAAAACATGGCAGGAGGGACATTTTGATGATAATGCCTGACATTCAGAATCAAGCAGTGACGTATTGTGTGACGTGTGAATAACCCTGAAATGTGCCGCACCTCTTTGCACTGTTCTCTGGAATGTCTTGATGATGAAGTGTCTTGATGTCTTCCTGAAGTGTACAGGAAGCTTCCACTTTTCTTCTCCGATTACCTTTTCACCATCAATTATAATTAATCCTAATCTTTTCAGCATGTGGTGCAACTGAATTTTGTTTAACATTAAATCATTATGAAGTTTCTGTTTATAAATTAAACATCACAATAATATATAATGTTAATAAATAACATATGAGGTTGAAATTGAAACTCTGTTATTATTAAGTAGCAGGAAAGTGTTATAGAGGTACAAGTTGCTTGTATGCATTTTGATTTCGAATATTTTAGGCATTGTAGATGAACGTTAGAACCCAAAGCGTTCTTTGTTATAAGGAGAACCCTTAAAGTTTCAATGTAGAACCCTGCTTCATAGTGTTTCTTTGAGATAAACTGTCCAAGTAGAGGTCTTTTTAGGTAGTTTTTTAGCCTTAATTACCCAATAAACCTTTACAGAACCCCTGAAGCACCCTTGAGATTACAGCCGGATTGCAACAGTCAATAAAAATGTTATATCAGCTGGGTTGTGCGGAAGCCTCACAGAATTGAGTCATTGTGGGATCTCCAGCTCAGTACCCAGAGGCATGATGTGCTCTGTCACGTTCAGTGCAATCCACCCTTTTACAACTTTTACAGTTTTGAAACGTATAAAGTGAACAGCTTTTATTTGACTTGTCTGATTTGTCACCTTGTAAATGTAGATAAAGAATAAACACCCTTAAAGGAAACTCACACTAGATATTGAAATGTACTTTTGAATCACTCACCTTGTGGAAAAACGTGATCTTGTGATGTAAGTATGTTTGCTCGTGTATACACTTACTGTATATAATATTAATACCCCAGGGAAGGGAACTTTTAAAAGGTTTGTACAGGTTTGTTTGCATTTATTTTAAATAGTCATGAGACTTCACAACGTATGTTTTTCAGAGATGTTTATTTTTAATGATACAATCATTTTGCTAATCTTTCTGTAGCAGAGCCTCAGACCAATGATGTACTGTATATGTTGTTCAATCAGGCAGCTTTGGTGGTTTGGTTTGTTCCCGAGCTTGGTTACTCTTCGTTCTTTCGTTGTTGGGTTTCCTCAGGGGTTTTCAGTTTCCACCTCCCAACAATCGGTGTCTTCATTACAATTGGTTTACGATGGACTGGCGTCCCATTCAGGGTGTTCTCAGGATAGGCTCTAGATTCACTGTGACCTAGGAAATGTTGTATCCTGTACACAATTAAATAAAAAGAGTCTTGGGGAACCTCTGAAGATTCTGTGTAGAAATCTAAAACAGTGTTGCTATGCCAGGGAAAAAGGGTTCAAAGTACAAAATAAGAGCTTTAAATGCTGTTGAACTGTGGACAAATACCCCCCCCCCCCAACACGGTTGTAGTAAGTCTTAGCCATGCCATGACTTTATTTAGTTTTAAAAATTGAAGAGACAGAGAGAGAGAGAGAGAGAGAGAGAGAGAGAGAACTTGAATTTAAATGCTTAAGCTAGGAAATCCTTCCCATCACACATCCTACACTTTATACAGCATCTTAATTCACTGTCTGTCTTAGTAGTTGCCAGTTTGTAGACATAAAGAAAAATGTGTGTGTGTGTGTGTGTGTGTGTGTGTATGAGAGACAGCTACTTATTTTTTGTCTTTTGTGACTCTACTTAAATAAAAGCTCACATGTAGGTTGAAATATCTTTTTCAGATGCTTTCAACAGAGCCTCCCGTCAGCATGCTCACTTTACAGAGCTCCAAACTCACCAACTCCACACAGTACGAATTCCTGGATTCAGAATTCCGCTACACACTCTTCCCTGCTTTCTACGGCGTAGTGTTTGTAATCGGACTGGCAGCTAACGTGTACGCCCTCTATGTCCTTCATCACATGCGAGAGTCCAGGGCCATGAATGAGATGCGCATCTACATGACCAACCTGACGATGGCGGACCTGCTATTCGTCTGTGTGCTTCCCTTCTGGATTGGATATTATAAAAACAAAGGTGACTGGAAGTACTTGGACCCACTGTGCCGCATCAGCGGCTCAATGTTCTTCATCAACACCTATTGCTCCATCATCTTCCTCACCGTCATCAGCATCAATCGCTACTGGGCTGTGACTCGGCCACTGTTGGCTGCCTCCTCTGACTGCTGGAAACGTGGCACCGTTGTCTCAGTGATTGTCTGGGCTATTACTCTGGCGATGGCAGCCAAACAGTTTATTGATCCTGGGATGCAGGAAGACAAGATGAAAGGAATCTGGAGATGCTTTGAAGGCTATCAAAATCAAACTGAAGAGTCCAAGCGCTCTGTTGTTATTATCCACTTCATCATCATTGGCCTATTCTTTGCAGTCTTCCTCCTTGTGGTGTTGTGCAACGTAGGTATTGCTTGCACCCTCCTCACACAGCCCATCAGTCAGCCGCGACCCAGCACAGGAAGACGTCCCCACGGTACCAAACGTCGTGCCTTGCGGATGCTGTGTGCAGTTGTAGGTGTGTTTGTTATTTGTTTTGTTCCTCATCACGTGGTCCAGGGACCCTGGACGCTAGCCGTTCTGAGGATGACTGACTGGAGTGAGGAAACCAGGCAGTATCTGAACGATGCCCACCAGATCACTCTTTTCCTCATGGGGTTGAACTGCATCCTGGATCCGATTGTATACTGCTTCTCTACCAGGAAGTTCCGCATGTACATCCAGGATCATTTCAAGAAAGTGAAGAAGGGGAAAGCCTGCTCCACCTACACCAGCACCACAGGCTTGTCTGTGAAAATCAGGAATCAGTGTGAAGAACTGAGTGTTTTTGAAGTGAAGCAGGAACAGAAGGAGTAGTTTTTAACTGTCTGGGATATCAAGCAAAGACTATAAGCCTAATATTGACTATAAACTAATAGTAATATTTACTATAAACTAATATTGTCTAGGGCAGAAGAAGTTTTTATCCAGAAGAAGAAATGAATTCCTGCTAGCATCTGTAGCAGGAGGTAGTCGAACAGCATTGTGGGAAATGTATGAAACTGTTAAAGATGCCCATGAGGGACGTTTAAGCTGAAAAGGTCAAGTCAGTATTTCATTGCTCTAGTGTCTTTCAGCATGAAATCTTGGACACTTTCTAGGATCACTTGTTAATTGCAATGACTCAGGGTGAATTTTTGTGTGAAGCAGTTCGCTAGTAGCTAATTCCATAATTATTTTGGCACTCTCCATTCCAAGATTTTAAAGACCAGGAATGGGAGCTTGAACCCATCATTATTCCAGCTTATCAGGTATTAGCAGTTTTGTTTCGGACTTCTCCTTTTTCTCTGAATTTCACAATGTTGGTTTTGTTTGGGGTTTTTTTCTCTGTGTGTGTGTTCCTCAAACGACAGGAAGTAGAGGATCCACTGGTCTAAACCATCCCTCCTACTCATATGAATCATACCACCAGTGCTCAACCACTACCTTTTTCCAAACTTTAACATTCTCCAGCTAATTTTAAAGTCTTTCACATTTAAAACGAGAATTTTTTTAACCTCAGTAGTTAACTCAGTAGAACCTCAATAGTTGCTCAGGGAGGAGATTGAGCATCCTTGTGGATTGCACATGTTTGTGGGTTTGTCAAAGGATGTATACAATATATGATGTTTGTGTCTTGACTGTTGGTGTGAAGCCACTTTAGATGTCGTTCCACATCCTAAACATTTTTGGTGTAAATCCAAACAGAAATCTATTATTACAGAAGTTTTTAGAGGTATATACTACATTATGTTTATATATATATATATTGCATTTTTTATTTGCAGTATTGATGAATATTTGTGTGTGCAAATTTTTTTGGTTGTATCGTTTTTACAAGTATCAATACACTTAACGGTTAAATAAACAGTCTAAACCTTCCTTTGTTCTTTCTTTGTAGGAGAAATCGTGGTCATTAATAGATTTTGTTCTAGCTTTTCAAAACATACTATAAATAATATAATTTATAGATTTATAGGTTCTGAACTTTGCATGTTTCTTAGTAAAACCTATGAAATTCTGTTAAAACACACACACACACACACACACACACACACACACACACACACACACACACAAATTAAATAAATAAATAAATAAATAAAACTACAATTACACTACAATTTACACAGTTAGCAGTGCTTTTTACAATTTTAAAAAACACCCCAGCAAAATAGCAAAAAAGGAAATTGGTTGAGCACGAAAAAAGGAAGGAAATACTCTTTTTTCTTTTTTTTTAAGTTTTTTGACACTGAATTTAGACCAGTCACGTTGCATGAAGCATGACGTGGGAAAGAAAGCCATAATTTCTGTGCGTAAAAAAGTGAAATGTTCTCAGGAAGGAGGGAAAAAGTGAACTGGTTACAAAAAGAAACAAATACACGAACAAAAAAAGAAAATTTGATGCCTGAAATGTAGACTTTTGACAGAAAACAGCTTTGGTCCTCAAAATGTAATTATTCGAAATGTTTTAAATGATGATTATTTAAATCATTGATAATAATAATAATAATAATAATAATAATAATAATAATAATAATAATTATTATTATTATTATTATTATTATTATTACTATTATTACTATTATTATTATTATTATATGATATGGGCAGGGGTCAGGAATGGGACACTGTTAGGACCTCAGAGTCCTCAGACCTCAGAGTGGACACATCACAAGATGGTACAGGTTCTTCTCCAGTTTCCTATTACTTACTATTTACTTGCAAAAATTAATTTATTAATTTTTATCTATCTATCTATCTATCTATCTATCTATCTATCTATCTATCTATCTATCTATCTATCTATCTATCTATCTATCTATCTATCTATCTATTTTTTTTGTGCTAATTTGTGTTGTCTATTTGATCAATGTTTTAAAACATTGACCTATATTTAAATAATTGACACTAAAGCCATACACTATATTGCCAAAAGTTTGGGACACCCCTCCAAATCATTGAATTCAGGTGTTGTCTTTCAGGGTTTGGGCTCAGCCCTGTATTTCCAGTGAAAGAAACTCTTAATGTTTCAGCATACCAAGACATTTAGTTTGGGGATGACCCCTTCCTGTTCCAACATGACTACACATCAGTGCACAAAGCAAGGTCTTGGATGAGCGAGTTTTGTGTGGAGGAACTTGACTGTCCTGCACAGAGTCCTGACCTCAACCTGACAGAACACCTTTGGGATGAATTAGAGCGGAGACTGCGAGCCAGACCTTCTCATCCAACATCAGTAGCTGACCTCACAAATGTGCTTCCAGAGGAATGGTCAAAAATTCCCATAAACACACTCCTAAACCTTGTGGAAAGCCTTCCCTGAAAAGTTGAAGCTGTTATAGCTGCAAAGCGCAGGACAACTCCATTACATTCATGTGCATGTAAAGGCAGACATCCCAAAACTTTTGGCAATATAAGTGTATCTCTCTCCTATTCCCCCTGTCTCCCTCTCCCAATCTCTCAAGCTCCTGTAAGTTAATCATGATGAAGTACACCAGAGCTAAGTTTAACAATAATCATTTATAAATTATCAGCTGATACAAGGCCATAGTTGTAACAACAACTGTTCTGAACTTTAATTTACTTTGGCTATGAGGCTAAAAGCAAATAAAATCGTTTATTTTATTGTATTTATTTCAAATCTTTTATTCAGCCTTTGCTAAAACAACTACTTGCATATATAAGCCTCAATCTTTGCACATTCAGTCTGCTTTGCAACAGACGTCTCGCAGATTATTCTTGCATCCTCTAAATGGATAAGCTTTATTACTTTTTGATCTACTCTAACTCTCTACTCTTTAGCTTTAGCTGTGTCAGCATATTACTTATTCATGCATGGTGGTTCTACTGCATGACTTTTTAAACTTCTGCTGCTATGGTTATTTTTAACATTCTACAATATTTTATCTACGTTATTTTTAACATTAACATTTAAAGTTCTTATCCTAGTTTAGCATCTGATGGCTGCTGTGGTTAGTGCTCTTCGTACCTACTGCTGTACCTAGTGCTCTTCTTAGGAACACAAATTCTAGCGCACAATACTAGCACTCCTGAGTCAGATCTAGCTTTTTTTTCCAAAAATGGATGTAGTATTAGAAGTGGTAGCCCTGGGTGTTCTTTCTGTGAAAAGTACTGAGTCCTTATTATTTGATAATAACCCATATCTGTTTTACTCTTTATAATAAACTATTTATTTCCCTAGACTACTCTTTAAGCGTGGTCACTTATTCTCATACTACCTTAAGGCTTCTTGTGGTTAATAGGTTAAATATTGCCTTAATGCTATAGCTTAATTTGATATATTTATGCTGCTATTATAATGCTTACGCTAAAGTAAAACATAACAACATTAAAGAAGAAGCCTTTATTAGTCACAGTGAAATTCTTTTCTTCATTTATTTCACATATTATTAGAAGGTCAGAGTCAGAGCCAGCCATGATGCCACACCCCTGGAGCAGGGTGGGCTAAGGGCTTTGCTCAAGGGCCCCAAAAGCAGTGCCAGGGCTTGAACCCCTAACCATCTGATCAATAACCCAGAGCCTTAACCATTAAGCTATCACCACCACAGAATGTAGCATATTTTGGTAACTCTGTAACTGTGATTTCTTTCAAACTTAAAATTATCTGCCTGAACTAATCCACTTTGGAGGACCAGAGTTTAAAGAACTACAGCAGTCAGCAGTACTGGGACTCCCCAACAGTTAAAAACACTTCATCACTGACTTTCAGTATTAGATTTGAAACTGAATACTTGAACTCTTACTCAAGCACATATACAAAAGTAAACTATAGTTTTCTTCCTTATAGTTTCAGCTTGACCTTCAAAGTACATGGTAAGACTCACATTTAATTACAACGACCACCAAAACTGACAAGTTGACAGTTAGCTAGATGAGATGAGCATACTTTACTAAGATGTTCTCTTTTCCTGGATTTCCAGCGGTACATACTGAATATTTCTTTTGCCTCCCTTATAAAAACAATCAGCCTTTAAATATTTGACTTAAAGTGGCATGTTGAGATCAGTTTGCTTTGATTCATTTTGTGAAATTTAGTTTGAGACTGGTCAAAAATGCCACCTTAGCATCCGTTCCAGCAGGCTAGGTAAAGCATGCCAAATTCTATTCATTTATTAAAATGAAACTTCTTCTTCTTCTTCTTTTGGCTTTTCCCTTCAGGGGTCGCCACAGAGAATCATCTCTCTCCACCTATCCCTATCTTCTGCATCCTCAACACTTGCACCCACTAGCTTCATATCCTCATTAATTCCATCCATATACCTCCTCTTTGGCCTTCCTCTTTGCCTCCTGCCTGGCAGCTCCATGTCCAACATTCTCCTACCAATATACTCACTCTCCCTCCTCTGAACATGTCCAAACCATCTTAATCTGGCCTCCCTAACTTTGTTCCCCAAACGTCCAACATGAGCTGTCCCTCTGATGTACTCGTTCCTAATCCTGTCCAATCTTGTCACTCCCAAAGAGAACCTCAACATCTTCAGCTCTGCTACCTCTAGCTCTGACTCCTGTCTCTTCCTCAGCGACACTGTCTCTAAACCATACAGCATGGCCGGTCTCACCACTGTCCTGTACACCTTCCCCTTGATTCTTGTTGATATTTTCCTATCACACAGAACTCCCGACACCTTTCTCCACCCATTCCAACCTGCCTGCACTCGCTTCTTTACCTCTTTCCCACACTCTCCATTACTCTGGACTGTTGACCCCAAGTACTTAAACTCCTGTACCTTCTTCACCTCTTCACCCTGTAACCTTACTGTTCCACTTCCCTCCCTTTCATTCACACACATGTACTCAGTCTTACTACGACTGACTTTCATTCCTCTTCTCTCCAGCGCAAACCTCCACCTCTCCAGGTTTTCCTCCACCTGCTCCCTGCTCTCACTACAGATCACAATGTCATCTGCAAACATCATTGTCCAAGGAGACTCCTGTCTGACCTCCTCTGACAACTGGTCCATCACTATAGCAAACAGGAAGGGGCTCAGAGCCGATCCCTGATGCAGACCCACCTCCACATTGAACTCCTCTGTCTGACCTACAGCACACCTCACCACTGTTCTGCTCCTCTCATACATGTCCTGCACCACTCTGACATACTTCTCCGCTACTCCTGACTTCCTCATACAGTACCACAGCTCTTCTCTTGGCACCCTGTCATACGCTTTCTCCAAGTCTACAAACACACAGTGCAACTCCCTCTGACCATCCCTATACTTCTCCATCAAAATTCTCAGAGCAAAAATTGCACCTGTTGTGCTCTTTCTGGGCATGAAGCCATACTGCTGCTCACAAATTTCCACTACCTTCCTTAACCTAGCTTCCACTACTCTTTCCCATAGCTTCATTGTATGGCTCATCAACTTTATCCCCCTATAGTTGCTGCAACTCTGCACGTCACCCTTATTCTTAAAGATCGGCACTAACACACTTCTTCTCCATTCCTCAGGCATCCTCTCACTCTCTAAAACCCTGTTGAACAAACTAGCTAAAAATTTCACTGCTGCCTCTCCCAGACACTTCCAGACCTCCACCGGGATGTCATCAGGACCAACTGCCTTCCCACTTTTCATCCTCTTCAAAGCCTTCCTGACTTCATCCTTTCTAATCCTATCTACTTTCTGTTCCACAGAGTTCACCCCTTCTACTCTTTTTTCCCTCTCATTTTCCTCATTCATCAGCTCCTCAAAGTATTCCTTCCATCTCCTCTGTACACTCTCCTCACTTGTGAGCACCCTTCCATCTCTATCCTTAATAACTCTAACTTGCTGCACATCCTTCCCATCTCGATCCCTCTGCCTAGCTAACCTGTACAAGTCCTTCTCTCCTTCTCTAGTGTCTAACCTAGTGTACAACACTTCATATGCCTTCTGCTTGGCCTTAGACACCTCCATCTTCACTCTGCGCTGTAACTCCTTGTATTCCTGTCTATTCTCTTCAGTCCTGTCCATGTCCCACTTCTTCTTGGCTAACCTCTTCCTCTGGATACTATCCTGAACTTCCTCATTCCACCACCAAGTCTCCTTATCTTCTTTCCTCCTTCCAGATGACACACCCAGCACCTTTCTCCCTGTCTCCCTGATCACTTCTGCTGTAGTTTCCCAGTCATCTGGCAGCACTACCTGACCACCCAGAGCCTGCCTCAACTTCTGTCTAAATTCCTCACAACATTCCTCCTTTTTCAGCTTCCACCACTTGGTTTTTTTCTCTATCTTTGACCTCTTCGTCTTACAGACCATCAAAGTCATCCTACACACCACCATCCTATGCTGTCTAGCTACACTCTCTCCCACTACCACTTTACAGTCACTAATCTCTTTCAGATTGCCTATTCTACATAGGATGTAGTCTACCTGTGTGCTCCTACCTCCACTCTTGTAAGTCACTCTATGCTCCTCCCTCTTCTGAAAATAAGTGTTAACCACACCCATGTCCATCCTCTTAGCAAAGTCCACTGCCATCTGTCCTTTAAGGTTCCTTTCCTTAACTCCAAACTTGCCCATCACCTCCTCATCACCTGTGTTCCCCTCGCCAACATGTCCATTAAAATCCGCTCCTATCACCACTCTCTCACCCGTGGGAATACTCTCCATCACCTCATCTAATTCACTCCAGAATCTCTCTTTCTCATCTAACTCACAACCTACCTGTGGGGCATAACCACTAACAACATTCAACATCAGCCCTTCAATCTCTAACTTCAGACTCATCACCCTGTCTGACACTCTCTTCACCTCCAGAACATTCCTCACAAACTCCTCCTTCAGGACCACACCTACCCCATTTCTCTTACTATCCACACCATAATAAAACAGCTTGAATCCTGCTCCTATACTACGAGCCTTGCTACTCTTCCACCTGGTCTCCTGTACACACAGTATATCCACCTTCCTTCTCTCCATCATATCAGCCAGCTCTCTACCTTTCCCTGTCATAGTACCAACATTCAGAGTTCCTATTCTCAGTCCTACACTCTTACCTTTCCTCTTCTCTCTCTGTCTGCGCACTCTCCTCCCTCCTCTACTTCTTCGACCAACAGTAGCCCAATTTCCACCGGCGCCCTGTAGGTCAACGGCGCCGATGGCGGTCGTTGTTAACCCGGGCCTCGACCGATCCGGTATGAAATTCGTACTGACGATTCGCATGGTTAAATTTGGCAATGTTTTACGCCGGATGCCCTTCCTGACGCAACCCTCTCTATTTATCCGGGCTTGGGACCGGCACAGAAGTCACTGGACTGTGACCCCCATGGCTAGATTATTTATTAAAATGAAACAAACCGACAAATAAATTTGTGTGGATTCAGATATTTAAACTTAACTATATTTCATTCAAATGCTAATGATTCAAATAAGCAAATACTTCTTGCTACTTTTAATAATCTTTTTTTTTTTTTTTCCTTATTTCTTTTCTGAACATCCTACAATGTAGTTCTGGGTTGAACATCAGGAGAACTTGTGCGTTTTACCAACAGATCTTTATAGCTTTAATTTGCTCTTAAATGAATTACAGGGTTGAGATGTTTTATAGAAGTTTGCAAATACACAAAGTATAGTTAATTAGCACAGATGGTATTGACATGCAGATATGAATTACATAAATGAACTAAAATTAATTAATTAATTGTGAAACTTCAATTTAATTTCAAGCTCTAGTTTGGTTAACAGGGTTGTACTTTCAAAGCCACTGAATTTTAATATCAATGGAAAAGAAAGAAAGAGAGAACTTCCTTTTCTTCTACTGGAAAGTCTTTGGGAAACCCCAGTGATGAAATATCTTGTTGAACATGTGACTTGTGAAATATTCCAAAAATGTAATATTTTACATTTTTGCATAACCTTAATAGATGACTCACTGTAACAGAGGATAAAATCCTTTCATAGGTTAATGCGACATTAAGATTATATTTAAAATTTAAGGTGGACTTACCTTTAAAAAAAGTTAAAGTATACTTTATCCGTAAATGGGTAAACCCTTAAATAAAAAAAAAGTGTAGATTTTGTAGGTATTATTAATCATTAATTAATAAAGCTAATTGTTCTGAAACATGTATATATGACTGTTATGTATGTTTTTTACCTTTACTTTACATTCAAGATTCTATTGTCTATACTGAGTACAGTGAAATTAGAGCAGTCCTTGCAGTGCAATTCTTATATGATGTGGTGCAAAACTATACATATATTTTACAAATGAAATAATAATACTACTACTAATAATAATAATACTAATAATAATAATAATAATAATAATAATAATAATAAATGCAGTCAAGGCAATAATATATGTGATGTATACAGTATAAATAAGTATGTAAATTCTGTTTATATAGATATAAATATGTTATTGATAATGAGAGGGTATTAAAGTGTCACAGGATGTAAACATGTCAAATAAAATAGAGAATAAAGTGCAGCAAAATGTACACATGCTGAGTATATGTGAATAGACACATAATGAGGTATACAGAGAGTGCAAATTAATAAGTTTTCGGTTCGTGAAGAGGGTGAAGAGTTCGTGTCCAGGGTGAGAAGGGTCATTTAAGATGTTTGCTGCCCTTCTGAAACAGCGTGATGTGTACAGTTCCTTTAAGGAAGGCAGAGAGTAACCGATGATTTTTTTGTGCAGAGTTGATCACCCTCTGGAGGTCTTTCTTGTCCACCTCTGAGCTGCTGGTGTACCGGGTGGAGATGCAGTACATATAGTAGGGTCCGAATGCCTGAGACTGAAGTGTAAATTTAGGATTTAGAAATTAGGTCCCAGTTTGACAGACAAGCTGAAGCTAGTTTTCAGCAGGTAGACGTCAGATGACCATAAACAGTCCATGCTGATGATCATTCTGTCCACAAGGTGGCAGCCATACTCTAATGATCCATTGGACAAAACAACAAACAAAACAAAACCCAGAACATCTCAGTAAAGCTTTATAAAGATGATATTTGAGGATTAATCTCACTAGCCAGACCTCTAGAGTGTTCCTTTAACCTGATAAATATTTTCAAGAACTGACAAGAGGAACTTACATTGTTCAGTCACCAAATTTAAAGCCAGGAATCTGTCACAACTCCACCAGTTACTTCCCCTGCTGCCAGAGGGAACCCTCGCAGGAGTTCTGATCACTTCCAGGTCGAGGGTGATTTCCGGGTCAAGAGTTACTTCCTGTTTTTTAGACTTTTTAAGCCAATCTCACGCTAACTCCAGTGTGAAATATTGTTAGCTCTACTTATCAAGCTGTTCTGTTTCTTTCGCCATTGATTCCACGGTGTATGACCATTGCTTGTTTTTCTGGATTTCTCGCTGGATTTCTGGATTTTTTGTGCCATTGCCTCTCTTGACTGCCTTTTTGGGTTTGTGCCTGTTTTCTTCTTGTGATTTTTGCCTGCTGTTTTGGACCGTTTGCTGTGTTATCTTATTAAACCACACATGAATTCCACACCCTCTGCTTCTGTGAGTTCCTCACAGAATCCATGAAGTCTAGGAAAACTTCTCATTATGTGATTTAAAAGTTTGTATTCCCACCAAGCACTGGGACATGGAATTGTAGCCTTAAAAATGCATAAAAGATATTCCTGACCAATGGAGAGAGCATCTGATGCTGAGCTCCATCAAGCCGTCAATGAATAATATTTAATTTAATTAGTGGGCAGTGGTAATTCAAGTGGTTAGAGCTCTGGGTTGTTGATCAGAGGATTGGGATTCAAGCCCCAGCACCGCCAAGCAACAACCATGTTGGGCCCTTGAGCAACCCTCCCTGCTCAGAGGTGCTGTATCATAGCTGCCCTTGTGCTCTGACCCCAACTTCCTCAGCTGGGATATGTGAAGAAAAGAATTCCACTGTGCTGTAATGTATGTGTGGTGATAATGAAGACTTCTTGCCTGCAATTCTTCTAAAAATTTATTTAGTGCTATTGTAATGATTTAATTTGCTACTTTTTACAGACATACCAATGCAAGCATGATCAGGTAGAGCTCTAGGTTCTGGATGCCAAAGGATTTATGAATCCAATGGACTCATATGAAGATGATATGTAAAAAGAACAGAATGACAGCAGGAAAGATTTTGGTTTACTTGTATTAATTGTACACCGGTGTCCCATCCAGAGTGAATCTCTTCCTCACACCCAGTGTTATAAAAATGAAAATTCAGCATTTTTCTAAATGTTACAACTCGGGTTACTTTTTTCTCCCCATTTGTAAGCCCTGTGATCAGCAATGCTGCATGTCTAGAGGTTTCAAATGTCAAAAAAACACAGAATATTGCTGGTTGCACTTTCACCTAATGAGGTCCAGGTGGAGAAATATCTAATCAGGTCACCTTTAAAAGAAATTCAGACCTGAGGTCATTTAGCTTGGGGAAAAAGATGCGTTCTCCTTTGGTTCCCAGCCTTTATGTAAGGAAACAAAATAGGGGCTGGGTAGACTGGAGGGAGGTTTAGGATGTTGCTGGGTTGGGGCAGGCTGTGAATCACATCAGGAGACATCATTACACATCCAGAGGAGTTACCTGACCCAATTTACTGGATCTAAATTACTTCAAAATCTTGATGAATTAAGGTACGTGCATTAGTGTCAGATTCAGCACACTGTTCTGTAACCCTGATAAATGGCAGGCTTTTTGTGATTCGTTCAGTTGAACTAAATGAAACTGTAAATCAGATGGAATGAAATGTACAGTTAATTTGGCTTTCCATTTATATGAACTTCGTAAAAGCAAAATGAAACTCAAACGCTTTCATGACTTTCATGTATGTCATTATTGATTATTTCAGTTCCATGTGATACAGTTTACTGTTACAGTTTATGTCCAGAGGTTCAACATAGGAATCTCAAGCTAAAGAAAACACGTTTCTCTTCCAAAAAACATTTTCTTAGCAACACCACTGATAATATTTACCTGACTAAACCCCTTTCTAGACCATCATTGTATGTTTTAACAGGGTCACAACATCAAGTGTATGTGAGGGTTTTTTTTTCTCTCTCAATACCTTTTTATTAAGGATCATTCATCTGGAAATGTGTCCTTAAGTAACCATCAAATTACACAAAATGTACTTTCTTAAGTGAAAGATTCATATGATACAAGCACTCCTTAAAAATCTACTTGTGGTACACCTTCTAATGCTGTGGATGGACCCATATAGAGACCCTAAACATGTGAATTCTTGGGGATGTGGTAGATTAGTGGTTAAGGTGTTGGACTACTGATTGGAAGGTTGAGTTCAAATCTCAGGTCCACCAAGCTGCCACTGCTGGGCCCCTGATCAAGTCCTTTAATGCTCAATTTCTCAGTTGTATAAAATGTAAATCCCTCTAGATAATGGTGTCTGCCAAATCCCATAAATGTGAATGCACTTTCCAAAAGCAGCCTCACTCTTGCTTCATAGAACAGCAATTGTGGCCATACACGATTGTGATACTGCATTTTATTAAGAGTTTTAGAAATAAGAAATTTTAAGATGGATAGATTGATACAAATATATTGTCATTGCATTGTACAGGTACACAACAATCATCATTGACATTGAGTAACTGACTTTTCAGACAATATGGACACACATAGCGGAAATGGATCCACTCTCACTTCATAACACGTCATCTAGCTGGCTAGCGCACACTGATTTGTACATTCCTGGTACAACATCAGAGGGATTCGGCCATTTTTATCCACACAGGCTGCTCAAGTGCTTGTTCAGTCTCTTGTCATTTCGAGACTGGTCTACTGCAAATCTCTACTTGCAGGTCAACTTCTGAATGCAAATGATCCAAAATGCGTGCGTGCTGCGTGACTTGTTTTTAACCTTTCTAACTTCTCCCACACCACCCCACTGCTGCTCTCCCTCCACTGGCTTCTGGTAGCTGCATCAGATTCAAAACATTGACCCTTGCCTACAAAGCCAAGAATGGATGAGCTCCCTATTACCTCAAAGCTCTTATTACTCCTCACACTGCACCTCGCTCCTTCAGATCTATTAGCACTGCTTGACTGGTCCCAACATCTCTCGGGGTAAGGTATACATCTAGACTCTTCTCTGTTCTGGCACCGAGGTGGTGGAATTAACCTCAAACGATGGATGAAGACCTACCTCTTCCTGAAACACTAAAACTAGCTATTATTTTTCCCGTTTGTTTTATGTATTGTTGTATGTTGAATTAACTGTTGCTCCATACAGTAAAATTGAATCACACAAGCGCTTCTTTTTTTTGCCTCCTAACCTAACTCCTGGTTTTTACTGTATGGAGCAACAGTTAAAGGAAGATGTCACATTTTGTACTGGTCAGTGGTCCAATGATAGCCACGTTGTTGCCGTTGTTGTTGATGATGTAGTTTTTAAGCTACATCATGCAAACTGGGACGCATACTGGATCACCAACAAGAACTCAGTTTTTTCACCATTGTTACATATAAATGTTTACCATCAGCCTACATACCTCACATTAGTGCTTATGATATATGTCTAACTGTTTTTATAACACGATCTGCACAGAATTGCACTGTACAGTGTAACTGTGACACATTTTTGAAAATTTCATTTCTACTATTCATCCATGAATAATAGCACATCTCTGAAAAAAGTAATTAATTCTAATCCAATCATATACAGTACAAAATACTGTCCACATCTTGACAATAGATTCTAAATTGAATAAAAAAAAAGACTAAGAATAGAATTGAAATGAAAACAATAAGCATTTAACTATAAAAGCTAGGAAAGGGAAAAGTATATGTAATGAAATGTAATTAGGAATGCAGACAGGTGGCAGGACATTATGAATAAATTACAGATGTGTGAAACTCCAGACACTTCTCCACCAGACCACCAGAGGGAAACGTACACCGTTTTGAATCTCTTCTTCTGTTGTGTTTTTCATTTCCTCTAATGATTTTGTGTTAGCAATATTATTTAAGTTCATATGTTGCTTCACACCATCTTCGTCTTCGTACAGTTGCCTACCACATACACAACCCTAGTGGTTTTAACCTTTTTATGGTTTGCTTATTTCTTTTTGCACCTCTGCACGTTCTTTAAATGACTACACTACAGTCACTCAATGTAATACATATATATATATATATATATTACAGATTGGTGATCTGGGTGGTCTGTTCTATTTTTAGCCTAAGCTTGGTGACACGACTTCCTGTGAGGAGCCTTGATTAAGAATTCTTGGCTTGGGCCAGTTCTTTGTAAGCAGTTTACATACGCTTCATATTGGTGATGATGGTCATATTTTTGGGTGGCTGGAACGGATTATCTGCATTTACATTATTTCTTATGGGAGAATTTGTTTTGCAATACAAATTTTCAGCTTCAGAACTCGCCTCCAGAATGAATTAAATTCCTTTGCCGAGGTTCCACTGTAGTAACAAAAACTGGAGGAAGTGTGCATCATTAACAAAATGGCTCGTTAAAGTCAGTGTATGCATTGCTGGGGATGTGGTAGCTTAGGTGTTGGACTACTGATTGGAAGGATTGGAGTTTGAATCTCAGGTCCACCAAGCTGCCACTGCTGTGCCCCTGAGCAAGGCCCTTAACCCTCAGTTGCTCAGATAAATTGTGCATCGCTTTGGATTTCTACCAAATGCCAGAAATGTATTTTGTGTGGTTGGTGTAGTCTTAAGTTGTGAGTAACAGGTGTGTGTTATTAGAGCTCTGGAGATGGTGGCGTGTGGTGGCCATAATTGTAAGCAGAGATGTTTTTTGGGAAGTGGAACTCAAAGATGCACATGTATCTTTGCACAAATTGTCCTGAGGTTGATTACAAGTAGAAATAATAGTCTGAGAAAGGGCTTTCCGGTTCATTCAGCGTTATCAGTTATATCATATGAAGGTTTATGTAAATCCAGCAGCAGAAATATACAACATACTTTTGTAAAGTTCTTTGATCACACACACATCGAAAACAAACGCAGGTTTAAGTCGGCATTTTTATTAGCAAATTTTTTCATTCAATTTCTCAAAATCTGAATGAAAAATTTACAAAATTCACAACATTTTTGAATTTTGTGCAAACCAGCATGACCTGAGCACAAGTAAATTGGTGTATGTTGTCGTGGTAACAAATGGTGCGTCCCTTTTGTGTTGTTTGGTTAATTGTTCTTTTCAGTCCAGTTTGCATTTTTGTCGGTCTCCAGGTTCCCGGTCATGGCGCTCCTTCTCACATATTGTCTGAGCTATTAGCTGTCCTAGCTGCCAGAGCCAGACATGTTTTTCTATCATCATGGGGACGTTCAGTCTCCACCGAAACAGCATTAAAGTACACACACATAACTTCTCTTCCATTTTGAGCCATTTTAATCCAATTACCCAGCAGTGTCTGATATAGCCTCTCGAGTCAGGATTCTGGCTCCAACAAGAAAAAACAAGCTGTCAGGAACAGGAGTGCGGGAAATCAACCAAACAGTAAAGACATGAAGAGAGAAAACATGAACGTTTTTCGTCTAATTCCCTGTTGGAGAATGTCACACTATTGCCTCATGCTTCCATCATACATACCTCTGTTCCTCCCACTGGCCAGCTGTCACAAAGCAGTCTGGCATCATCTCTCTCGCTCTCTCTCTCTCTCTCTTTTCTCTCTCTCTCTCTCTCTCTCTCTCTCTCTCTCTCTCTCTTCATCTGTCTCTTGTTTCTTGTTCTCTTTCTGCCTCTTTTTCTCTTTCTTGCTCTTTTATTCTTTCTTTGCTCCTTTCTCTTTCTCCATTTCTCTCGATCTTTTAATCTCTGCATCTCTCTTCTTTCAATCTGACTTTTTCTTGTCATCTATCTCTCTTTATCTCTTTCACCCTCTCTCCCTTTCTCTCTTGCTGTCTTTCTGTCCCTCTGTCATTTGTTGACCCTCTCAATCCAGCATTCTTTTAACTCTCTCTCTCTCTCTCTCTCCCCCCCCCCCCCATCTGTCTCTTGTTTCTTGATCTTTCTCTTGCTCTTTTTCTCCACCTTCTTTCTCTTTATTTTTTAATCTGTTTCCATCGGTCATTCTTTCTCTCATTTTCTCTCTTACTGTCTCTCTCTTCCTCCATCTCTCTCTTGCTGTCTTTCTGTCCCACTGTCATTTGCTGTCCCTTTCACTCTAGCATTCTTTTACCCCCCACACACACCCTCTCTCACCATCTCTTTCTCTTTATTCTGCTTTCCCTCATTTCTTTCTCTCTCTCAGTTCGCCTTTCTTTTCTCGCCACCTTGCACTCTAGCTCCATGTAAAACATCATCAGGAGACAGGAAGTGTGTGTTTGTGTGTGTGTGTATAGAACCCAAGAGAGAAATAGCAGCCAAATACATCACACTGCAATGGCACCATTTTTAATAAGGCTGACACACAAATAATTTGAGGCATTACACCACAGCACACACATAGAAAAATTTATGTCTGCAATAAAATACGGTATTCCATCCAGTATTAGACTTTAAATGTTTACAGTAGGATACAGTTGCATGCCTGGTACTTGGTGAAAAATATTGCTTGTAGTAGAAAATATACACGTTATAGCGGCTCGAAGAACTTATTGTATTGCAAATTTATTGTAATAACACTTTATACATCACAGCTGAATTCTTTAACATAAGTGTGCATGTTCAAAACCATTATAGTTACTATAGTAACAGTACGAGGGATTTGTATAGCAGAAGATTCACATAATCTAAAACTAATAATTTTTTTTCCTACATTGTTGTTCTACAAATAAATAAAAATTAATAATCATTAATAGAGTGAATCATTATTTTAATATTAAATTGAATTGTTTTTCCTGTTGTCTGGACCGCTTATCCGATCTATTCTCGGGTCACGGGGAGCCTGTGCCTATCTCAGGTGTCATCGGGCATCAAGGCAGGGTACACCCTGGACGGAGTGCCAACCCATCGCAGGGCACACACACACACACACACACACACTCATTCACTCACGCAATCACACACACTCATTCACTCACGCAATCACACACTACGGGCGATTTAAAATGGGCAAGCGTAAGGATTTGAGCGAGTTTGACAAGGGACAAATTGTGATGGCTAGACAACCGGATCAGAGCATCTCCAAAACTGCAGCTCTTGTGGGGTGTTCCCAGTCTGTAGTGGTCAGTGGAAGTGCAGTGGTCCAAGGAAGGAACAGTGGTGAACCGGAGACAGGGTCATGGGCGGCCAAGGCTCATTGATGCACGTGGGGAGTGAAGGCTGGCCTGTGTGATCCGGTCCAACAGACAAGCTACTGTTGCTCAAATTGCTGAAATAGTTAATGCTGGTTCTGATAGAAAGGTGTCAGAATACACAGTGCATCACAGTTTGTTGCGTATGGGGCTGCATAGCCGCAGACCAGTCAGGGTGCCTGTGCTGACCCCTGTACGCCGCCAACAATGGAAACGTGAGCATTAGAACTGGACCACAGAGCAATGGAAGAAGGTGGCCTGGTCTGACGAATCACATTTTCTTTTACATCATGTCAGGTGCATGTGCGTGGCTAACCTGGGGAACACCAAGATGCACTATACAAAGAAGGCAAGCAAAAGGGGGACCATCACAGTATTAGGCATGTGGTCATAATGTTATGCCTGATCTGTGTATATATACGTGCGCGTGTGTGTGTGTGTGTACTATTTACTCTATGGAGGTAGAGACAAAGAAGTAGAGTTGCTTTCGGCTGCTCCCTGTTCGGGGTCGCCACAGCGGACCAACTAGTCCGCACAACAACTTGGCAAATGTTTTACGCCGGCTGCCCTTCCTGACGCAACCCTCCCATTTTTCCGGGCTTGGGACCGGCACTGCATCCAGTGGCTGGGGTTGAGGCATTGGCTGGAATCGAACCCGAGCCTTCCGCATGATAGGCGAGTAACCTACCACTGAGCCACCAATGCAGAGACAAAGAAGTAGAGTAATAGCTGGAAAGATTTGTGGATATGCTGCTAGCTGAAGCTTTTTAGCTCTAGTCATTTGGACTAACAACATTTACGCTGATCAATAGAGCAAGCCTCAGGGGTGTGTGTGTGTCCGTATGTGTGCACACACATGCATATGCATGTTTAGACAAGATCAAACTGACATTAGGAGAGAGTGAGAGAGAGAGAGAAAGAGAGATGAACAACACTTTTACAATGAACTGATTTTGGACAAGAAATCAATTCAGATTATTTTTTTGTAAATCCCCAAACTCGTGGCATACTAATCCTTAACCTACAGCCAAAACAGCAAACACTAACATCTGGTTCTTAGATCATTCAGATTCAGGTTTTATCCACCGTTTCAGGATGATCAGATCACTGATATAGGAATCACAACACCCTGCTTTAGCCTCCGAAGTGATTTTAGGCAAATTAATAAATTAGTAAATTGATGTATGAATGATATGATTATATAAAACTGCTTCAGATGTTTAGCCTTATAATCCTTCCTTCAATGTAATGTCCAGAAATACTCCACTTATACCACAGACATTTGCAAGAGAAAGAATTCCAATTTTTTATTTATTAACAAGTGACTAGGGCTGCAGCTATCGATTATTTTAGTAATCGAATATTCTACCGATTATTCCATCAATTAATAGAGTAATCGGATAAGAAGTATTTTTCTTTATTAAAGAGGAATACTAAATATGCAAGAGAAAATAAGACAGGTCTCTTAAAAAAAAAACGTAAACATAGTACAACCTAAAACAAAATAATAATAATAATAATAATAATAATAATAATAGCTAAACGTTGCATTTATGTTGTGCAACTTAACTTTGATGTTTCAGTCTAACTACAACTCAAGCATGACATATGCCTTTACTGTCTTCCTGGAAGACTTTGTGGCTTTTCTAAGAGGCAAAAATTAGTGGACAGAAAGGTAACCTGGAAAAAGAACAAGAGTCCGTACGCATAAAATAAAGAAAAAGAGTTATTTGGAAAATAATATTCTAAATTATTTGGAAAATAAACCCTCTTAAATGTCTCTCTACATACTGGCATGTGTGTGAGTGACAGAGAGAGAGTGAGGCTATCAACATGAATGACGCTTAGGCTTTCACAAAACTTGGCTTAATTAGGAACATCATAACTAGCCACCATACTGATTTACGGTCTTAAATAGTCACTACATGTAGCCACAATCCACATACATTTTTACGAGCCTTAATTTCAGCTAGCAGTCATAATGATTTAAGCTAAGTGCGAACGCTAACATTAGCTTGTGTCGACTCCGTGGACTGTGTGTTTTCGAATGAGATATTGAAGTATGGAACTTGTACTGTTGTGGTAAACCAGTTCAATCTTACAGTGATCACACTGTACTGAGTTTTCTTTCTGTTTTAGTTTGAAATGATCCCAAACGTTAAAAACTTCCTGCCGTATTCTTTGGCCTGAATCTTTCCTCCCCGGGTTTAGGGGAACACAGTGCTCTGTGTGTAGTTACAGTAAATGGACTAAACGAAGCTTCGAGGCAACTAATTTGCCTCGATGATTTTTTGTATTCGAACTACTCGAGGAATCGTTTCAGCCCTACAAGTGACATTTAATATCCTATTAAGTTCTAGCAGTTATAAACAGTTCTTCCTTCACTTGCCTCTCTTTTCTCTCTCGGCAAGGAGTGAGCCGGTATTTCGGCACACTTTGCGCCGGAAGCATGGCAAAGGTGGACGATAGCGTGTACGAGTCTCTCACACGCCAGCATGGTGTGAGGATTGTGTGCAACGTTAGCGGTCGGCAAGTTAGTCGGGTACAGCAGCATTTTTTCAGCTTCCCGAATGAACAGCGCACTCGTGCTTTTTCTGAACTCTGTGAACAAAGTCAATGAAATTGTAAAGCAAAAAGTGGTAATCAATGATTCTCTTGTAACTGTGCTTCCTCTCAGTACTCCATCAAAGAAAATTGTTTTGTCAAACGTTCCTCCATTTTTGAAAAATGGCACCATTGCTAAAGAGCTTTCCCGCTATGGCAAACTGGTTACCCCTATAAGGAAGATCCATATTGGCAGTAAAGCACCTGTGTTAAGAAACTCAAAGATAGTTTCTTTTAGTAGACTAGTCTACATGGTGTTGAATAACGGTGTGGAAGAGCTAGACCTGGCTATGAAATTTGGTGTGGATGGATTTGATTACACTGTGTCTACTGATTCTGGCATGAAATGTTTTAACTGTGGTGAAACAGGACATTTGGTTCATGCATGTCCAGAGAAAGTTAAAATGGATGGGGCGACAGACAAGGCAGGCTGAGCAGACTAGGCCAAAAGTTTGCAGTGGTGATACCGAGGGAGATGGGCCCTCTGTATCGGTTTCTCCAGCAGCCGAGTTTGTTCCAGCTGACCCTCCTGCAGCTAAGCCCGTAGCTGCTGCCTCCTCCATGCTGGATCCCGTCATGACCGTTTCCCCTGCGGTCGAGGGCATTGTTTTGGGCAAACAACCCAAAAAAAACCCCAGCACACCATTACAACGAGGACTCAACAAATACAAGCACAAAGCAGGAGGTATAAATAAGCAACCTAATCAGAGAAACACGAGGGACAGGTGTACAGAGGCGGGGCAAACATGAGGAGAAAAAAAGCACAAAACCAAAACAAAAGCACATGGCACATACAAACAACCTCCGCTGGAAGCCATCAGGGCATAGCCACACCATCCATGACAGATGGAGGCTCCATAGACTCAAGTTGGACACAGTCTTTGTACACTGCTTAGCTCTGTAATACTAAAACTGATTAACTGCACTATGTGGGTGATATTCTATTTTTTAACAATGAGTGCCATCACTGCTGTAACCCTCAACATTAATGGTGCCAGGGACCACAGAAAGAGGGCTATAGTGTACGAGCTGGTGAGACACAACCGTGCAGATGTTGTTTTCCTGCAGGAAACGCATAGTGATCCCGGAAACTCCTCAGACTGGGCGAGTGAGTGGAAGGGACTTGTGTTTTTAAGTCATAACACCTCTCTTATCGGTGGTGTTGCTGTTTTATTCTCACAGTCTTTTAGTCCACAGTCTTGTGATGTTGAGGAAGTTTTAAAAGGCAGGCTTTTAAAAGTGCGTTTTATGAGAACAAGGTGTTTGTTTTTATCTATGTGTATGCTCCCACCCTAAGTGTGGAGAGAATGGTGTTCTTAAACATTTTAAGCACTGTCATTGGTTCCTTTAGTCCGAGTGAAGTTTTAATCGTTGGCGGAGATTTTAACTGCACTACAGACGTTTTAGGTAGGAACCATTTAGAACCTCATGCTGCCTCTCGCAAACGCCTGTGTGAGTTAATAGCAACACATGATCTGAGTGATGTGTGGAGGGATTTCCATGAAACAGAGAGACAATACACCTGGCCCCATTGTAAGGAGAACCTCCTCTCACAAGCAAGGCTTGATCGGTTTTACACTTTTAAACATCAGCTGAATGTTTTTAGGTCCTGTGTTATTTATCCTGTGGGTTTTTCAGATCATTTTATGGTACAGTGCACTTTTAAGAAGAGCAATGTAAAGCCACATAGCGCATACTGGCATTTTAATGCAGCACTTTTAGATGATGTTAATTTTAGGGAGAGTTTTATTTTTTTGGGACACTTACTCTTCAGAAGCCATCTTTTGCATCAGTGCAAAATTGGTGGGATGTGGCAAAAGTGCACATTCAAATGTTTTGTCAACAGTACACTCACAATGTGACTAAGGACATCACCAGATCACTTAGAACTCTAGAGATTGAGGTAGTGGAACTCCAGGGTTTGGTGGAGTCTACAGGAAATCGAGGCCATATTGAGGCTCTCAAAAAGAAAAAACATGCGTTGGATGAGTTGTTGGACACAACAGTGCAGGGGGCGCTGGTCCACTCCTGCTTTAAAAGCGCAACAGAGATAGACGCTCCTTCCAAGTTCTTCTTTAGTCTTGAAAAAAAGAATGGGCAGAAAAGATTTATACATGCTTTGCGAACAGATTCAGGGGAGCTTGTAACTGATCCTGCTGAAATTCGCAAGCAGACAGTCAGGTTTTACTCAAAACTGTACAGAAGTGAGCTCACAGCTGTGCAAGAGGTGGAGGAAGATTTTGTCAGGAATCTTCCTAAAATAACTGAGGAGTCAGCTAGGGAACTGGACAGGGAGCTGACCCTCGAGGAGGTGGACTTTGCACTCAATAGCATGCAGAATGGGCGATCACCTGGCATCGATGGGCTTCCGGTTGAGTTTTTCAAGGCTTTCTGGTCAGTGATAGGGCAGGACTTGCTGGAAGAGCTGAGGGCGAGCATAAGTGAATGCAGACTACCTCTGAGTAGCCGCAGAGAAGTCCTGTGCTTACTCCCAAAAAAAGGTGATCCGTCTCACTTCAGGAACTGGCGCCCTGTCTCCTTACTTTGCACAGACTGCAAGGTGCTCTCAAAAGCATTAGCAACAAGACTGGGGAAGGTAATGGAGCAAGTCATTCACTTTGACCAGACGTACTGTGTGCTTGGCAGGTCAACCCATGACAATGACAATGTGTACTTAATTTGTGACATTTTGGACGTCTCTAGGCTATTGGGTTTGAAGACTGGTCTTGTATTCATGGACCAGGAAAAGGCTTTCGACCGGGTTGAACACCAGTATTTGTGGAGTGCATTCAACTCCGGGTTCAGGGCCATGATCCAGGTGCTGTATAGTGATATTGAGAGCATACTGAAAGTTAACAGTGGTTTATGTGTACCTTTTAAATTGTATATGGGTATTAGGCAAGGTTGCTCTCTGTCTGGCATGCTATATGCCCTGGCCATAGAACCATTACTCTGCCAGATAAGAAGCAAGATTACTGGTCTGTCAATACCAAGTTGCAATACCCCATACTGTGTATCAGCCTATGCAGATGATGTTGTTGTGATGGTGAATGACCAGAGAGACGTTGATATTTTAACTGACATCATAAGAATGTTTAAGGTGATATCATCTGCAAAAGTAAACTGGAACAAAAGTGAAGCCATTTTAGTTGGGGATTGGAAAGTTTGGGAACCATGTCTCCCAGATAATTTAACATGGAAAACAGGTCATTTTAAATATTTGGGAGTGTACCTGGGAGACAGTAGCTATGTTAAGAAAAATTGGGAAGGTATAGGCGAAAAATAAAAGGACGTCTAAATGGAAATGGCTTGTCTCAAAGATGTCATATAAGGGAAGAACTTTTGGTTGCCAATAACCTAGTTGCTGAAATGTTATGGCACAGGCTGGCCTGTATTGACCCCCCTCCGAAACTTCTAGCAGACCTGCAGGCCATGATGGTGGACTTTTTCTGGGACAAGCTGCCTTGGTAGCACAAAGTATCCTATACCTACCCAAGGAAGAGTGCGGACAAGGACTTATCCACTTATCCAGCAGGACTGTAGCATTTCGTCTGTGTTTTGTGCAGAAGCTCCTCACTGGCCCAGAAAACCTCTCATGGAGAGTAGCTGCTAATGGAATACTACACACAGTGGGAGGATGGGGCCTGAACAGGTCACTGTTTTTAATGGATAATAAACAACTAAACCTAGCTGGATTACCTGCTTTTTATCAAGGGATTTTTAGAGTTTTTAACCATTTCAGAATGCAGAGAGAGGACTGTTCATCATTTTGCTGGCTTCTCAACGCACCTCTCATCCATGGCGCTTGGCTGGATTTCACGAGCAGGATTTCTCCAGCCTTAACAAGAGCATTGATCTCCACAAGGACTGTGACACTGTGGCAGTTGGTGGAACTGTCAGGACCGGACTTTGCTCACTCAAACAATGTAGCAGCACAGATGGGGTGAAGTCTGTACGTGTGGTTGTACAACTTTTACAGGGTTTGAGGTCTGCACTCACATCAGAGGAGCACCTACAGCTCAGGGACTACTGTGCCAGGTCAGCCCTGTGGAGGGTGAGCCCAGTCCAGTTCTTGTTCATGTACCCAATCTGTCAGAGGTCTCAGGTCTCCTTCTGGGAGATGGGGAAAGAACTGCTATGGGGCTTAACACAGCCTCTGGTAAGAGTCTCTACAAACTGTGTGTCAAAGTGTATAACAAGAGATGATGGTTAAACGGGAGGGTAGACACTCCCTGGCGTAGTGTCCTTGGGCTGAATAATGAAGTAAAGCCAGAGTGGTGAACATTGTACAAACCACCATTAACTAAAAGAACAGGTGACCTGCAGTGGAGAATACGGCATGGCATTGTCTCTGTAAATGCTTTTATCTGCATTTTAAACCCAGAGGTCACACAAGTGTCCTGTTTGTTTGCAAAGAGAAACAGTGTTTCATGCTTTTATGAACTGTTTTAGGCTTCGTCCATTTTTAGAGTTTTAGCAAGTGTTTTTGAGTGCTTTAACGCGGTTTTTACCCCACATGTTTTTATCCTTGGTTTTAAATATACCAGAAACGAAAGGTTCAAGTGTCAGCTGATCAATTTTATTCTGGGCCAGGCGAAGATGGCCATCTACGGCAGCAGAAAAAACAAAGTGACACAGAACACACAACAAGATGTAACTGTCATTTTTCAGAGACTGGTAAAAGCAAGGATCTTTGTGGATTTCAACTTTTATAAAAGTGTGAATGACCTTGAACAGTTGATGTGGTGCTATGGGGGAGCTGTGTGTACTGTTTTAGATGATGAACTGTTGTTTGCACCAGAGTTCAAATGAACTTCCTGTGTTTTTTTTAAGTGTTTATTTAATTACTTATCTTTATGAACTATCTATTTTATTTATTTATTTGTTTGTTTACTTATTTATCTATTTATTTATTCACTTTCCCATGTGAATGTGTAAAAAGCTGCTAAAGTAAACAAATAATTGGTTTAAATAAACAACCCTCAAAAGTCAAAGTCTCTCTCTCTCTCTCTCCCAAAGTTAAAAACTGTTCTGAAATATATTTTAAGCTAAAGCATGTTAATTCTTGCATCCTTGTGCAGAAACAGAACGTCTAAGTGCCTGTTTTCTTTCTTATTTCGCAAAATAAGATCAGATTCAGACCAAATTATAAGATAAGATCTTATTATGCTGATCAGGCATAACATTATGACCAGCTGCTTAATATTGTGTTGGTCCCCATTGAAGCATGGAATCCACTAGATCCCTGAAGGTGTGCTGTGGTATCTGGCACCAAGATGTTTGCAGCGGATACTGTCCTCTAAGTTGCGAGGTGGGGCCCATGCAGGCAACTTACAGGATTAAAAGGTACTTACAGGACTTAAATGACTTCCAGGACTTAATTTTGACAGATACTGACCACTGCAGACTGGGAACACCCCACAAGAGCTGCAGTTTTGGAGATGCTCTGATCCAGTCGTCTAGCCATCACAATTTGGCCCTTGTCAAACTCGCTCAAATCCTTATGCTTGCCCATTTTTCCTGCTTCTAACACATCAACTTTTAGGACAAAATGTTCACTTACTGCCTAATATATCCCACCCACTAACAGGTGCCATGATGATGAGATTATCAGTGTTATTCACTTCACCTCTCACTGCTCAGAATGTTTTGGCTGAACAGTGTATATTAACATACATTGTAATTATTGTGAAATTTTGATACTGTCAGTGTTCATTGTGTCAGCTACTAGTTTGATGGCCACTGGTAGGAAAGACCTCCTGTGACATAAATCTGCTGATTATAGAATGCTTATATGAGAATATGGTGAATTTGCATGATAAAATGTCCAAGGCACTAACTACGAGGCACTTAATACATAGCTAATTGAGTATATATTACTGGCTCATAGAGCGGTTAGATTTATCACATTGTCTGTAGGAGTGGACTGTGCAAAGCATGCCATTATATCAGTTCAATAGTCTTCATTCCTCACGTTTTTACTACCAAACTCCATAAGTCTGATTACACTTTTTGGAGTAACAAAGGAGTTAAAGCTGTTATTTGACAAATTGGGTTCAGTGTAACATTAGAATATCTGGCTGAATATCCATACTACCATACTATACAATATATGCAAGCAGTTGGAACTAAATCGAGAGCAGTAGTATGCAATTTTGGATGCACTTATTGTTATTAAATGCATTGTTCTTACATTGTTATAGTAAAAAATATAGTGATATATGGAAATCTAGCCATGTGGGTCACAGTCCAGTGACTTCTGTGCCGGTCCCAAGCCCGGATAAATAGAGAATGTTGCATCAGGAAGGGCATCCGGAGTAAAACATTGCCAAATTTAACCATGCAAATCGTCAGTACGAATTTCATACTGGATCGGTCGAGGCCCGGGTTAACAACGACCGCCATCAGCGCCATTGACCTACAGGGTGCCGGTGGAAATTGGGCTACTGTTGGTCGAAGAAGTAGAGGAGGGAGGAGAGTGCGCAGACAGAGAGAGAAGAGGAAAGGTAAGAGTGTAGGACTGAGAATAGGAACTCTGAATGTTGGTACTATGACAGGGAAAGGTAGAGAGCTGGCTGATATGATGGAGAGAAGGAAGGTGGATATACTGTGTGTACAGGAGACCAGGTGGAAGGGTAGCAAGGCTCGTAGTATAGGAGCAGGATTCAAGCTGTTTTATTATGGTGTGGATAGTAAGAGAAATGGGGTAGGTGTGGTCCTGAAGGAGGAGTTTGTGAGGAATGTTCTGGAGGTGAAGAGAGTGTCAGACAGGGTGATGAATCTGAAGTTAGATATTGAAGGGGTGATGTTGAATGTTGTTAGTGGTTATGCCCCACAGGTAGGTTGTGAGTTAGATGAGAGAGAGATTGTGGAGTGAATTAGATGAGGTGATGGAGAGTATTCCCACGGGTGAGAGAGTGGTGATAGGAGTGGATTTTAATGGACATGTTGGTGAGGGGAACACAGGTGATGAGGAGGTGATGGGCAAGTTTGGAGTTAAGGAAAGGAACCTAGAAGGACAGATGGTAGTGGACTTTGCTAAGAGGATGGACATGGCTGTGGTTAACACTTATTTTCAGAAGAGGGAGGAGCATAGAGTGACTTACAAGAGTGGAGGTAGGAGCAGACAGGTAGACTACATCCTATGTAAAAGAGGCAATCTGAAAGAGATTAGTGACTGTAAAGTGGTAGTGGGAGAGAGTGTAGCCAGACAGCATAGGATGGTGGTGTGTAGGATGACTTTGATGGTCTGTAAGAAGAAGAGGTCAAAGATAGAGATAGAGAAGACAACCAAGTGGTGGAAGCTGAAAAAGGAGGAATGTTGTGAGGAATTTAGACAGAAGTTGAGGCAGGCTCTGGGTGGTCAGGTAGTGCTGCCAGATGACTGGGAAACTACAGCATAAGTAATCAGGGAGACAGGGATAAAGGTGCTGGGTGTGTCATCTGGAAGGAGGAAAGAAGATAAGGAGACTTGGTGGTAGAATGAGGAAGTTCAAGATAGTGTCCAGAGGAAGAGGTTAGCCAAGAAGAAGTGGGACATGGACAGGACTGAAGAGAATAGACAGGAATACAAGGAGTTACAGCGCAGAGTGAAGAGGGAGGTGTCTAAGGCCAAGCAGAAGGCATATGACGAGTTGTACACTAGGTTAGACACTAGAGAAGGAGAGAAGGACTTGTACAGGTTAGCTAGGCAGAGGGATCGAGATGGGAAGGATGTGCAGCAAGTTAGAGTTATTAAAGATAGAGATGGAAGGGTGCTCACAAGTGAGGAGAGTGTACAGAGGAGATGGAAGGAATACTTTGAGGAGCTGATGAATGAGGGGGAAAAAAGAGTAGAAGGGGTGAACTCTGTGGAACAGAAAGTAGATAAGATTAGAAAGGATGAAGTCAGGAAGGCTTTGAAGAGGATGAAAGGCAGTTGGTCCTGACGACATCCCGGTGGAGATCTGGAAGTGTCTAGGTGAGGCAGCAGTGGAATTTTTAACTAGTTTGTTCAACAGGGTTTCAGAGAGTGAGAAGATGCCTGAGGAATGAAGAAGTGTGTTAGTGCCGATCTTTAAGAATAAGGGTGACGTGCAGAGTTCCAGCAACTATAGGGGGATAAAGTTGATGAGCCATACAATGAAGCTATGGGAAAGAGTAGTGGAATCTAGGTTAAGGAAGGTAGTGGAAATTTGTAGTATGGCTCCATGCCCAGAAAGAGCACAACAGATGCAATTTTTGCTCTGAGGATTTTGATGGAGAAGTATAGGGATGGTCAGAGGGAGTTGCACTGTCTGTTTGTAGACTTGGAGAAAGCGTATGACAGGGTGCCAAGAGAAGAGCTGTGGTACTGTACGAGGAAGTCAGGAGTAGCAGAGAAGTATGTCAGAGTGGTGCAGGACATGTGTGAGAGGAGCAGGACAGTGGTGAGGTGTGCTGTAGGTCAGACAGAGGAGTTCAAAGTGGAGGTGGGACTGCATCAGGGATCGGCTCTGAGCCCCTTCCTGTTTGCTATGGTGATGGACCAGTTGTCAGAGGAGTTCAGACATCTCCTTGGACAATGATGTTTGCAGATGACATTGTGATCTGTAGTGAGAGCAGGGAGCAGGTGGAGGAAAACCTGGAGAGGTGGAGGTTTGCGCTGGAGAGAAGAGGAATGAAGGTCAGTCGTAGTAAGACTGAGTACATGTGTGTGAATGAAAGGGAGGGAAGTGGAACAGTAAGGTTACAGGGTGAAGAGGTGAAGAAGGTACAGGAGTTTAAGTACTTGGCATCAACAGTCCAGAGTAATGGAGAGTGTGGGAAAGAGGTAAAGAAGCGAGTGCAGGCAGGTTGGAATGGGTGGAGAAAGGTGTCGGGAGTTCTGTGTGATAGGAAAATATCAGCGAGAATCAAGGGGAAGGTGTACAGGACAGTGGTGAGACCGGCCATGCTGTATGGTTTAGAGACAGTGTCACTGAGGAAGAGACAGGAGTCAGAGCTAGAGGTAGCAGAGCTGAAGATGTTGAGGTTCTCTTTGGGAGTGACAAGACTGGACAGGATTAGGAATGAGTACATCAGAGGGACAGCTCATGTTGGACGTTTGGGGGACAAAGTTAGGGAGGCCAGATTAAGATGGTTTGCACATGCTCAGAGGAGAGAGAGTGAGTATATTGGTAGGAGATTGTTGGACATGGAGCTGCCAGGCAGGAGGCAAAGAGGAAGGCCAACGAGGAGGTATATGGATGGAATTAATGAGGATATGAAGCTAGTGGGTGCAAGTGTTGAGGATGCAGAAGATAGGGATAGGTGGAGAGAGATGATTCGCTGTGGCGACCCCTGAAGGGAAAAGCCGAAAGAAGAAGAAGAAGATAGTAATATATGGAATATAGAAGATCAGGGTTCAAGCTCCAGCACCACCAAGCACCAAGGGCCCTTGAGCAAGGTTCCATCATGGCTGACCCTGTGCTCCGACTCCAACCTTCCAAGGATGGGATATGTGAAGAAAGAATTTCACTGTGCAGTAATGTTTGTCACAAATAAAGGATACTTATCTTAAAAGTGCTAACTTTTGAGGTAGAAATCACACTGCCCCCTGCTTACTCTGAAAATTTAACAATCAGTTAACCAGGAAGAACATATGGGACAGTTCATAACAGGGTTGCCAGTGTCATAGTTTTTAAATATTTGAAAATTATTCCGTTACAAGTCTACAAATAAATAAAAATTAATAATCATTAATAGAGTGAATCATTATTTTATTATTATATTTTTTTTCATTGTCTACCGCTTATCCGATTTATTCTCGGGTCACGGGGAGCTTGTGCCTGTCTCAGGTGTCATTGGGCATCAAGGCAGGATACACCCTGGCCAGAGTGCCAACCCATCGCAGTGTGCACACATACTCATTCACACACTACGAGCAATTTAGAGACTCCAATCAGCCTTGAAGCATGTCTTTGGACTGTGGGAGGAAACCCACCAAGCACGTGGAGAACATGCAAACTCCACACACACAGTGATCGGGAGCGAGACTCTAACCCAGGACACTGGAGGTGTGAGGCAAACGTGCTAACCATTAAGCCACCGTGCCGCCTGAACATTATTTGTGATGGGAAAAGGGGGATTCTTGAGTGGTTGTCTGTACTTCACGAAAGTGTATGCACCGTAGTGCCCATGTCTTCCGTATAAAGGCTGAAGAAAAATGAAAGAAAAATGCTTCTCATTTTTTCGAATGGCTGAATTGTTCCACTAGTTGCAGATGTTCTGTGTCATTTTTGAGATGCAGTTGGGATGGGTATTTTCCTGGAATATGGCAACCCTGGTTCATGTGTATCCCTGGATACACCCTTGCTACATGGAACACGGTTTAGCTGGTATTAAAGGTAAGCACTGAAAATGAACTGCTATATTGTATTTTGGTTAATTGTATGTTGTCTAGTCTCATTGATATCAGCCTTTTGTGTAGATTAAGTGTGCTAGACATTTGACTTTATTTTGTTTTAAATTATGTTCTTCTTTATATCATCCTGACACACCAAAAATCAATAGTCATGAGCTTCTGCTGCTGGTTAGATCAGACATTATTATATTACAAAAGTTAAAGTGGTGCACACAATTTAAATCAATTAATTTGTGTAGTGCTTTTAACAATAGACATTGACACAAAGCAGCTGTACAGAAATATAGAAACATAGAATAAAAATGGTTCAATTTAAAGTGAACTATTTATCACTCTCTTTAACGAGCAAGCCTGAGGTGACATTGGTGAGGAAAAAACTCCCTGAGATGATATAAGGAAGAAACCTTGAGAGGATCCAGGCTCAGAGGGGAACCTCATCCTCATCTGGGTGACACTGGACAGTAAATAATGTAAATGTAAATAATGTCCTTTCTTCAACAGTTTATATTCACATGCAATTCTGCAACCAAGAACTTCTGAGCAACTAATAGGACAGCGTAATTTCTAGACTTAGCAGTAATTCCTTCCTGCCGAAAGCTGACCGATGCAACGGCAGTTCAGAGACAGCATGATAGTCTCCCATAGTGGTTCTATACACAGCAGTCTCCTGGGTCACGGGCGGTCCACGTAGCTCTATCCCCAGCAGCAGTGAGCACCACCAAGCTACGAGACTCCAATCAGGGAGGCAATCAGGCAGGTCCGGAATGAAGAAGTGGGAGAGAGAGAGAGAGAGAATATTAGGTATGCTTGTGATCATTCATTCATTCATTCATTATCTACCGCTTATCCGAACTATACTCGGGTCACAGGGAGCCTGTGCCTATCTCAGGCGTCATTGGGCATCAAGGCAGGATACACCCTGGACGGAGTGCCAACCCATCGCAGGGCACACACACACACACACACACACTCTCATGCAATCACACACTATGGACAATTTAGAGATGCCAATCAACCTACAATGCATGTCT
The DNA here is from genome assembly GCA_033459395.1 of Hemibagrus guttatus. Taxonomy (NCBI): domain Eukaryota; kingdom Metazoa; phylum Chordata; class Actinopteri; order Siluriformes; family Bagridae; genus Hemibagrus; species Hemibagrus guttatus. Next base: position 4,728,518 of record JAUCMX010000008.1, on the reverse strand, counting down.
TTGGACTGGGGGAGGAAACCGGAGTACCCAGAAGAAACCCCCGAGGCATGGGGAGAACATGCAAACTCCACACACACGACGGAGGCGGGAATCGAACCCCCAACCCTGGAGGTGTGAGGCAAACGTGCTAACCACTAAACCACCGTGCCCCCCTGCTTGTGATCATATGATGGTCAATTTCACTGTTAGGGTGGAGCAAATAAGCTCCACCCTAAGCTGAATCAGGTGTTTATAAGCAGGAAAATAATCACTGCTTGTCTCCTGAACTGCAATGATCTCTTTTACATTCCTCTGGTTGTTTTTTTTTCCTGCCAGAGCTAGGCTTCTCACGTTAACTTCCACAACAACAACAAAAATGGAATTGAAGAGAGAGCCTAAAGGGAATCAAACACAGTTCACAAGAAGTATAACAGAAAAAATCTCCAAACTGCACGGGAATCAAAGACACCATCGCACCTAGAGTTTAAAGGGCAAATAAACTGCAACCACAGTGAGTAGAACTGGGTCGCTATCTAAACAAAGCTAATCTGACAGACTCTCAAGCCAACTGGCGGTGTTTAACCTTGTGTTTGCTTTCCTATTCTTCGACTTACCTCAGTTTCTGTCAGCTATATTTTGTTAGGTCTGCTCTCAATTAACTCGAAATTTGATACTAGATTCTTGAAGTTTTTCATCTAACCATAATTTTCTATCGTTTATTATAATCATTTCGTGAATTGATCCATGGAAATGAACGGCATTACTACTAGATTAGTGAACTGTTTATCTAGCCCCTTATTATTAATGCTAACGTCAATAATTTATATCCTTTTAATCCACTTGGTAGTGCTGACAAAGATGAGGTAAAAATATTCACATGGTGAGTAATAATAATAATAATAATAATAATAATAATAAAAATAATAATGGTGTTTCGGAGGTATGCAATCAATCTGTAAGGCTAACAGGAACCGTTTTTTCCCCCCACGTTGACATACTTGTTTTTCAGTGTTTGTGAAATAGGCTTATTGATGAGCTGCAGCATAACTAAAAAGACTCACATCCCAGAAATTCACCGCCACTCCCACACAAACATACACAAACAGTCAAAACAGCATTTCTAAAGGCCTGTTTAAGGCGAAGCTGGATAAAGGCTGACTTTAATTTCCATTGCTGAATGACACAGTGATTAAACAAAACAGCGAGGCTTTCTACTGGAGAAATAGAGGAGAATAAATCAGCAGGGTCATAAACAACTCTCTTTCTGCTTTCTGGATTGTATTGGTAACATTATTTTACAAACAAAAATCCTGAGCAACAATCCAATCATCTTGGAATCTGATTCTTGAGCGATGGAAAAAGAGACGAACAGATCTGGATTGCGGCTAAGCGTTAGACTCGTGGTCCTGCTCTGCAGTGGTGGTGTTTACTGTCAAATTTACCTCCCTCATGCTTTCACCTATGATCCCAAGCCGAGGGTCGCGATGGACAGCATATCACTGTGTTGAGAAATTAGACATGGTTCATAGAGGGAGGGGTTTGGTCATCCAGGACTGCCCTCTTCTTCTACAAGGCTTCTTCTCTAAACTGAGATGAGCCTGTTGAACCATTTTGGGCATACTTCTCTGGACTGAGATCACCATTGTAGAGATTATATCTCACAGTTGACTTTGGGATGTCTGATCCCCTTGGAGGAGTTGGAATCTGTGGCAAGGATGGAGAAGATTTCACAAGGCTTAATCCTGGCAAAACAACACTACTTCTAGTATAATCCTCTGTCTGTTTCTCATATCATATAGACAGCATTATTTATTTATTTTTTGATCTAATCCAGATTACAGACCTTGAAAGCTCCAGAGTCTTCATTTGCTACCAGGGCATACACACATACATACACTGAAACAACCTCCTCTTGGGGGTGCTCTTAGTCCAGGAGTCAGTGGTTGTTTCAGCAGTCAAGACAGGCTGCCCTCAACACACTCTCGAAGCACATTCTCGTAGGTAGAATGCACCAAAACACGGTAGGACACTTGATTTTATTTCGAGTTCTCTGTGCATTAACACAACTGAAAAAACTCCTCTGCTAATTTCTCAATCGATTAAAGGAATAAATAGCATTGGTGTTGGCGTGATGGTTGTTCAAGTACAATGATGATTTCAAGAAAACTGAGATAGATATAATTTTTATGTATTGTTTAGTAAGTAATAAACATCCAAAAGATGTGATTTGGGGAATTGGGGTGGCTAGGCTTATTGGAAAGGTTGCAGATGTGGCCAAGCATACTTGACTTTTAAATGCTTTTGGCTAACACTGACCTGATTGACATTAGAGAGAGAGAGAGAGACAGAGAGACAGAGAGAGAGAAATGCCATCAGTCACTGAAAAGCAGGGCCAATTATGCTGTTTTGGACTCTTGGCAATAGCCAGCTATAGTATTTTGGGGATTTGAACCATAGTTGATATATAAGAAATGTCAGACATCCAAGAAAGAGGTTAGACAGACAGACAGACAGACAGGGTTAAACTAGGAATCAAAACCAGGGACTAGAAACTAAGAGCAAGGCTCAGACAAATAGTTAAAAAAATTATTTTCAAAGATACAAAAAAATAACCGCAAATAAATAGAGAAAATATACAAGAAGAACACAGTACAGGTGTGCACAGTCAGGTAACACCAGTGACTAGCTGGAGTGGAGAGGACTGGGGAACTGGAACAGAAACAAAAGCACATGATGGTATAGGAACTGCAACTGTTCTCAGAGGCACAGCAAGGGAAGTTCATTTATATAGCACACACTTTATACACAAGTGTTTTTCACATAAAAAAATAAAGAGGTAATAAAAGACATAAAATAGATTTGGAGCATTTCTGAGCTCAGTTAGCTGCCTGGTTCCAGCTGTGGGAGGCTTCAAAGCTATATGCTGCCTTCCCAATGCTTGGTCCTAACTTTAGGCACTGTGAGCTGCTTGGTTCCTTGTGAACTGAGAGGCTAAGATGTTTGTAGTCTTCAAAGCATTTCAGGTTGTAAGCAAGTGGGTGATTTTATAGAAAACCAGTAATATTTTTCAAATCAATTCGGGTTGGACATTTAGGAATTTAGAAGTGGGATACATAAGGGTAATCTACTATTATTTAAAAATAATCAGTGATCGAGTGGTCTGATCAGGCTGTTGTCACCTCCACAAAATACAGTAGATGATTTCCTTATCCATTCCATTGTCTGTACCACTTATCCAATCTATCATCAGGTCACAGGGAGCCTGTCCAGTGCAATTTAGAGACTCCAATCAGCCTAGCTCTGTGGGAGGGAACCCACCAAGCATAGGGAGAACATGCAAACTCCACACACACACACACACAGTCTGATCTTTTGTAGAAAATGAATCAACATCTCTTGACCAATCAAAACTGTGAAACAATTGAACAGAACAGAAAAACTATACAGAACAGCGCAGTCATATAAATATACTGGAACTAAAACCACGATGCGACCACTAACCCTTATAAGCGTCGTAGTGCTGTACATAAAGCTATATGATCGGTGTCTCTTCTGATCAGAAGCCATTTTAATTTCACTGGGGTTGTCAGTCCTCTGTAAAGCCCTGAAAATAAACACATTCAGTGATTCGTATTATATGCAATTAGTGTTCCATTGTGCGGTCCACGGAGGAGCGTTCTGTGTAGAGAAAAGATGAAAATATTTCATGAGATGTTAATCTGAGCTACACTGTACAGTATACACTTAAATATCAATCGGTGGAAGAAAATCTACTGGCAGTATTTACACAATTAGAGGAAGAAAATTCAACCAAGTATTATCTGCTTCAACAGATATAGGAATGAGAGCTTCTCATCTGTACTGTGTAGCACTTAGATTTATTAAAGACCTACATATATTTTTTTAATATACAAATTTCATTCAAAGTTTCATTTTTGACCTCAAATCACTCATGGTTATATATTTCTGTAAATAAATAAATAATAAATAATACATATGAATTCATTTGCAGTAACTGCTTTATCTTAGGCACCAGTCCATCACTTGGCCCCATGCACACACTCTTTTACCCTAGGGGTAATTTAGACTTGTGAATCCACATACTGGTATGTTTCAGGAAGGTCGGAGGAAACCGGAGAACCCGAAGGAAACCCAGTATGCACGTCGTATAGACAGTAACCCGAGCTTAAGATCGAACCAAGGACTCTGGATCTCTTTATGGGATAGAAATCATACAATTTATGACAAAGCTCCATGTGGTGCTTGTTTGGGTGCTGTTTCTATACAACATGTGCGCTATTTTTCTCCTCAGTCAGGTGATGGAACCTCTGCTTGCAGTTTGCAGAGCCCAGAAGGCTGTTTTGATTGACTCAAATTGAGACTTAACAACTGAGCCATGTTACAAATGATGCCAGTCCTCTGGACAAAGGCGTCACACGTATCTGACTGCTCATCTGAACTAAATCAGGCAAATGCACTCAACAAAGCATGCAGTTTCACACTTCACTGCTTTTTCACTTCATCCACAGTGCGCTCTCTCTCTCTCTCTCTCTCTCTCTCTCTCTCTCACACACACACACACACACACATTCACTGATGTCTGAGGGCTGCTATCATTTACCAGAGAAAAAGACAACAAATGTGATTTTGTTGCGCTACGAGTTGCGCACTAACGCTCGGTCAGAGCTCAGAGAATCGCACCCGCCTTTTTTTCCTGATGAGGCGCAAATGAGGCTGAAAATGAAATATTAACCTCCCGAGACGCGGCCATGTTCCTTAGCGCGCTTTCATCCCGTTTTCCGAGCGTCTCTTCACACCATCGCCGTCAAAACAGCCGTTAATTGCAGCGTTTATGGGAAATTAGCTGCCGAGTGCATAAAAATAGGCTGACAGAGGAGCTTATTATCGAGGTTCAGGGCCGCAGCGCTTTGGAAACACTGCAGGAAAAGTTTACAGTGCAACATTTCAATAGTTTCATCAAAGTTTTTGCTGGATACTAGTAAATGCTCACGATTTAAAATTGTGTGTGTGTGTGTGTGTGTGTGTGTGTGTGTGTGTGTGCGCGCGCTCGCGTATATAGATTACGCGACTAATATTTATTATTATTATTATTATTATTATTATTATTGTTGTTGTTGTTGTTGTTGTTGTTGTTGTTTATATTGTAAGTAACACTAGCAATATTCCCTTCTTCTTTGTCTTCTTCTTCTTGCCTTATTGTTATCATATTCATTGTTGCTTGTTTCTATTTATTTATTTATTTATTTATTTATCTATTTATTTATTTATTTATTGTAGATTACATTATTATTATTATTATTATTATTATTATTATTATTATTATTATTATTATCATTATTATTATTATTATTATTGTTGTTGTTGTTGTTGTTGTTGTTTATATTGTAAGTAACACTAAGCAATATTCCCTTCTTCTTTGTCTTCTTCTTCTTGCCTTATTGTTATCATATTCATTGTTGCTTGTTTCTATTTATTATTTATTTATTATTTATTTATCTATCTATTTATTTATTTATTTGTTTATTGTAGATTACATTATTATTATTATTATTATTATTATTATTATTATTATTATTATTGTTGTTGTTGTTGTTGTTGTTGTTGTTTGTATTAAAATAACACAACAATATTCCCTTCTTCTTGCCTTATTGTTGTTGTTATTATTATTATTATTATTGTTATTATTATTATTATTATTATTATTCGGCTATTAGGAGGCATTGGTGGCTCAGTGGTAGGTTACTCGCCTATCATGCAGAAGGCCTGGATTTGATTCCCAGCCACTGGATGCAGTGCCGGTCCCAAGCCCGGAAAAATGGGAGGGTTGTGTCAGGAAGGGCATCCGGCGTAAAACATTTGCCAAGTTGTTGTGCGGACCAGTTGGTCCGCTGTGGCGACCCCGAACAGTATTTTGTGTTATGTAACATAATAATAATAATAATAATAATAATAATAGTAATAAAAAATAATAATATGAATTATTTTTTGTTGTTGTTGCTCATTCATTCATTTAGTTATTTGAGTATGTATTCATTCAAATTATTTACTTATTTATTTAGAGCGCTAGCTGTTTTCTTGTTTGTGTGGACCAAATGTTCCCATGGTAAACAGAAACACATAACAGATTTAGTTTAGAGCTAGCAGATGTATTTTGGTTGTTTAAGGTTAGATATAAAGTGTAGCTGTTATTTAGAAGCAATGTTAATAAATGTGTGTGTGTGTGTGTGTGTGTGTGTGTGTGTGTGTGTGTGTGTGTGTGTGTGTGAGTGAGAGAGAAAGAGAGAGAGAGCGCACAGCAGTGTCTGTTTCCAGCTGATTTATTTATTTCCATCTAAAATCAGCAAAATTTGGGATTATATTTTTCAAAGAAACTTTTTCTGTCGCTTTTCACAAAACACCTTTCTTTTAACCTCATGCATCAGCTGGACCACTACACTTTACTCTTTCTCTGCACTCTCTCTCTCTCTCTCTCTCTCTCTCTCTCTCTCTCTCTCTCTCTCTCTCTCTCTCTCTCTCTCTCTCTCTCTCTCTTCTTTTCTCTGCTGTCTTTTATCACCTAAGCTTCCATATTTATGCTTAGCCAGTGCCTTGAACTATATTCCAGCATGACAATTACTCAGGAAGGCAAAAGTGCTAATAGTGCAGTCCAAACCAAAAAAAGCGAAGCATGTTCAGGGAATAGTTATGGATCTGTCCACACTAAAGTGTTCAAATGCAGAAATTTCAAAGGGCCTGTATGAACTGACATTACAGCTGATCCTTTTAAAGTGGACGTTTCACTAAAGACATTTGGCTAGTTAGGTTTTTACTTTGAATTGAAAAATCTTGATGGGTGACACCTTGCTAATTTGTTAGAGAAATCATATTAATGATATATTTAACCAGTCTGTAACTATGAAAACGAATTAGACATTCAGTCACTCAAAATGAATTATGTATAACATATGTAAATATACATGAAATATTTAGTATTTTTTGCCATGTTTTTTTTTTTTATCTCCTTGTTTTCACTTTCTCTAACTTTGATTTCTTTGGTGAAAGGTGAATATTAGGCAACTTTGGGGTCTATGATAGCCAGTTTCCTGATTCCTGTTGACTCTTTGCTTTAGCTGCTCACATCAAACCTCTTGACAGTTTGATTTTTCACACTTAAAATATGAGTACAACATGTGTTGACTGCATTAAGTCATTAAACACCTTAATGAGGCTTGTATAAAGAAATTAACTAGAGCAACAGGGACGACGGTTTTGAGCTTGGTAATCATAAAAATAAAAAAAAACTGCTGAGTGTGAGTAAATATCTAAATATCTTGTTTAAGATTCAATGAAAATGGCATTATGACACAAAAAAGTTGTATTTTGTAGGTCAAATTTTAGATTGTATAGAAACCCAGACACCAAGTATAGCACTAGTTAGCAAACACTACTCTGTGTTGTGACTTCTTTTCCAAAGTGTCAACAATTGTACTTGGACACTAATGTCCATTATGCTCAACCTCTACAGCAGGCCCCTTCAGCGAGCTTAATGATGAGGAAGTTGCCTGGATCAGGACGCAGCCCTGTCAACAACAGTATGACTGGCAATGACGCGATTAGGGCCACGCGGGTGCCTGAGTAGAAAGCAGCTTCGGCTGGGTTCTGAGACGCAGCTGGGCCGTGATGAGCTCAAGAGCAAGGCAGATATGTCTTAATTAGAAGGAGCGACCAACAGAGACGACACCCTGAGGAGAGCTTAAAGCAGCTCAAGCTAGATACTGAATACAGATATAGAGGCCTGGAGGATAAGAGCAAGAGGGGAGGATAGGACAAGGATGAAATAAAAGAGGACAGGAGAAAACGAGGAGATGAAAGTGAGAAATGGGGACGAAGAGGAGAATAAGGAGGTGTGTTTATAAAAAATGAACCAATGGCGAATCTACACCGATCAGCCATAACATTATGAGCAGTGACAGGTGAAGTGAGTAACACTGATGATCTCCTCATCATGGCACCTGTTAGTGGGTGGGATATATTAGGCAGCAAGTGAACATTTTGTCCTCAAAGTTGATGTGTTAGAAGCAGGAAAAATGGACAAGTGTAAGGATTTGAGCGAGTTTGACAAGGGCCAAATTGTGATGGCTAGACACCTGGATCAGAGCATCTCCAAAACTGCAGCTCTTGTGGGGTTTTCCCGGTCTGCAGTGGTCAGTATCTATCAAAAGTGGTCCAAGGAAGGAACAGAGTTGAACCGACGACAGGGTCAATGAGCCGGCCAAGGCTCATTGATTGAAGGCTGGCCCGTGTGATCCGACCAAACGACAAGCTACTGTTGCTCTAATTCCTGAAGAAGTTAATGCTGGTTCTGATAGAAAGGTGTCAGAATACACAGTGCATGAGGGGTCAGGGCTGTTTTGGTAGAAAAAGGGGGACCAACACAATATTAGGCAGGTGGTCATAATGTTATGCCTGATCTGTGTATATGTTTATACTTCCCGCAAAATGCGTACATGCTTTTTTCCACTTACATTTATAGCAGCTATAAACAGTTGTTCCTTCACCAGCTTCTCAGTTTTTGCCTCTTTTAATGTTAATTAAATGAGGAAAAAAAACACTAGGACATTACAGAGAAAATCTTTTGTCTTACAGCTTTATCTCTGACTGGTACAACTCACCATCACCGGAGACTCCTTCCAAAAATGCTAGAAATAATAATGTATCAGAATAAAGGCATTATATAAACCTGTGATTTGAATTTCAGCTACTTGGAAATACTGGTAGTGCTGCTGATATAGAAAATTCATTAACATCTTAGGATCAGACAGAATTGAGAACTCAGTGTAGCTGTGGTATAAATTATTTTAAGATAGGAGTGAATATAAAGTATGTGCATATTTTTTGTCTTGCATGTGTGTGAACTTCTGTAAGCTTTTTTTTTTTTGTTTATGTGTGTCTGCTTTCTTGGTTTGAGGTTTGCCTTCATGACCGTGTGTGTGGGTTGTCATTGTATTTGATGCAGTGTGTGTCCACTGGCCTTCCCTCTGAGTCAGTACTATTTAATAGAGCTCTAAATGAGATCATTACAGAAGCACAGCGGCTGATGGCGTGTGAGATCGTGAGCCAGAGCTCCGAGATTAGAAAGCCTTGAACACGCATGTGCAATGCTTTAAAACTTCAACATTTCCATTTCAAAGATTAAAAAAGCTCGGAGGTTGGAGAAAGCCTCTCTGAATCCAGTGCAGATTTTAAAAAACAATGCCGAGATTTTATGATGTTTACAGAATATATATATATATATATATATATATATACACACACACATATATGGAGCCTTCTTAAGAAGTGTTTGTAAAAATCTGAAATAAATTATTGAAGTATACATTAAAATTTAATAGAATTATGAATAAATTAATAGAATTATTTAGGTACATATTATTATGAAATAAGTATTTGCAGTATGTATGTAGAATATCACTTATGTATTATTCATTTTACATATTAAAATTTATATACATGTAGCACTATGACTGTTACAAAGTGCTGACACCTGAAACTTTAATAAACATTAATAAGCAAGTATATATATGTATATATTTTTTAAATCTGTTTATTCTTAGTCTTAGATTATGTGGAGCATGTACCATACAAGTTGTATTCTATCTATTACTATAAAAACAATTTAAGAGCTATTACTATAAAAACAATAATGTATATGTTACAACTGGAACTACTGTCCGAATCATTTGGTTCTAATACGCACCATCTGACTGATCGATTTCAAGAACTCAGACACTTCTTAGTACATGTACCGATCAGCCATAACATTATGAGCACTGAGAGGTGAAGTGAAGAACACTGATTATGAGAGATTATGGTGAAGTGAAGAACACTGTTGCTCAAATTACTGAAGAAGTTAATGCTGGTTCTGATAGAAAGGTGTCAGAATACACAATGCATGACAGGTCAGGGCTGTTTTGTAAGCAAAATAGGGACCAACACAATATTAGGCATAATGTTATATCATAATGTTATGGCTGATCGGTGTATATGAGTACAAAAATACTCCATGTGGTTTTCAGGAGACAGGCTTATCTTAGGAGACTTGCTACTTTCTTGTGTTTCTCCTCAAACTCATTCATTGGATTATTTTTAACAAGCTCTGGCTCACTAGCCAGTGGCAACAGCTTTCTTTTTGTGATAGATTTAGTGTGGGTTTCCAACTATTCCAAGTGTTTTTCATAGGTTTATCTAATGCTGGTTAAAAACACATAGGACACTGACCACTTGTTGGTTATGAATTCAGACCCAAACACTACTAACCTGTCCAAATTTCTTTTCAGATTCTGTGACTTTTCATTGGCTTCATGGATAGTCATTGGCTTATATTTGTTTAGCACATTTACCTGGCACCTCTTGGGTTAGGGTTTCGATTCCCACCACTCTCTTGCTTTTCCTCCAGGAATTCCAGTTTCCTCCCCAGTCCAAAGACATGAAATTGGCATCTCTAAACTGTCCATAAAGTGTCATTGTGTGCAGGATTGTGCCCTTTGCAGGATAATCCCCCGCTTTGTTCCCTGAGTCTCAGGGATAGACTCCAGGGTCCTTGCACCTCGTGTAGGAAAAGCAGTACAGAAAATAAATGGATGGCTTATGTTCTAGGTTGTATGGCCTAATTTTATTTACTTTAAATCTATGCTTCTCCTGTGTCCTGGCCATGTAGCCATGTGGCCAGTAGACCCAGTTTGAAATCCACCCCTGCCTATGATTCCAATAATAGCATAAGTCACATGGCAACAAATGACTTGTCTGTGCTAGAATGTAACAAGGTGTATGGTAACTCTTACAGGTTTCACCAGATGTGGATGTAAGCTACATACATTAACGTTTAATGTCTGCAATTTAACAACAAATGTCATATTTAATCCAGCTAAATTGTTCTGATGTGTGATGTGTAAAAGGCAGATTAAGCAATGCTTGTGTTATCATATGAAAGTAATCGCCGCCTTCATAATGATGAGCAGGGAGACTCTGTCTCCTCAGCTCCCTATGGGCTTATTACCAAACACACACACACACACACACACACACACACACACACACACACACACACACACACACAGAGCAGCTCATCTGTGGGGAAATCTCATCTGGGAGAACAAGCGATGACGGCAACCATTTGTATCATTTAAAGCTTAAGACACACTATTAGGAGACGAGATGGAGGAAATTCTCACACACACAAACTAAACAAGGCAAATGACTTTTGTCTACAGTTATCTCAGTAATTAAAAGCTGAATGATGTGTCTCTGTGCAGGTCTTGCATTACAGCTTCATCATTCTTTTACCTTGACATAACAATGGTAGATCCCCACGTTGGGGGGTTCAGTGCATGAGAGATTCAGACCACAAGATGTTAACTAAGTGCTATTCAGACGTTACATAAGAGCTGTGTGCACGTTAGTGAGGTTTGTCTAAATTTCAGTTATGCATGATTGAGATGCATGACCTTGAGCTTATTAAGTCTTTTTTTTTTTTTGGAGTGTGAGTTTCAGTATCAGTATCAGAGTCCAGGAACAATATATATGTCATGCTGAAATGTTCTCATTCATATCATTATATATTTACATCATCTCTCATCACATTTCACTTGACAGCAAAGAGAAAAATATTTTCTACTCATTTACTTCATATTTTCTATCCCCTAAAATGTTTTGGACCTTGCTTGTGATTAATGGTAGTGGTCTGGATGCTACTGAACAGATACTGTGACAGAACCCACTGTTCAACCCTTTATACAGTAGATACCGATCAGTATATATACGTGTAGAATGAATACAATTCAGACATATTACATTCGCTATGTTGTCATTGTCATTTTTTACATTCATGGCATTTGGCAGATGCCCTTATCTAGAGCAACTGAGAGGGTGCAATTGAGTGTGCTTGTTAGACTTGGGATTTGAACTCACAATCTTCCGATCAGCTTAACCACTAAGCTACCTACATTTGACCTATGACATTATAATCATTTGAACATAATAATGAGAAAAACAAGTTAACAATGGACTCAGGTTTTAAACAAGCACAAAGTTTAATATCTGCCTTCCACATGTTTTGATTCTGACAACTCTTCAGTAGCTGTGATTCAGCAGTATGGAGGCAATGGACACAAGTTGTATAGCCTTGTGAGATGTCCATCTTCCATACTGCAAAATCACAGCGGAAGCAGCAGGTCATCTGGGTATTCTGGGTACTGTTTTATGAATACTGAGAATTTAGTATTCACATATTACTTCTTTGGCATTCTGATAGTAAGGTACTAGGAATATTCAGACGCAGCTCTTGGATGCCTGAAAAAAAATCTGCCAACTTTGGAGGTGTGAACCGCATACAGGTAATTTGCATAATCTGAATGACAAACCCAGAAAATCAACATAACCTGCTTCTTCAGGCCCCCTAGTGGGGTAGAAAGTGGCATGTAGGGTCTGACTATTGTGCAAATATAGCGTTCATATGAAGAAAATAGCAACAATATCAAAAAAATCTGCATGTTAGCTTTCAAAGGAATAAATTGTCTATCCGCATATGAAATTTGAGCTGGCTTTGTGCCTTTGTTGTGGAGCACGTAATAACTGAACACAACATGTCTCCTTGGAACTTGTTTACAGCTTGACAGAAGTCCAGACTTAATCTTGGTAAGTATTTGGGAATTTAGAAAGCGAATACTTTTAAAAACAAAGAAAAAACATGTTCCAGCAATACAGCGTGGAGAAACAACAGTGATGGCGTCATTTATTATTAGAATTTTGAATCTTAATCTATTTTGGTATAAGTGAGTAGTCATTGGTGTGAAATATATTTTGGGGCAGTAAGACTTAAACTGAATTAGGTTTAAATTAGAAATTTTAGCCCCATATATGAATTTGACTGTTATGAACAAAAGCATGTGCTTTGGACTATTAAGTTCAGTTTTTCCCCAAGCATTCCTTGAAACCCTACCGACTACTTTGTCCTTTTTTCACTTGATAAAAATGGATCATTCAAAATTAACAATGTAGCTGAGGGTAGATAAGAGCTAGGAGCAAAATTCTGTCTGATTTCTATTAGTGAACTCCCATGATGTCATCATGTCTCCAATCTGTAAAACAGAGAAGGATTGTTCTGTGTTTCAGCTTCCCTTCATACTCACTACATTTCTCTCTCTCTCTCTCTCTCTCTCTCTCTCTCTCTCTCTGCTGCACAATCCATCCTTGTGTCCAAGCTTGTGCTAAAGCAGCTGATGGATTGCGACTGACAGCTTGGCCATGTTCAGAGCATTCATGGTTTCAATCGTTTCCTTGACGGATGTCGATACAAATACACGCATACCAACTCACATATAGACTCATCCTGATTTTGTCATTCTCCTTTCAATCCGTATGATGGACTATTGCACTATCAACAGGCTACTTCAATACAACTAGCATGCACTTATTGTAGCTATTTTATAATCCTAGCTGTGCGCTAACTCCAGATTTTGCTACACTGACTTTGAAATGCAAATGCAAATGGTATTTTTCCATTAGCTGTTCTTTTGATTGTCATGTTGGTTTTTTATTGTTCTACATTTTAAACTCAGTTACATAAACATCAATTAAAATAGGATATGATATAACTTTTTCCTGTGGAATTTCCACTAGTAATCCACCAGTAATAGTTGCATTTCCACACCGCCTCGTGTAAAATTAATCCCGTCTGAATAGGGATTTTGACTACTAAAAATTCTTTCACTAACCACCATTATCTAATTCTGGCCCACTTGTTAAAATGACAAGACTTAACATGCATTCTAAAGATTCTGATCACAGGATCAAGACCTGCTAGTCACCATGGATAAAGCTGAATACTTAATGAATAGCTTTCTATCTTTCTAGAAAAGATTTCTGCATCCTATACGTCCTATTTCTGCATCACTTCATTTACCAGCACCCATGAAACAGCATCACTTAGCATTCATTCATAATTCATGTGTAAATATTACCATAATCTGTCTCCGTCTCATGTGGCTCTCGACGATTTCATCCGATTTTTATATTTCCCCCCCAAATATTTGTTTCATTTCAATTTCATTCAAGCACTCAAGGGAAAAAAAGGGCCACCTGGTGTCCTGCACTATACCTAGGCAGGGACCACATCCTCTCATCTCTCTCTCTACACACACACACACACACACACACGACTTTACTTCCGAAACATAATAGTAGACAGTCATCCTACGCAACACTACAGATCCTGTCACCTTCACTTTAGCTTCAATTCCTGCTGCAATAACACTGAATCTATAATATAATTGTGAAATATAGATTACTAAGGTGTATGATTCATAAAGCATGCTCTGAGATGACATGCAGACGATGTGTGTGTGCTAAAGAAGGTAACGTTTATTGATACTGATTGTAAGAATGCAATAATTGATTCATACGCATTTGTGTGGATTCTTGGGTACAAAAAATAGAATAAAATATCTATAGACGTCTGGTAGTACTACACTTGTAGTAGTGTTCCTGGGATAATTATGTTCCATTGTGATTTTATATTTGGTAAAATAATTTTCCTTTCTATAACTTTGTGTCTCAATTTCTCTAAAAATCAATTTTAAAGTCCATAAAAAGTTAAAGTCTATTGTGTGGGTCAGAACACAAACAGACACCAAGAAATCTCGTCCAGAACAGATGGAAACAGAAAAAAGAAGGCTCAGAAATACACATTTGCGAGCAAGAGAATGAGACGTTGCACCTAGACCTAGACACAACAGTGTTTAAGCAGACAAACTAATCAAGATCTAAACAGAAAACAAGCGACCACAATCAGGAAACACACAAATAATGGGACGGAAGTGCAGACAAAACAAAAATCAAAACAAAAACACATTTTAAAAAAAGCAATGCTGAGAAAACAAAACAAACACAATCTGCAATCATCGTGCTGGGAAATGTGACATGTATTGAGAAGGAAAATTTGTAAAATTTAGATTTGGACGATTTTTCAAAAAAGTTATAGATGGGGTCTACTAGCTACCAAATCTACTAGCTTTTTCAGGAGCAGGAAGCAGGAAGCAGTAGTAGAACTGATTATCCAGGGCCCCAAGGTGAATGGTCTCCTCAAGGAGGCAAGTTTTATATTTGATGAAATGTTATATAGATGGCAGCCTACAGAGACTACATATGGTCCAAACATTAATGGAACACCGCCTAAGCAGTCATGCCTTGAATAAATATTCACCACCTTGCTTCTTTTCTACATACAACCTGGTACTGAAACTGACCTGTACTGAAACTGAACATGTAACTAGGATCTTTTATATGTCATGAAAGGAAGGGAGGGAAAGAAAATTTCAAATTTCAGTGCCCAAATACTGAGCAATCCAAATCTGCAAGAGGTTCAAGGCTAATAGGTTCACCCTCCACCAGGGCAACAAACCAAAGCATAATAACAAAACAACCTGGGAATGGTTTGAAACCTTGAACCTGAACCTGAAAGCTAAGACTTCATGAGAATCTATGCCAAGACTTTTCACCAATCCAGTTTTCTTTATCCAGTTTCAAAAGCTTGAGCGGAGATGAAGGGTCAAAAATATCAAGGTACCGGTGATGGTGATGGAGACATATTCTAGAAGACTTGCAGCTGTAACTGCAGCCAAAGGAGGTTTTACCAAGTATTGGTTGATGGGGACTGACTACACAGCTCTTTAATTAACCTTTGTTTCACAATACAAGAATATAAGAATACAATACAATACAAGAAAAATATATTCACGTCCAAACATAGGACAAACCATGTAAATCAGTCCAATCTTATTGTCAGGAGCTACTAGGAC
This sequence comes from Hemibagrus guttatus, assembly GCA_033459395.1. NCBI lineage: Eukaryota > Metazoa > Chordata > Actinopteri > Siluriformes > Bagridae > Hemibagrus > Hemibagrus guttatus. The sequence continues at coordinate 4,712,685 of JAUCMX010000008.1, read as the reverse complement.
AGTTCCCTGCCAGACCACCAGAGGCGATTCACCATAGCCTGCTTTGTGTTTCTATATTTCCCATGTGTGTTATGCCACGCCCTTCCTATTTTTCCGCTTTCCCTACATGTTACCTGTTCCCCATTTACCCTAATGTTTTGTCCTATATATACCAGCCTTTTTGTATCTGTCTTTGTCAGTCATAGTTTTTTGTTTGTTATTTGTGTGGTTCGGTCAGATGACATTGTGTTTGCAGTATTTGTATTTGTTCAGTTTTCTGTGTTTTAGTTATGTTAATAAAGCAGCACTTTTAATTTATCCTGCATGTGGGACTGATAAACTGCGCAGGTGATCATGTCTATCAAAGAGATCCAGGTTCGATCTGCGCTTCAGGTGGCGTCTCCCTATTGATAAGATTGAACACCCCTGATGTAAATCAAATGATGAAATTCCCAGTTGATTTAAAAAACCACGTTGTAACACCAAAAAAATGACAACTAGTTCAAGAGGAATAAATACCTTAAGTGCCTTGGTGAAAGGAAATTTGGATAAAGGCTCAGCTGGAGGAGAGGGAGCAGGCAGTGAGCTCACAAAAGCTCTACTGCAGGCATCACTGCTCCATGAGCCACTTATTACAAGCTGACCTAAAGGGATGTTATACAGTCTGAGGAACTCCCCTGGGTCTATTATCCCTTTTCAAGCAGACAGTGTGGTACTGTGCGATATAGTAACAAATCCAGATGTTGTTATGGATTCCAGGTGAGCCATACTATAACCAAGCACTTACCCTTGTTTAGCAGTAGGGGGCGTGGTTTAGTGTGGGTCTGCAATGTTTAGGAAGGAGTTAGAGAGCTAATGATTAACATGGACCCCTTGAGTCCTGTTGTCCAACAATCCAGTGTTCTCAGAGAGCTCTCAAATCTGGTACGCCATATCGCCAGGGTAGGAACTGTATATGGGTGGAGCTAGAAAAGTACAGATCACTGATTGGTCAAGTGGTCAAAAAATGGCAAACGATGGTTCAGTGGTTTTTTGACTGAGCAGAAGGTCAGGAGTATAAATTCAAACATCACCAAATTGCCATTGTTGGGTTCTTTAGCAAAAGAGTAACTTTGCCACTGTTTCACTTGTTCAGGTATTTACATCTACATCCAGATTTCTGTAAATGTAGATTGTTAAAATTATTATTATTATTATTATTATTATTATTCTAATCTAATAATATGTTATAATATATTATTAAATTATTTTTAAATAAAATAAAAATTAATTAAATAAATTGCTTTTTGTTTACTGTAGAAGTGGTTTAATTGAACATATCACAACTTTTTTGCACAATTTAATATTTTTAATAAGTATTTATTCGCTTTTTCTTTTTTTCTTTTTTGTGTGTGTATTTTTAGACAACATTGTTATTGTTTTGCATGTTATGTCTATGAGTATGTCTATATAACACCATCCTTGCCCAATAGGACCACATCTGTAAATCTGCCTAATAATAATAACAATAATAATAACAAAAACCAAAATAAAAACAACAACAACAACAATAATAATAATAATAATAATAATAATAATAATAATAATAATAATAATAATAATAATAATAATAATTCATTTTATTTCACAAGGTTTGAGTGTTGGCATCCATTCCATTATTTGGGTTATGTGTGAGAATTATTTTTGGCTCGTTTTTTTTCTTTTCCTACTTTTGTGCTAAAGAAGCGATTCATGTTTGTATATCATGTATTACTAGTAAAGGAAATATACAGTATATGTTATTAATTTGTGCTAGAAGATATTTCTACTACTAGCCACCAATAACCGTGTGACAATCTTGAGAAAACTCCTCTTACCTCTATGTAATGAGAAACAGACACAGGCACTCAACTGAAGTATGGATAATTCTGCAGGTAGATTAGTAACCATACCACACTACCTTAGTAAGCATTCTCTCTCTCTCTCTCTCTCTCTCTCTCTCTCTCTCTCTCTCTGTCTCTCTCTCTCTCTCTCTCTGTTCCTCTCTCATGCTCCCATCTCACCTTGTCAGCTCTGATAGAATAATGTCAGTCTCCATCTAGTCATCTCTCATTTCAATTAGGAAGGAAAACATTTTCCCTGCCTTTAATTAGTTTCAGGGGGACAACAGTGTGTTGCTGATTTATGAAACGTTTATAGAGGGGGAAATGATAGAAAGTAAGAGAGTAAAAAAGTAAAAAAAAAAAAAAAAAATGAAGAAAATGAGAGATAGGGATTGAGAGGCGGGCGAGTGAAAAAACTCCGTCACACAGGCAGTGTCGAGGGCTTGTGATTAACTCTCATATCAGAGGCTTTATTATTCGCCCCCAAATGAAAATGCCGGCATGCGGATAAATCTCCACCTCCCTCAACCCCTGAACGGCCTGAAATAACTCACTCCTGTTATCGCTTTGAATTTTAGAGCCAGACTAGAACCACCTGAGTCGGCATGGTAATGAGCTGTGTGTGTGTGTAAGTGTGTATTTGTGTGTTAGGAGAGATTTGTGTGCATGGGGGGCATACAGGAAATAAGGTTGTCAAACTGCCACGAAAGGTAATATGCAATATATACATGGTGTGTGTGTGTGTGTGTGTGATTACATGTGAGACAGGAGAGCAGGCATAAATGGTTGATAGAAGAATCGACGGGTTTGAAGGCATGACACGATGAAGATTGCATGATGCAAAGAAGAGTTTTGGACACATAGTGAAGGAAGGGATTATTGATGCGTAAATGGCTTTATGAGGTCTGTAATTCTGTGGTGTGTGTGTGTGTGTGTGTGTGTGTGTGTGTATATGTATATCATTTAACCTGCATTACCACTGCAGAAATGTCAGTTTCATTTGACAGGCCCATAAGTAATGGTTAATACCGCAATCACTTTAATTAAAGCGCTTCCATTTGTGTTGCTGTGTAAGGGAGGGAGATGTTAATAAGAGAGAATATTCGATGTCTGGATTTATGATGCTCTAACGGCTCTGCAGGGAATATTCCACTGATTTAGTAATTATAGTAAATGCATGTCTGTGTTTTACAGGAAAAGAGCTAATGCATCTCCCTGTGGTGCCAGTTGGATTGATTGGGCCAGATAAAAATCAATAGTTTCTTCATGCAACAAAGGGATGCACTGTTTAATTTTCTTCTCTGCAGTTTTTTTTTTTAGTTGGCATAGATAACTCTTGGCTGAGTTTTAGCTCAGTTGATTTGTGTGCTTAATTGAGTAAGCGTCCTGCAGAAGTCCTCCGGTGCTGTATGTTTAGATGCATGTTTCCTAAAAGAGTGGAAGATATTTGAGTATCATTGCTATACTTGAGTATCATTTTAGCTTATTTAATTTTTTACTTGCTGAAATTTTGACTTAATTATATTTCAGAACATCCTTTTTAACATGAAAACCATCTTGTAATAAGTCATTTTCACATGAAAACTTCAATCAATTTGCAATTCTTGAGTATCAACTTTTTTCCCCTTTTCACTTGAGTACATTTATGGCTGACGTTTAATTGGGTAAGATTTTGACACATAATCTATACTTTCACTGAAGTACAATTACTTTCTTTCTTTTTAGTGCTTTTCCCACCCCGGGTTCCCATAATGATAGGAATATGTGACAGTTTTGACCTTTTTGGGGACATTTGATTCTTAGTAATGACCTACGGGAACATTCATTCATTGTCTACCGCTTATCCAAACTATACTAGGGTCACGGGGAGCCTGTGCCTATCTCAGGCGTCATTGGGCATCAAGGCAGGATACACCCTGGACGGAGTGCCAACCCATCGCAGGGCACACACACACTCTCATTCACTCACGCAATCACACACTATGGACAATTTAGAGATGCCATTCAACCTACCATGCATGTTTTTGGACTCGGGGAGGAAACCGGAGTACCCGGAGGAAACCCCCGAGGCACGGGGAGAACATGCAAACTCCACACACACACGGCGGAGGCAGGAATCGAACCCCCAACCCTGGAGGTGTGAGGCAAAAGTGCTAACCACTAAGCCACCATGCCCCCACCTACGGGGATACTGTAGCTATAATATTATTTAGCCTCCACTGGCCATTTTGTAGTTTTCTGTTGTCTCCTCTGCATTCTGTGGTTGCTTTGTTACCTGAAGGTGTTCACCTGTTTAGTGTTTAAATTATTCATGTATTTAGTGGTGTTTCAACTGAAGTGATTGTCATCTAGCTAGCTATTGTCCATAAAAATTTATGATCAAATGATCACCACAAATTACACAGGGCATAATAACAGTCCAAATGAATGCATTGAATGTGAATGATTAAAATGTATACACTTTATTTATTGTGAGACTACTGATCTATCTATCGATCATTAGCCAGATTAAACCACATTGTTTTACCTCCTTACTACTTTCCCTCTCTGACCAGTGATGCAATACAGTCTACTGAGCAGATCTTCTCTTCATCTTCATCGCTTCATAATGGGCAGTGGTGGCTCAAGCGGTTAAGACGCTGGGTTGGTAATGGGAGAATTGAGGTTCCCAAGCCACCACTGTTGAGCCCTCTCTGCTCCAGGGCTGCTGTATCATGGCTGACCCTGTGCTCTAACCCCAACTTCCAATGTATGGGATATGTGAAGAAATATCAGTATAGTCATACTGTGCTAAACAAGCACTGTGTTGTGAGGCAGCAGTTGGGTGATAACTTGTGCAACGGATGGGGAACTTTTAGTATTTTTTCTGATTTATTATGACGAACTCAATCGATTCAGATCATTAATAATGTTACAAAATAAAAATGTTTCAGTTAATCATGGTATAAATATTGCGAGGCTTGTACTTACTAGTGTTGGTTATTGGTGGGGTTATGCACCACCCTATTTCCTCCCAGAAACTACGCCTCTGGATTGTGTAATACTGAAACATTTGTGATGGATTTGACCCTTGCGTGTTTTACCTTTTTTTTTTGTTCCCTGTGGTCCAGTGGCAGGATCCACGGTCCATGGCCCAGGTTCAAATCCCAGGCAGGGAACCAACCAAGCCATTGAAGGGTTAACTTTTAATGGTAGTCCCAAACCCAGTGGTCCAGTGGTAGTATCCACAGTCCATGGCCAAGGTTCGAATCCCAGGCAGGGAACCAGACAAGCCACTGAAAGGTTAACTTTCAATGGTAGTCCCATACCCAGTGGTCCAGTGGCAGGATCAATGGCCCACGGCCTGGGTTTGAATCCCAGGCAGTGAACCAAACAGAGGTTAACTTTCAATGCTAGTCCCTAACCTGGGTAAATTGGTATGGTTGATTCAGGAAGTGCATCCTGCATCCTGGGGTGCATCCTGACCCCAAACCCTGTGCCAAAATCAAAATATATGGACTGGACCCCAAACAGTGAGCAGCTGAAGGACAACAACTTTATTTGACATTTTTGACTCACACATGCCTGTCTTTCTTGACTCCTTTCTTGACTATGTATCCCGGTAGTTGGATTTGCTGTTGGAATAAATCACATACCAAGCTTATGCACTGGTGTTAGACTAATAATAAGGAATTGGATTTGTCCCTATTCACACTTTCTTTGTGTATACTCAAAGCTTGTGAATGTAGACATATCCATCTGTGCTATATGCCAAAAAAGAATACATTATGCAAATATTTGTATCTAAAATGCATAGAAGTAGTCATATGTTTATGCACTTTTTGCACTTGCAAAGAAGTAATGCACAAACTTTCATTTTTACCAACTATACAATGAAAAAAATACAGTCACATCCTAAGAGTATATACTTTAGTTGGAATAACTCTGCCATTCTTCTTCATCATACTATGGCACACATGCTTTTTTAAAGTTTCCGATGACCCCGGCGTCCTTGTCATTTATTTCTACACTTAAAGAAAGAGCGCCCTGGTCCCGGAGCTTTTAGTGGTGCAGTGGAGGTCAGACTCCTGCAAGGTACTTTATATTTAACTGCACCATATTTTTATGGCTCTGAAACAAATGGCAGTCATGCCAAAAATGGCTGTTGTAAAGAGGGACAGGGATAATGATGCCATTTCTATTTCCCATCTCACCTCATCTCATCTTATCTCTTCTCATTTCAATATTCTTACCTTTTCTCATTCCCATGTTATCGAGTTGAAACCTTGAGGATTAAGAGACTCAGATCTAATTCTTACTTTCGCTTTATTTACTTGAATTACATGATATCTTCTGTCTTTTGGCAAGCCACAGGAAAAAGCTACTGGTGTCTCTGTTCTGCTGTAGAGACATATATTTCGCTGGCTTTGTGTTATAGGTTCGCTTGTCCCCTTAGAGAGAAGAGTCACAGCAAATCAATACAAAGTCAAATAGAGACACCTGGAATTTAGCCTAGCAATTGATGCTAGACGAAAATGTACAGGAATTCGACTAATTGTTGTACTACTTGTTGTATCACTGACTGACTGACTCATACCTACCTGCCTTTATGAGTGTGTGTGTGTCTGTGTGTGTTTTGTAACACATTATCCCATATCATTCTTATTATGCAACACATGAGACATCTAGGGATGTGGTAGCTTAGTGTTTAAGGTGTTGGACTACTGATAGGAAGATTGTGAGTTTGAATCCCAGATCCACGAAGATGCCACTTCCAGGCCCCTAAACAAGACCCTTAACCCTCAGTTGTATACAAATGAGATAAATTGTAATTTGCTCTGTATAAGAGCGTCTACCAAATGCCAGAAATGTAAATATAGGAAACCTTGTAATATAATGCACAGCTCAATCCTAACAGTTTCCTGCTTGTATTGTTGATAGATTTTACATCATGTCTTATATCACAACCAGCATTGCTGCTGATAACATTTTTTTTTTTTCATTTCCCATAATGCCGAATAAAGAAATGTATAGCAGGTTCAACAGGTGTCTTAAATTAAATCTCTCCGTATTGAATTATTTATATTTACTGTTACTCTGCCTAGGGTTTCTACATTACAGTTTAATATAATTTTATATTTATATATATTTTTTTAAGTTGTGTATTTTTTTGGCTGTTATCACTGGGACGTCAGTACTTAGTTTCAATCTTCCTTGATCCTTCATCTTTATGTAGTACTATGTATAGATATATGCTTTAGCTAATATCACCATTTTAAGGTGAAAGATTAAGTACTTCCTTTTTTTGGCAGGTATTGTGTTTGTTGACCCCCCCCCCCCAAAAACAAACAAAAACAACAACAAAAAAACAAACAAAAAAGCATCCTATACAATTTGTCTTAAAACTGTTGTTGAAAAATGAATATTTTGGTCAGGGGTGCCAGATTTTGTCTCACAGGTCCATTGGTTACTCTTAATCTAGTTGATCTGGAGATAAATGTGCTAATATACTGTATTGCATGGATTGAACAGGATCATTTCACCCACATCTACATCCATTTCAGGGAGGTAAAGGGGAACCCAGAGAAGCCAGATGGAGATTTAGGGGACATGTGAAAATCCAGACAGTAACCCAAGCTCAGGATCGAACCCAGGACCCTGGATCTGTGAGCAAACGATTAGTGTTAATTGTTATATGCACATAAATGTAAATGAAAGGACAGACTCATTTATGGACATCACTGAAATCTGTTCGGCTTTCAAACATCTATCAGTTCTGGGGTGGTCAGTTATATGTTTAGGGTGGCCATGGTCATGCAGGCCACTCCTTAGTCCCACCCCTTTTTTGTGCAAATTATTAAATGAAACCTTTTATGTATACTTTGAATGAATACAGATGCTTGGGATTGCACATTAGATGTGTGTGTGTGTGTGTGTGTGTGTGTGTGTGTGTGTGTGTGTGTTTCGTGCTCATCCAAGTTATCACAAATGACAATACACTTCATATCCTGCCATGGCCTCACGGACCACATTGCTAACATTTGCCAAATAGCTCTCAGCTAATGAGCTGCCACATGTTTATCCTTGATGAGGGCCTTTTAAATTGCTCAGAGTGCTAATTAACATCTACTGTCCTTCCCGAAAAGCCTTCTTGCTCTCCTCTCTTCCTCCTGGCCGGCGTTGTCTGCTGACTAGTCCTCTCTGCTTCTCTCTCTGCACTTGCTCGAATGGAGAAAGAAGGAAGAAGGCCAACACGCTATTGGAGACGAGCTTGTTCCATCTGTGCCTCTTCCTGTCCTGGGGATATCCCATCAGCATGATCGCCCATCCTGCTGTGAGACAGAAAAAGAAAGCCGGGATGAATGCAACACTGAAATGAAAAGAAACAAAAAGTGAGGGAAAGATAAGCACGGAGGAGGATAGAGCGCAAGCTGGTTTTCTTAACACGAGGACAAAAAAGATTGGGAAAGAAAAGGCGGAAAAAGCTGACAGGCTTCCTCACAAGACAACAGGATAGCTGAGGGCCTTTCCTCTCTCTCTCTCTCTCTCTCTCTCTCTCTCTCTCACTTTATTGTTCTCCTTAATGAGCTTTTTCACATTGTCGAGTGTCTTTTCCCCTTGTTACTGAAACACGAGCTGCCGTATCTGTTCTTTTTTATTTGGCTGCGCTTTTTGCCATATAAATTTAATTATAAACATCTGGCTAGTGAATAGCTCTAATTAAGGACGCAGGGGCTGCAGCCGGCCAGAGATGCACCAGTCCTCCCAGCGAATCCTGAAAAATGTCAAAGGGATGTGTTTGACTGACGTGTCAAACACCACAAAAAAGTGGGAAGTGTGTGTCTGTGAGCATCTGGAAGCATGAAGAGCAATCCATTTAAGTCACGGCGTCCCACGTCCCATTTGTAATGTAATTAGGCATGCAAGATGGAATAGAATGTACTTTTTCTAACACTTTTTCTAAACACATATTTTCGACAATCTCACAGGGTAAAGAAGAATCGTTAAGATTTTTAAGAAGTCAGATGCAGAGCAAAAGTTTCCTTAACGATGATTTCATTCACATTCCCTGTGAGTGTGGAGATAAATTCCAAATGCCTGTAAATTACTGAGCACTCCATAAAAGGCAATGCCGACCAAAAAGTTCTGAAATAAACAAAATGGCAACTAAACTGCGAAGGAGCACCTCCTAAACATGACGTGCGAAATCTTTTAGTTTTATGCTGCTTAAACACATATTTTTTTGTCTTTGTTTATAGACTTGTTAAGGATTGTAAGCAATTTTAAATGTAATTAATTAAACAAAATAAATTGCCAATTTTATGATTTAAAGCCAATAAAGTTCATATTAGTGAGTCACTTTACATTTACACAAAAACTGGATTTTCATGAATTTTTTGCTCCAGCAAACAATTTATATCCTTTTTTTTCTCTTTTTCTCTTTATTTATTTATTTATTTATTTATTTACAGTTTTTAAGTTACAGTAAGCAATATTTCTAAATCACTTTAAAGCTGCAATTAATAAACTAAGATTATTATCCCGTATGCTATTGTACTTTGAATACATTTTGTGTATATAGAATATTTTATTTAATTTATTTTTCATTTAGATTTTAGATTTCATTTATACTTTTGAATACATTTGTATATGTAGATTATTTCATTTATTTTTTATTTAGATTTTATATTTCATTTATACTTTTGAATACATTTGTATATGTAGATTATTTCATTTATTTTTTATTTAGATTTTATATTTCATTTATACTTTTGAATACATTTGTATATATAGATTATTTCATTTATTTTTTATTTTTTATTTAGATTTTATATTTTATTTTATACTTTTGAATACATTTGTATATATAGATTATTTCATTAATTTTTTATTTAGATTTTATATTTCATTTATACTTTTGAATACATTTGTATATATAGATTATTTCATTTATTTTTTATTTAGATTTTATATTTCATTTATACTTTTGAATACATTTGTATATAAAGATTTTCATTTATTTTTTATTTAGATTTTATATTTCATTTATACTTTTGAATACATTTGTATATGTAGATAATTTCATTTATTTTTTAATTTAGATTTCATTTATATTTATTTGTCTTGTTATCTGAAGCAGTCTCTGGCAAAAGAATTTCCTTCGAGATTAATAAAGTCTTATCTTATCTTATCTTATCTTATCTTAGTCGCAGTCTTTTTTTTTTTTTTTTGGAAGGCTAGTCCAAATAACAGGTCAATCATACAATCCTTTTTTGTTTAAAAATAAATAAATAAATAACTAAATCAGAGTAGTAACCGGTTTGATCCATAGTCGGCTGTTTCACGCACCGTGAACTTTGACAAAACCTCAGGTATTGCTTGAATTAAACAGCAACTTTAGGGTTTTCACTGTTGATTTTCTGTCTTTTCACTATGCAGAGAGAAATGTTGAACTTTCACTCAAGCTAAAAGAAGCATAAAAGAGATGCTGACAGTGCAATATAGAAGTGGTCAGGAATGGACAAGTCTCAATTGAGACAAAAAAAAAAGACTTGAGAATGTGGTCTGATACGCGATCTGGATGAACAGTCGGGTTCTCGTCATTCCGGCTCGTGAGGTCTTGTGATATCTCCATCAACAAAAACAAAACGCTGTCTCAGGCTTCAAAATGAGAAAAACCTGGCAAGGAGAGCTAGAAGCTAGAGGAGAATCAAAAGCTTGATAATTTGGTAATTCCTAAAACTAAATAAGCGTCCATGTTTTTGCGCTTCTAATTTTACGGGTGTGAGCGTAATCAATTTTGAGTGAAAACATAACTAAGGGGAGCTTCTAGCCAACATGGCAACAAAGGAATGGCAAACCAGATGTGATAAGGCGAGCCCAATAAAGAATGAATGCATGTGGGTGAGTGAGCAAGCTAATTAATGTGGAAATCTATAAAAATGTAAATTTGCTATTTGCCACTATGGGAAACTAATTAAATGCGGTGAAATGGTAAGGAACATGTTTGCCTAGGAGAGAGAGAGAGGGAGAGAGGGAGAGAGGTTATTTATTTTCCTACATCAGCAATTGCCTATAAGAGGAAGAACTCCATTACACAGAGGAGAATTCTGGCTAAAAGCACCCAAAGGTGTTTTAAAGCACTCAAACTTTTGATACGTAAGAAATAAAACACTTCAAGGAGTGCACTCGCAAGAAAACAAATCAACAACACTCTGTTCTGATGTGAACCGATGCGAAGCAGAGCTACTGCTACATCCACAAGCTCTGAAGAATTTTATTCCTGTTGTACCTCAGCATAATGAAATGATTATTAATTATTGATGAAATCATACTTTTGAAGCGTAATAACAATTACCTTGAATATCATGAAAATCCTGCGAAAATAAAATGCTTTCTATGATCCATCGATCACCAGTTTTTCTTTTTTGGTGCTAATATGAAGGAAAAACAACAACACAACAGCTTCTGCTATGGTTCCACATCCTGCAGAACTTGAAGTTTTACTATAACTTTACCTTTGGTTGTGCTGAAACTGGAGACTCCTTCCAAAAAAGTGCTATATAAACATCTCAATATATCAACAATTACACGTTTGTCTGTGGTTCAGGGGTTTCCTCCTGGAACTCCGGTTTCCTCGCCCAGTCATGCATCCTCCCAAAGTCATGCATTTTTAGGCTGATTGGCATCTCTAAATTGTCTGTGTAATTTGTAAATTGCAATGTGATAGGTTGCCTGTTGTTTAGGTTATCCCCTGCCTCGTACCCTGAGTCCCTTGGGATAGGCTCAAGGTTGCCTCTGACCCTGTGTAGGATAAGTGGTACAGAAAATGGATAAAAATGTATATTATACTCATATTAATGAGTGCATTAATATAAACTTTCCTGTCAGAGCTGCTGTTTCAGATCACACCCTTATCCAGAGCGACTTACAATTTTTTAAATTTCAGACAATGGAGCAATTGAGGGTTAAAAGCCTTGCTCAGGAGCCCAGCAGTGGTAACTTGGTGGTCCTGGGATTTGAACTCCCAACCTTCCCATCAGTAGTCTAACTCCTTAACCACTAAGCTACCACATCCCCTAGAACCACATCCAGCTGTATATAATATTTCATAGAATACCGTATGTATTGATGCCAATAACTGCCACCAGTTTCTACCAGTTCTTAAAGACATTTCCAATTTTTCCAACCTGGTTAATGAATACTTCATCAGCGTGCTCAATACAAGCATGAAGCACACAACCATCTGTGTAATTCCACCTAATTCCGAAAGCTTTACAAAGGTTTTCTTTGCAGCTGGATCTTGTTATACAGAGAGAATGGATACACAGTCTGTAAAAGGAAAAAGGAGAGAAGCTGCTGCAGTCTGGGATAAGTTACGTGGAGAGATTTAGCCGGAGTCATACGAGAACAATGACACGAGAAAAATAGCCGACAGGAAAAATGAAGGCGTATGAGAGAGAGAGAGAGAGAGAGCGAGAGAGAGAGAGAGAGAGAGAGAGAGAGAAAGAGAGAGAGAGAAGAAAAACAAGGAGAGGCTTTTGAGAAATGGAGAGGAAACAGATGGAGAGAAAGGCGAAGTCAGTAAAAAAAAAGAGTGCAAAAAGAAAAAGATTTGCAAAGAGTGAGCGACAAAGAGAGCAAGACGGAGACAGGAGTCTATTAATCAGGCAGTGAGCTGTGAAGTCCTGATCATATCGCTCCAGCACACACACACACACAGATATGAAATTCAAAAAAAGACCATGTGTATTGTCATTTTCTGTAAAAAAACAAAACACAACAAATGGCAAGTGGAGTGGAAGGGAATACAAACAGCTGGATGAACCAGCAGAACATAAACGCCGTCATACTTCAGTTTACAGAGCCCTTAGAAATGAACAGCAGTCCCTCGAGGATTTTGCAATTTCACGCTTAGAGAAATAAACGCAAAATCAAGCAAACTCTGTGATATTTCAAAATGATCTTATGCAGCTTTGGGCTGAGACGAGAAGTATGACATCATCCAAACAGGCATTCAGACAAATCCCGCTTTGATTAACGTGCTTCGAACATGAATACAGCAATCATAGAAAGCAATTACATACGTAGGTAGGAGTTTAAAATAAGAATCCTGTGTTTGCAATTTCAGCCAGTTCAAGCAGTTTTCCACAAAAAAGTTCCCAGGACATCCTAGCATCAACACAAAAAAAAACAAAACCAAAAAAAAAACAACATGAAACCAAGTCCAACCAAGTTATCAGGTTTGCCAATAAAACAAATAATGATTTTTTAAATAATGAATGAATGAATGAATTCCATGTTCAGGATGATCTGACTGGCATTTCCCAAATAGAGTTAAAAATATATGATTGGAGATGTAGAAGCTTTTCAGTGAGGCCCAAAAATAATTCAAAAATATTTAATTCAACAAAAAATATGAATTTTTATTTAAAAAAGAAATACCTTCAATGGGCAATGGACAGCGGGTAAATATATATTTTTATCAGTAAATATATTTCTGAAGGATGCTATTGACATGAAATTTTCACCAGATGTTGGGAACAACCCATGCAATTCACACATGCAAAGAAATCAAACTATAGATGTCCATAAATTAAGTGATGTGTAATAATGTGAAATGACGCAGACAAAAAGTATTGAACACATGAAGAAAGGGAGGTGCAAAAACGCATGGAAAGCCAAGGCACCAGCTGAAATCAGTCAGTAATTAGAAAGCAATCATGCCGCTTGTCAGTGTAAATTAATATAAGCTGCTTCAGTCCAAACTGATGAAAAATGGTGATGTGTTCAATACTTTTTTTACCCGCTGTACACCGCTGTACAATTTTCTTTGGCTATAATGTTCTGCTTACACTGTTTTTTTTTCTCCAAACTTGAAATTAAATATTCTATGAATTCCCACCTAAGTTATTTCTATCGTCCTTTAACTCTAGAAAAATGGGATTTTCTTCAGTTTTGTTGTTTCCATGTTCAGTATTGAATGTCTTTGTCATGTCCCACTCCACAGTGGTGGTTAATATGAAGCTCATATGAAAGTAGACACTCAGACCTTTAACAATTTGTAGCTTTATATAAAGTATTTATATTTGTAGCTAGCCTACTAGAGACAATATATTCATTAAAAAAAGATTTTCAAAAACTTCTATCTTCTAAGTGTTTGTTCATAAGCATCTAAAATCTGAAGGTAGTCTTCAACCACTAAACTTCTGTGCATCCCAACAAAGGGTAAAACAAAAGTCTCACACTGAAAGCCGACAGAATCCTGACTCATTTTATATCTGACTTGCAGCAATAAAATAGTTCATTTGTCGAGATGATTTTTATTTTATTGGCTGAATGGAATGCCAGTGTACTGGTAAAAGTGTCACAGTGAATACCATTATGACCAGAGCCACCGGTTGCACATCACTACCTAATTCCACTCAGCTCCAGACTTAATGCTGGATGTTAGTGAAAATTAAACAAGGTAGAATATATCCATGCTGCATGCTCTCGGTTTCAGAAAAAACTGAAAACTTGACCCGGCGACACATTGTATGGATTCTTAAATATTCTAACATGACACACAGATTTATTATCATGCCACCACTTTATTTACTTTTGAAGTTTCTTTGTTGTGTAGCCTAAAATGCAACGAGGCTCTGAATTAGTTGTAGCTAAAACTGAGTTGATGAGTAATCCCCAGAGTGCAATTAAGTTGTCTTTATTTGTCACATATTCATTACCACACAGTAAAATTCCTTCTTTGCATATCCCATCCTTGGGGGTCAGAGCGCAGGGTTAACCATGATGCAATGCCCCTGGAGAAGGGTGGATTGGTTGCCTTGCTCAAGGGCCCAACGGTGGCAGCTTGGCGGTGCTGGGGCTTGAATCCCGATCTTCCGGGCAACGACCCAGAACCTTAACCACTGGAGCTTCCACCACCCGTATAAGAGAAAGAACAACATACAGGGTTTGAAATCAGCTGTAGCTACTTTTCATAAATTATGTTCACACATTAATTTCTTGAGGAAGTTCATTTAAGCCAAATCTGTGCAGATTTAGCACAAATACTGAATTCGTCTTGATATATTAAATACAGCCTTATTGTGCAGCGTCTGCACATATCTTCTTCTTCTTTCGGCTTTTCCCTTCAGGGGTCACCACAGCGAATCATCTCTCTCCACCTATCCCTATCTTCTGCATCCTCAACACTTGCACCCACTAGTTTCATATCCTCATTTATTCCATCCATATACCTCCTCTTTGTGTCATGGTTGGCAAAGTTCCCTGTTGGGCCACTAGGGGGCTTTCAGCAGGGGTTTTGTTTGTTTGTGCCATGTGTGTTCGTTTTAGCCCCGCCTGATCCTTAGCCTGTTCCCGCCTCTCTACACCTGTCCCTCGTGTTCCTTGATTAATCCCTCTATTTATATTGGTTGTTGTGCTTGTGTTGTTTGCTAGTCCTTGTCGTTATTGTGAGTCTTTGTTCTGTGTTTGGTTTTCTTCCCCGGTGTTCCTGTGTATGAGTGTTCCTATTTTGAATAAACTCGTTTGATGTCTATCCCTGCATATGGGTCTGCTCCGTCTTGCCTGGTACCACCAGTACGTGACACTTTGGCCTTCGTCTTTTCCTTCTGCCTGGCAGCTCCATGTCCAACATTCTCCTACCAATATAGCATCTGCGCATATCTGACTTACTTAAACATACCCGTTACTACGCAACAAATAACAGCGTGCTGGTTCATATACATTGAAGCAATAGTGAAGACTTGAAAAACATATGGAGATGCTCTAGTCGTCCAGTCGTCTAGCCATCAAAATTTGGCCCTTGTCAAACTCGCTCAAATCCTTACGCTTGCCCATTTTTCCTGCTTCTAACACATCAACTTTGAGGACAAAATATTCACTCGCTTTGCATGTTCTCCCCGTGCCTCGGGGGTTTCCTCTGAGTGCTCCGGTTTCCTCCCCCGGTCCAAAGACATGCATTGTAGGTTGATTGGCATCTCTAAATTGTCCGTAGTGTGTGATTGAATGAGCGTGTGTGTGTGCCCTGCAATGGGTTGGCACTCTGTCCAGGGTGTATCCTGCCTTGATGCCCGATGACGCCTGAGATAGGCACAGGCTCCCCGTGACCTGAGAATAGATCGGATAAGCGGTAGACAATGAATGAATGAATGTTCACTTGCTGCCTAATATATCCCACCCACTAACAAGTGCCATGATGAGAAGATAATCAGTGTTATTCAGTTCACCTGCCACACGTGCTCATAATGCTATGCCAGATCGAGATATATATATATATATATATATTACATTTAACATGCTTTTATAGATGTGTGACATTAGTGTGTGTTGGTGTAGGTGTGTTCACCATGCTCATGCATTTAAGCTTAGTGCCAGGGGCTAGCAAAACACTTAAAATTTAGAATTTAGAACTTAGAATTTATTCCGGTTTATTTTATGAGGGTGTGGTGTTGAATATTTAAACTGCCATTATCACAAATGCGAACAGGATATTTCCGGATGGGCGATCATCTACTGAGCTAATAAAATACATAATCACCCTCAAACACTCGCCTCAGAGCAATGGTAAATACATAAAGCTTTTGAACAAACCAGTGTGTGTGTGTGTGTGTGTGTGTATGTGCTTCAGAATAAATTTCCATCTTTTTAGCTTGTATTTGTTCTCTTCTCATTATTTCTTTCGTTTCTAATAAAGCTGGAGCTTCCATGTCTCTCAGAGATTCATGTTTAAACCTATTCTGTTAATGCAGTATCGTGGACATATATCGTGATTATAATAAGGTTTATAGGAAGTTATTCTTTCTATAAAATATAGATTGTAAGATTTCAGGTCATTTTGAAATCAGTGTTTTGAGAAAAAAAAAAATCATCCTGCAAAATATGACTTACTGCATGTGTGATTCTGTGTATAAGAATTTTTTTTTTTTTTCCATTCCATTGTCCGTACCCTTTATCCGATCTATTCTCGGGCATCATCGGGCATCAAGGCAGGATACACCCTGGACGGAGTGCCTACCCATCACAGGGCACACACACACTCATTCACTCACGCAATCATATACTACGGGCAATTTAGAGACTCCAATCAGCCTAGAAGCATGTCTTTGGACTGTGGGAGGAAACCAGAGCACCCGGAGGAAACCCACCAAGCATGGGGAGAACATGCAAACTCCACACACACAGTGAGCGGGAGAGAGACTCGAACCCAGGACGCTGGAGGTGTGAGGCGAACCATTAAGCCACCGTGCCGCCTAGAAGAATTCTTGCTTATTCATATTCAGGAATAACTTCAGAATGCCCCCTACTGGGATTTTTGTCGCACCAGCCTCTGGTGTATTAATTGATCAAATTTACCATCCATGGACTACACAATCATTACAAGGATCAATTCTGAACACTGCTTCAAGCTGGAATTGAACTTCCTATTTGGTTCCAAATTGGTAAAAAAAAAGAAAAGAAAAGAAATGCATATTGAAAGGATAAACCAGGTATTATCTGCACTTCTTTACAGACATGCTTATTGTCATCTACAAAGCTCTTGCATCAAGATTTCAAATCATGCAGTGGATTTGTTTTTCCTCCAAAACAAACAAGCTGTTTATAATAATCTAGTGATTAATATGAAATCAGTCTGAATCTCCCTATAGGGTCTTGTACAAACGTTACTGAATATTTTAAAGCTGTGTGGTGGATAATAAGAGCAATCAGGACGAGAGGCGAGAATCAGCACGTCCATGTGGGGAAAAATGAATGCCTTCGTTCGTACTATTTGTGATCTTGATTGTATTATGGCTTGGGAATTTAAATAAGGAGAACAAATGGTGCTGGATTGCATGTAAAGGGATATTTAGAAGACACGATATAGGTTATACTGTGCCTTTAATCATGTATATCCAAATAAAAAAAAAATCAACTACTGACACAAACATGGCGTATTGCTTAGAGACAAACTTAATTTAAAAAAGAAATCAAAGGTTAAGGATGAAGGATAGCACTCTTGTTTATTGATCTTTACTATTTCTGTTGACTTCACTGAATCAGACTGATCATTGTCCGAATTTGATATATAAGTTCTCTCGTATATATAATTATGAACTCGCAATTTGTGAAAACGCGCTAATTTTGTTGTTAGCTTACATTTACTAGCTCACTAGCTTGCTTGATTAAATAGGCATCCAAGGCTTCAGAACTGACCACACAACAGCTTTCCACATTTTCACACTCTTTACAGTCTAAAGTATGAATTAAAGACTGTCCTATTAACTCTATTGTATACAGAATTTTAATTATAAGAGTCAAGAGTCTTATCACAAATGAGCAATAAAGAGACAAGGGCATGGAAAACTTCATAGAGATATACTGATTTATTTAGAGCATTACCAGCTTGACCTTTACTCAGCGCCACAGTCAGGCAGTGTTCCGACAGTGAGCTCCAGACCGGGTTATGACTCCCTCAGCAGGGGAGATGCCATTTTATAGGGCCATTCCAAACACAACTGAGTCAATGCAACCTCTCCACAAGGGCCTTTGAAAATTACAGGTGATCTGCACTTCCTGTACAGGAAGCTGGCTTGATATGACAGAGCTAGGGAGCAATTGTGGACACTATTTTGGGAAGTATTGGAGAGTTCAGAAGTGTTCTTGGTCTTGGTTGTGATGGTTGATGGCACTGAGGAAGGTTTTGAGGTGAAAAGCTGCGGCAGCAAACAAAAATGCCATGCAAATGCATAATTGAGACAGTTGAATTAGATATTTGTGGCACTAGGAACCTCAGCACTGAGATAATAAGATACCATTAATATACCATTAATCCTCAATGAACTGTGCATTTGGTGTGCATCATTTTCCAATCACACTTAGCTCGATTTTTGTTTCTGAGGCCAGAGATGAGGCCAGAGATCAGCTTAAAAACCTACCAGATGCCATGAAGAAGTTGTGTCATGCCAAATGGACTTCTTTCTAGTTAGATCGAAATGTTTCACTACTCATCCGAGCAGCTTCATCAGTCTGAGGGAAGTTGGCAGGATTCCACCAGGCTCAAGGATCTTCCTCTACCTGGGTAGCCTCATTAAGAGAACAAGGGGAGGTGAGAATGGGAGGAGGTGTTAGGAGTAACGGAATCATTTAGGATGTAACCTCCCCTTGTTCCCTTAACGTGTCTACCCAGGGACGTTTCGATCTAACTAGTAAGACGTCCAGTTGACATGACTCAACTTCCAAATAACTGCACCTGGATGACTGAGAATCTTCACAGACACTACCAGATGCTACTGTAGAGATAACATCCCTCATCCAAGTAAGGATCGTTAGTAAGTTATAACAAGGTCTCTGCTGATGGACATGATCTTCCATGCTGCACAATCTCAGTTCCAGTTTACTTTTACTTTGGCAGACACGTTTATCCAGAGTGACTTACATTTTTCTCATACAACTGAGCAAATGAGGGTTAAGGGCCTTGTTCAGCAGTGGCAGTTTGTTGGTCCTGGGGTTGGAAATCACAACCTTCCGATCAGTAGTCCAACACCTTAACCACTGAGCTACCACTTCCCACTTCCCAGGATTGTCCATGAATGTAATTAAAAATATATTTATTTTAAATCGTGTTATATGATACATATATCGGTGGTATGATGGCTTACAGGTTAGCCACGCTGTGTCTGCCTCGCATCTCCAGGGTTAGGGGTTTGATTCAGCCCTGAGGGGGTGGAGTTTGCACGTTCTCAAAGGTTCCTCCTAGGAGTCTGGTTTCTTCCCCCAGTCCAAAGCCATGCATTGAAGGCTACTTTTCTCTAAGTTGTCTGTAGTGTGTGAGTATGTGTACAGTTGTGCCCTATGATGGATTGTCATCCCGTCCAGGGTGTCCCCTACCTTGTACCCCGTGTCCCCTGGGATAGGCTTCAGGTTCCCTGCAACCCAGTGTAGGATTCGTGCTGATTTATTGTATCAGATTGATTTTTTTTTAGCAGTTGAAACTATGTATATAGTTGTAATTATAATATGTGAATAGTGGCTAGCGACACTGAAAATACCAGCTACATGAAACAGAAGATGAGAAAAGTCAGTTTCATTCCAGTCATACTTTTTTTAACATGAAAAAGCTGAAATGCTGAGATATTTTCTAGGCTCCAGCAACTTACCCCACTGATTGCAACATCGTTTCCCCCCCTGATTACACTCTGATTGTACTGTATTTTCTTATTGTCTTGTTCTTCATTTCAAAATCCATAAAAGCTATGTGCCTTTTTACTATCTTTATTTCACAGCTTTCTCATTGTCTGAGTTCTTAGTTCACCACCCAGTAGTGGTTTTATTTTGGGGAACAATCATTGATTAATTAATGAATTCGTATTCATTTCAGCTGGTGGTGTATTGTATATACTGTACAGTTTATACACACACACACACACAAACACACAAGCAGTGACGGTGTCCTTTTACACTCAGCCCAAGATACTGTGTATTCCTGTTTCTTCATTGCTCACACATCATAAACACTCATTTAGGACAGCTGAAGGTTAGACATGAGAATCGCTCTTGCTAGGGAACATAAAACCACAAAAGTCAGTAATACAGAGTGAAAAAAAATCCCCAAAGCAAATGAATACTGTAAAAATGTGCATTTTAATTGTCACACAGTTAAAGCTCCTGCCTGTATATTTCTTTTCATTGCATATGAATGTGCATTGATACATATGCATAAAATTGTTCTTATTTATTTATAAGGACAGGGTTAGTTTTATGAGCAGTAATATTTTTTTTTACAGAGCATGGTGTAATTGTTTTATCAGTATTGCAAGTCAGTTATGCTAATAATACTCAAACAATATGAACCAAAGAACAAAACATATAGGTGGAGTCAAATAGATCAAATAAATAAACAATGAAAAATAAAAAATAAATAAATAAAGAGGCAGGTCTAAATTATGGACATTGTATACATCCGGAGAAAATATATTTACAGAGGGAAATGAATGCAAAAGTAGTAGTAAGTCATTTTTGCTCTAGATTCTACCCAGAAAGTTCATATTCTAATGTTTTATCATACACAGCTCAATTCTGATTGGCCAGGAGGTCAGGTCAGGTTAATATGAACATGCTTGTTCTAATATGTTATTGTTTCTGTTGTAAAAAATAAAAATAAATAAATTACAGGGACTTCCATGGTGAATAATCTACTTGAAAATGGATTTTTTATTTCAAATTGGTGGAAGGAGTCTCCGGTGTCCGAGCTTGAAGTAAAGCTGTGGGTTTTGGACCATGGGACAGACTTTTGGTTTGTTGGAAGCTGCATTTTTTTTGGGCTCATCTTCAAGTGAGGAAAAAGAGAGCTGGTGAAGGAAGGATTGCTTATAGCTGCTTTAACGTAAGTGTTAATGTGGAGAAACTGGAGTTTTTGAACAACTGTGAAGTGAAGCTGTATGCATACTTTGGCAGATTTGACCAGTTTTGACATTCAAAGGCGTTGAAATCACTCTAAATATTCAGGTGAGGAAAAAGAAAGCTTATAGCTGCTTTAATGTAAGTGAATAAGTTCCTCACCATCAAAATAACTATAAATAGATCAGATTTTAATTTTGAAATTGAATGTCTTTATTTAAAAAAAAAGCAGCCCTTAAGGTGCACAGTCTAATAAATAATGTATTAAAATAAACATCTACATAATCTGATAAAATAAAATAATAAACGTAATAAAAGAAATCTAATAAAGTAATATAACAACAGGATCTAAAAGTTAAAGAGGAGGTTGGGAACGCATGCCCATTTAATCCGGGCTTGGGACTGGCACTGAGAGTTAACTCTTCAGTGGCTGGCTTAGCGCCCTGCCCGGGAATCGAACCCAGGCCACGGCAATGAGAGCACAGGATTCTGCTGCTGGACCATAAAAAACCCTCATTAGATTATTGACACAATTAATTTTTTAAAAATGTAGAAAGAGTTTTCTGTAGACGGACATTTCCTTCCCTACAGTTAGAAAGTGGATAAACCCATTGTTTAACAGGACGTAGATCTTGTTAATAAATCAGTATACTCGTGTTTGTACACAGCAACCCGTTAAATCATCGCTGTGAGAGTAGCTTTTAGGGGAAATAAACACTGTAGATAAACTCGCTCTAGCTCTAGCGCTTTTAGATCTTTCAAATGAGTGGCAATATGAGCTTTAAGTAGATTCCTATGATGTTCATTGACACCTCCTCCCTCAGGGGGGACGGTGGGACGGGAGGGAATCTTCTAATAAGACAGAAATGCACTTTACCCAACAGCCCGTGCTGCGAGACAGAGCTAGGAGCATATTAAAGCAGTCAGATAGAGTTCACTAGGATGCGAAGCATGCAGTGCAGAAAGAGCAAACAGTCTGAGCGTAGATTTGATTAGAGATCTCATTCATCTTTAATAAACTGCTTTATGCTAAAGTCTTACAGAGTGGTTCTATCACTTGCTTTATATTATATGGGACACCAAAATGTTAATTTATATAGAACAATTTCAAAGGGTTTATTGAAAAAACCTAATGCAAGTTACCTGAATCATTTAGTGGCTTTATTATTGTTATTATTAATAATACTATTAGGGGCATTGGTGGCTCAGTGGTGGGTTTCTCGCCTGTCATGCGGAAGGCCCAGGCTCGAACCCCAGCCACTGGATGCAGTGCTGGTCCCAAGCCCGGAAAAATGGGAGGGTTGCGTCAGGAAGGGCATCCGGTGTAAAACATTTGCCAAGATGTTGTGCGGACCAGTTGGTCCGCTGTGGCGACCCCGAACAGGGAGCAGCCGAAAGCATTATTAAAAATAATATTAAATACATTTTTTTTAAACAAAATTGTACATACTATTCAGAGCCCCAAGGAACTTCTTTTTTATTTTAAGAGTGTGAGAATATAGCATGGATGTGATGGATAAGGGGCAATTTAGTTAGAGATGCAAATCCATATATTGGCATGGAAATATGGAAAGAAACTGGAGATTGAAGTGAAGATTGCACACAATCAACTTGGATGCATGGGTTGGAAGATTTGCCAAAATTCTGACATTTGAAGGCATTGAAATGAATAAAAAAAAATTCTCAAAAAAAATATTCTTTTTCTCAAATTGACCCAAAATTTGATAAAATAAATATGGTTAAATATATAAATAAATTCCACTTATTCTCTCAGACTCAAATTCAGGTCAGATTATTAAATACAAATCGAGCAGAATATCCCGAAACACGTTCGAACACGTAAAACTGGTCAAAAAACAGGTACAGGTATGTCGATTAACAAAACACATTAACACAGGCTAGGCAAAAATCATAGTCAGGTAAGCAAAAATATAAAAAAAAAAAAAAAAACAAACAGATGAAAACATTTAAAGTGAGGGTGAGTGAGAGCGAGGGAGTGCAGGTGGTTTCTGGGAGTCCGGATCACGTTCAAGGATGTGACATACTGTTGTACCGGTGTTTATCTTATACAGGTGCAGTATATATCCGTATAAAAAAAGGCTTATAAGAAAAGTAGAGTTTGATAATATATATGGAAATAATGGGAGAATCTTGAAATGGTAAAACATCATGTTTGGCTGATGCCCAAATCCAGAGCGACATTTTTATCTCATTTTATACAATCGAGGGGCCCAGAGTTCGGATTCGAGCTCACAACCTTCCGATTCCTTAAAAACTATGCTACCACATTCCCAGTGCAATTAAAGGAATGTGAATAATAAGGTCAGATTATTAGAATTCCAGATTATCAGGCTAACAGAACATCAGATTATGAATACATAGGATTATAGTAAATTTCCCATTGGGATGAATAAAGTATCTATCTATCTATCTATCTATCTATCTATCTATCTATCTATCTATCTATCTATCTATCTATCTATCAATCTATCTATCGATCGATCGATCGATCGATCGATCGATGACTCAAATGTGAAAAGCCCGAATGAATCAATGATTAGTGTTCACTGCACAGTAAAAGCTCTGAGATCCCAGTTTATTAAATAGTTGATCCATGCAGGCCAGACTGTTGATGAGTGACATCTAAGGTCATGAGGAGGTTTAGCTTTAAATATACAAACATGTCGGGAACACAAGGATCTGTGCACTGACATGAGCTTTTAAAAGGCTTTTCAAAAGGCCTGAGTGATAAAAATGAAATATTTGCAGTGCACTTCAGGCGGCAATCTTATGCCAAGCAAGACGAGACAATCCATCCACCTGAACAGCTCTTTGCCTGTATTTTGGCAGAAAAATGGGTTTGTTCCACACAGCTCTGTAATGGCTGCTGAGTGCCTGTGAAAGCTGCCCCGTCTCACCTCGTTGTGCACTTATTGACACCAGGAGTGCCATTTGTGCCTCTCTCTAGCTTCACAGCATTTGCGAGACAATTCCTAGCGCCGCAATTTCTCCAGTTGTTCGGCGAGACTTCCTCTCTCGTTACTGTTTGACTACACTGAAGGACCGTCCCTCTTCAGTTACGGCTTGACCTTGGCACGACAATTTTCGAGTCTGCAGCTTTCAAAAATGTTAGCCGGATAGTATCATGGAGTTATGACAGGTATATGGGGGGCTACAGCAGCTGAAAATAACAGACTGTGTTAATCTTAGAGTCGGGGAAATCGAGTGCTTAAGAGACAGCTCTATTTAAAAAAGCACGAGGAGGGACAATGGAAGTCATACCAGTGCGATCTCGTGACTTTTTTCCAGTGCAAGCTTTCTAAAATACCTCACCTTCTTTTTCATTCCTGTATTTGTATTCATTAAGAAAGCATTATGTGTTATGTTCCATCCAAATACTGTATCTGTATTTATGCAGTATATCCCAAATAGGACGATATCAAGTAGTCAGTTAACCTGCTTTTTGGGAGGTCAGAGAAAACCGGAGATCCGGGAAGGAACTTTCGAAGGGAAAAAATGTGCAAAATGTCACACAGCTGTGAGCTGTGAGGCTTTTAAACCCGTTTTAAAAAATGTACTTAATGACAAATCTAGTGACTTTTTAAGCATCCTGACCTTGGTATTCCATCCTTCCTGACTTCCTCTTTTTGTCTGCATTCTTGATAGAACTTTTATTATATAAATATGTAAATATAAATTTGGAGTGACATCGGTAGCCTAGAAGGCAGATCTTCAAGATGATCAAGATGAGTGAACGAATGAAGAACAAATAGTTGGTTTATTTTTGAAAATGCGTTCCATTGAATAATGAAGAAGTGTTATAATCATAAAGTTATTATTTCTATGGTGATAAAGCTAACTTGTCTTGATATACAAATGAGCAGGATGATTCAATGAATATGTAAAATCATTTCAATCCCACGGGTTAGCTATTTTCTCTTGAAAAATGCTAGCTGAGATTCTACAGTAGATGAGCAAAGCATCCTGGGTAGCGTCCAAAACAACGTGTACCGGAGGCGTACTGTAAATCTCAGCACTCAGCTAATGGGAGCTGTTTATTGTCAGTCGATGTGTATCACTTCCTTTTAAAGCAAAGTCATGCAACAATCTGTTGGGATCAAAAACAATCAGAATTTTCCCACTATATACAATACAGTCAGCTCACACGTATCACAATCTATCCTTATCCTTGTCATCTTATTGTTATCATTAAAACACATAGCGGGAAGGCAATCCGGGCTTACGGGCACGCAGTATGTCTTTGTTGGCATTTAGGAGCAGATGATTGAGCGCCTGCAGTCTGCTAGGCGCACTAATTAACAATTAAGCCTGATTTCTACAACATCTGCCCTCTCTGCATCAGGAGCTCAAACCAAATGGCCAGCTCTTCTGTTAACAAACATCGTAAAAATTAAT
The DNA here is from genome assembly GCA_033459395.1 of Hemibagrus guttatus. Lineage (NCBI taxonomy): Eukaryota > Metazoa > Chordata > Actinopteri > Siluriformes > Bagridae > Hemibagrus > Hemibagrus guttatus. Next base: position 4,687,066 of record JAUCMX010000008.1, on the reverse strand, counting down.
TAGCAAATTCATTTTAATCCCTCAGTCCCTTAGAACCGACAGTCTTGGTGCAAAGGGGGACAGTGCGATGTGTTTCTTGCTCAGCTAGACGGTGAGCAGGTGTGTGCGTTTGTGTGTGTGGCCTGTAGAGATGAGTTCCAGATATGAGTTAATAATAGGGGATGGACAGTAGAGAAGCCCAGAGGAAAACCCAGACATGAGCGAGCATGCTGAGACAAAGGATAAAATACACAGACATACATAGATACACACACACACACACACACACGTTCACACAAAAATCACACAAACACCTGAACACTGCCTGTACAAATAAAACACTGCAGAATGTTGTACAGCACAGCAGAGACTTTCAGACAACATGAAGTGCATAGTATGTAAAGGATTTAAAGCGCATCACTGTATTTAAGGTGAAAGATTTACCGATCCTGGTCTTCAATGCTTTCCACTAGCACTGATAAGACTCCAACATACTCCCACTCATATTTATTCATTTTCTTTTAGCTTTCTGAGACAGAAAAGTATATGGTGCGGTCATCAAAACTCATTGTGTATTAAATCACACTCTAGCTAGCCTACAAGACCTTAACATGAAAGAGAAAGGTATCCATACTACTGCTACTACTAATACAGTGGAACCTTGGCATACGAATGCCCTTCAAGAAATTTGCATCGACATACGAAGCATTTCTGCCATACAAATGAACCAAACCGAATGCCTTCTAAGTTGCGCGTGCATCCAGGAGACGCTCAACACTTGTTTGCGTCAGTGGAAAGCTGAGCGAAGCCATCCGAATCGCATTTACGAATTTTACCAACGATACGATACGATACGAACGTTGCCTTCGGCATGCGTTCAAAAGCTACAAGATTTTTCATACATTTTTTTTTTACAGATTGGTGCGTGGGTGGCCCAAGCTTCCTGTGATTTCCTGTGAGGACCCTTGACATGGAATGTTTGGCTTGGGTCAGTTCCTTGTAAGCAGCCATACAGTTTACATACACTTCGTATTGGTAATATTGGTCATATTGGTCATATTTTTGGGTGGCTGGAACGGATTATCTGCATTTACATTATTTCTTATGTGAAAACTTGTTTCGCAATACAAAGTTTCGCCTTAAGAACTCACCTTGGTTGGCTTCGCTTGGCTTTCCACTGACGCAAAGAAGATTTGAACGTCTCCCAGGCGTATGCACAACTTAGCCGGCTTGTTTGTATGCCAAAAATGCTGCGTATGCTGATGCAAATTTCTCGCAAAATTTCAATTCCAAAAGGGAAAATTCGTAAGGGAGGGCATTCGTATGCCGAGGTTCCACTGTAGGAATAATTATTATAGTCAATGCAATGGCTCAGCTGTTAGTACATTTGCCTCACACCTCTGAGGTTGGGATTTCATTCCCATCTCCACCCTCTGGTGGAGGGTCCATGGAGCTTGGGTTTCTTCCAGGTTTCCTTCCCCAGCCCAAAGACATGTGTTGTAGACTGATTAGCATCTCTAGATTGTCCATTGTGTGTGTGATTACGCCCTGTGATGGGTTGGCAACCTGTCCAGCATGTCCTCCACCTTGTAAACTAAGTGCCTGGGACAGACTCAAGTCGCCCTGTGACCCTGCGTCGGATAAACAGTAGAGAAAATGAATGGATGATTACTACTACTACTACTACTACTACTACTACTACTACTACTACTACTAATAATAATAATAATAATAATAATAACATGTCCTGTTCAATTATTTGAGCTAATTCTAATCGCTGTTTCACATTTTGAACATTTCTGTCTGAGTGACTGCTGCTAAAATAAAACATGCTAAACAATTCAATTCAGTCCTCAATCAGAATGCTTTCTTTTCTTTCATTTTTTGCATGTGAAATCTGATAAATCGGTCAGTTCGGATCTGACACTCGAGCCATAGACGCCATAAGTATTTATGGCTGAAGCATGTTGCTGAATTCTCTGAAACCGCTGTTGGCATTTGCGGCGTGATGCAGAGACATGTTTTAATGAAGCATAACCAAAACAATGTTTTTATTTAGAATTGGAATGGTGAAAACAGGTCTATGCAAATTTCATACCTACCCTTCAGTCATATTACCTTGTGCACTCAATCTCTTTCAGGAGGCAGTAAATAATGCGTCGAGTGCTAAATTAATCTATTTACAATGACCCTGTACTCCATTTTCCACGTTTAAGTGGAAAGCCTCAAGGCAAACATGCAAAATGGACCAAATTTATTGCTCATTTGAAAGATGCAATCCTCCTTAGACCTTGGTTTTTTAATAAATTAATTAATTAATCTTTTGTCGAGGGATTACTAAGTTAGCATTTTTAATGTAATGTAAATGCCAGGGCCTGGCATTACAATCTGGATGGCTAGCATAATTTAAACGAAATGCTGACATTAGATTAAATGTTGTTTGTAATAAAATAATGAATTGAACTCAAGTGCTGATTTGAGATCACATTGAAAATGTAGTGATTTAAAAGTTATTTGTGGGTCAGTTTTGAAAGTAATTATTATCCTAGGGTAGAAAGATTCTGAATGAGATGAGAATTTATTATATTGAATTTATTAGTCCCCCCTAGGGGAAATTCTTGTTGATATAGCAGTGCAAGTAATAGGAGAATCATAATCTAAGAAGAAAAAGGACTCCTTGTATACTGACACTCCTATCCTTCAAATGTCTGGGGTATGGGGTAGGGTTTTTGGCAAATTTCTTGGCAAAATGTTCTGATGAGTCCAGGAGAGAACAGTTTGGGCATTTTATATTTATATTTTTTTATATATTTATATTTATATATTAATCAAAAAACAAGGCAGATTATCCCCGAAAGAACACCATACCCACTGTGAAGCATGGTGGTGGCAGGTGGCAGCATCACACTACACTACCAAATATCCATACATATCCATTTTTGTGGTATGCATACAGCGATCAGGCATAACATTATGAGCACTGACACTGATTATCTCCTCATCATGGCACCTGTTAGTGGGTGGGATATATTAGGCAGCAAGTAAACATTTTGTCCTCAAAGTTGATGTTAGAAGCAGGAAAAATGGATAAGTGTAAGGATTTGATCGAGCTTGACAAGGGCCAAATTGTGATGGCTAGTTGACTGGATCAGAGCATCTCCAGAACTGCAGCTCTTGTGGTGTGTTCCCAGTCTGCAGTGGTCAGTATCTATCAAAGGTGGTCCAAGGAAGGAACAGTGCTGGTGACAGGGTCATTGGCGGCCAAGGCTCATTAATGCATGTGGGGAGCGAAGGCTGTTATTCAAATTGTTGAAGAAGTTAATGTTGGTTCTGATAGAAAGGTGTCAGAATACACAGCGCATGATGGGTCAGGGCTGTTTTGGCAGCAAAAGGGGGACCAACACAATATTAGGAAGGTGGTCATGATGTTATGCCTGATCTGTGTATATGAGACATATGTGAGACCTATGAATTCCACATATGTTGCTCTGAGCTAAGCTAAGCCTTAAACCTGTCTTCACATCTTACTAACACTCCTATCAACACGTAAAAATCCAGCCCTACAATAACATCACAGATTCCTATGGAAACTTGTAAAACTGTACATTCCTAATAGGCACCATTCAGCCACCTGGAATTAGCAAACGCTGCTACATATAAACAGCACATAACAGCACCAACAACCAGTTACAACCTGGTGTTTTGTAAGATGAAAAATACGAATCCTTCCATCCCCAATAACAGTAGTGAGCTCTCAGAGGAACATGCCATGGCTACCATTTTCACCCAGTCATACACATAATAGCCCAGAGATTAGATTATCTTTCCAGCCATGTGGTGTCTGGAGCGTTATTACAGCAGGGCACAGACACAAGGGTGCATGAATGCTCTAAAGCATGCAGGATGACAGTCTGTTTCTGACAGGCATCAGAACACCAGGCAAACTTTTTTCCTACATGCATGGGTGGATCAGACATCAGTGCGTCAATCAAGTGAGCAATCAGAAAGAAAGCACAATGAGAGCTAAGAGACAGAATAAAAGGAAGAGGAATAAAGGTTGCCAAAAAAAAAGGCTTTTTTCAGACATCAGTCACTGAGAATCTCCAATCTGTGATGTTTTGGATGTGATGTTCATCAAGTGTCTCATCTACACTAGGGAGAAAGGAGGTGTGGTGTTTAAAATAGTAAAAGTAAATTTGGTACTGTTTTAAAAATCCACCTTTAAAATACTTTAAAAGTGGATATAAAAAGTTTACACACACCTGCTAAAATTGCGAGGTTTTGAGGTATAAGAAATGAAACCAAGATCAATCATGATCAGTCATCAGATCTTTTCCACCTTTAATGCAACAAAACAAGCAACATAATTCAAGTGGTCATTGAAATGGGGCACGTTCTGAATGAACCAATCACATTCAAAAGTAATTATTATTATACACCCCAAATACAATCTTTGATTTTAGAAATTCCAATTTTTTATTTTCTTGACAGCTTCATGGACTGCTGAAGCCATGGTCCCCCAAAAAAGCTTAGATCAGACCAAGAAGACCAGAAAAGAAGTACGAAATAAATTCCAAAACATTACATGTACTATGGAACACCAAAAGTGAAGGTCAAAAGTGGAGCAAATGGGATACCAGAGTGACATTGCAAAGAACAATGGATGCCCCACCAACTTTGACTGAAGGACAAGTTGAAAACCTATCTGGGAGGCTGCTAGGAGACCTATGGCAACAATTAAGGAGCTACAGAAATGGTAAGTACTTATTTAATATCAATCTCTCTATAGTCTTTTCATTTCTGGATTACAGGATAGGGTGGCTGGACCGAAACTCATTCATACACAAAGAACAACTCAAATCACCGCAAAGCATGCGTGGTATGGTAGAATAAAACCAACATAGACCTTTTTGGGCATAATTTGTGATGTTTGCAGAACATGTACTTTAATAATTCACAGAGACACCAGATTAACGGGACTAACTGTTTTGACTGAACTCTCTTCTCCCCACTTCCAACAGGTTATCCACAACACATCACTGGATGGCGAGCGCCTTCAACAGGTAAGGAGTAGTAGCACAATTACCATACATTACATAATCCTTTGTTATGTTTGAAGCAAAAACAAAACAATTAATCACCCAAAGAATACCATACCAACAGAGAAACATGGTGGTGGTAGCACCATCTATAAGGTTGATGGTCAAGATAGAGAGAATCATGGATAGCTCCAAATATTTTTGTCTATTTTGGTATAAAACCTACAGGCCTCTGTTAGACAGCTGAAGATGAAGAGAAATGACTTCAGAGGAAAGTTTCGGAATGGCCCACTTACAGTCCAGATCTAAATCTTGTTCAAATCCATTGGAATGATTTAAAGAGGTCTGTACACTGGGGATTGACTCCCAAATTTGATAGATCTGGAGCATTTTTGCAAGGGATAAAATGACCAAATCAAGATGTGCTATGATGGTAGACTCTTAGCCAATAAGACAAAGCAAAAGATGCTAGTTAAGGGGTGTGCATACTTATGCAAATGGGTTATTGTAAGAATAAGGATTTTTTTTCCCTATAAAAAGAATCGTATATCACTAAAGTTTTAAAACAAGATCTGGGCATTTGTTACATCACAAAAAATTAACAATTTTAATATTATATCATTATATCCAACTTAACATGTTCTGTGTGATAGGAAAATATCAGCGAGAATCAAGGGGAAGGTGTACAGGACAGTGGTGAGACCGGCCATGCTGTATGGTTTAGAGACAGTGTCACTGAGGAAGAGACAGGAGTCAGAGCTAGAGGTAGCAGAGCTGAAGATGTTGAGGTTCTCTTTGGGAGTGACAAGATTGGACAGGATTAGGAATGAGTACATCAGAGGGACAGCTCATGTTGGACGTTTGGGGGACAAAGTTAGGGAGGCCAGATTAAGATGGTTTGGACATGTTCAGAGGAGGGAGAGTGAGTATATTGGTAGGAGAATGTTGGACATGAAGCTGCCAGGCAGGAGGCAAAGAGGAAGGCCAAAGAGGAGGTATATGGATGGAATTAATGAGGATATGAAGCTAGTGGGTGCAAGGGTTGAGGATGCAGAAGATAGGGATAGGTGGAGAGAGATGATTCGCTGTGGCGACCCCTGAATGGAAAAGCCGAAAGAAGAAGAAGAAGATCCAACTTAACATGAAGTGATGCCTCAGTGGATAGCATTGCTTCCTTACAGCTCCAGGGTTCCTGATTTGATCCTGAGCTTGTGTTACTGTCTGAATGCAGTTTCACAAGTTCTCTCCAGGTCTGCATGGGTTTCTTCTCAGTTCTCTGGCTGTCTTCCACAAACATGGCAGTAGGTGGACAATCTATGCCCATTTGTCATAGGCTTGAGTGAATTCTCGTGGTACCCTGCAGTGAACTGGTGTCCTATTTAGGGTGTATTTCCTCATTGGAATAAAGTAGCCGAAGAGGAATGAATAGATATTTAAACACTCCAGGTATTCCAGGGTTGTTTTAAAAATGTACTTGTCTTAGGAATTTTATAAAGTATCAAAATAGCAGTACAACTATGCTGTACTCTGTGCTTAAAGAGGTGGAAATGATGCATGACTGTCTGCTTTTCCCGTCACTTAATTTTACTTATATGTGTCTAGGATTAGGATTAGGGTTAGGGTTGCCACATCCACCATGCTCAGGAACCTATAACAAAAATTTGCATAAGATGTTTGGGGTGAATTGCTAGTTTGAATCTTGCTATATTCACTAAGGATTTGGGTGGAGTTAAAAATTTTATAGCAGAAAACCATTAGAGGGTACAACTTGAGGGTTTATGTATTTGACACCAGCAACCCAAGAGTATGGTACCAATTTATTCATTCCATAACCTGGGCTCCAGGACAGAGGTGAGTCCTTTCTTGTGTCTTGAGGAATGGTGGCTCAAGTGATACTTGTGGCTTGGGGGAAACATAGTACAGCAAGTGTTTTGATAAATGCTTGGGCATCTCCGACCCTGCAGGACTGAGGACAAGAGTGGAGAGAATGCAACAGTGGGGTAATATGAAAGAACTTTAGACAGAAAACAAGATCTGCAGATGCATCCTGGATTTGCTGCAAGGGTCTGCAGGAGACGATCAGCTAGAAATAACTTCCAATCTTGAGATGCCAAAGGACTTAACAGGCCCTTGAGTGGCCTCTTGGTCTAGAAATGTCTCTGTCTGGAACCTCCTGGTGTACAAGACAGACCTGGTTAACCAAGTCAGGTTCATAATATGCTTTCTTTTTCTGGTAAAAAGGAATGTTGTAAGTCATCCATCCATTTTGTATACCGCTTATCCTACTGAGTCACTGGGAACCTGGAGCTTATCCCAGGAGACAAGGCAGGGTACACCCTGTTCAGGATTCCAGTCTATCACAAGGCACAATTGCACACACTCACTCACCCACTCACACACTATGGTCAATTTAGAGATGTCAATCAGCAATGCATGTCTTTGGGCTAGGGGAGGAGGTACCCAGAGATACAGACTCATGGCACACATGGCTGAAATTGAACCCCCGAAGTGGTAAGTCATCAGGACAAAACTGCTTTTGACTGCTTACCAAATGCTAGGTAATTTTAGCATCTGCTGGTCTACATTTATTGTATAACCTTTTTCACACTTGGTCAAACTACTATGTCTTTTTTAAACTGTTTCTGAGTCTATGTACTTCAGAAAGGTGTCTAAATGTGTTTGGATTCCTTGGTTACTAATTACTTGCTGGAACTCTTCTGTGCTGTTTTGGGCCCATCTGGATGATCTCTTGAGACTGCACAGTTGACTGGGCTGGAAGTTTGCAGTGTTGTTAGTCTCTGCCCTTTAAATAAACACAGTAATTAGAGTGTGATCAGAGAGAAAGGTCATTACAGTGACAGGGAATGGGACTAAATGCTTTATCGTGTAATTTATTATATTCTTTCCAAGAGTCTTTAGCAACTTTTGTTGATCACACAATTCTGTATGGAAGGAATAAAACACTTTGGATACTGTTTTAGAAAAAAAATCAGTGATGAAGTCATGTGATACTGCTGGTATGACATCAAGCTAAATTATTTTGCATTATTTCGCATTATTTCATCCCATAGCAACCAATATTTTAAAAAAAAATTCTCATTAAATTTTTTAATGATTAAAGGATGAGACATTGTACATTTTGCTTCTTTATATTACATACCCACACCTAATGTTATGGGATGTCTAAAAAAAGCTCTCTCTCCTGAAGTTTTTCAAGTTACACATATACCAAAAAGCACAAATTCCCTTTTCCCCATGGAGGGAAAACTTAATACGTTGACGTCTCTTTAGAGAAAGTTAATCAACACATTATGATCAATTAGATTTGAGAAACCAGCATTGCTTTAGTGTAAGTTATTGATGCGTTTCAGTTTATTTTTAAGGTATTTTTATATATACAAAATTGGGCAGAGGTCCGGTCTTAGTATTCCTGTCATCTCAGATCAGCAGATATTTCCAGGGTTCTGTAAACATTGTGTAGTGTAGTATAGTGATACGTTTGGTTTAAAATGACAGAGAGCACTAGAACATCTTTGTATCTATGTTAGACCAGTTACATTACGTATATATACACACTCATTTGCCAGGTGCACTTGTGTAGGTGTGTTATTACTTTATCCAACCCACCTACACTACATGCTTCCTCCAAGTTGTACGTGTACAATGAGAGATCATAGCTCTCTCTCTTTTTTTTTATATCCAATTTGTGTTAATCTTTTTTTTTTTATTTTTATCTCTAGCTGTTTTTGCTGGAGGACTAGTAGTGATGCTGAGGTTTTTAATACTGTCATATCAGTACCACTGTCAAATACACCAGAATGGTCTGTATTTACTTCACACTATCCACCTGTAAAGATCACGTTGGAGCTAATTTAACAAATGATGGTTAAAACCTTGCTAGGTATTTCCTCTTTGGCTTTACAAAAGAGTTATTGAGAGATGGAAGTATAATCTATAGAGAAAATATAGAAATAAATATTTAAATAATTACCAATTAAATTCATTTAAATAATAAATACTAAACTTTAACGTTTGCTTCAATGGAAAAGAAGTATTTTTGGCTAAAATGGAAGGAAAATAATAGTAAAAAAACCCACTTGGACCTCAAAATCAGGTGTCCATAGTTGAGAACTATATTTTAATTTAGAGCTATATAATGTTCCCACCGGCTTAATATTCTGTAGGTTCCACTTGTGCCACTGAAACAGCTCTGAACCATCGAGACCTGGACTCAACAAGGTGATATCTGTAGGTGTGCTGTAGTATCTGGTATCTGAGACATTAGCTGCAGATCCTTTAAGTCCTGTAAGTTGAAAGGTGGCACCACAATGGATTAGACTTGATTGTCCAGCATGTCCCATAGACGCTTGATCTGATTGAGCTCTGGGGAATTTGGAGGCCAAGTCAACACCTTAAATTCTTTGTCATGATCCTAAAACCATTACTGAACATTGTTTTTTTGCAATGTGGAAGGTAGCGTTATCCTGATGATTGATAGATAAATAGATAGATAGATAGATAGATAGATAGATAGATAGATAGATAGATAGATAGATAGATAGATAGATAGATAGATAGATAGATAGATAGAAGCTCCTATGGTGGTCATCATATAGGACAAATTTGATCAAGGTTCTATGGTGGTCATTTTGCACTGATTTCTGTAGGTGTGTTTCACTTTAAATTCTCAGGGCCTTGAGAGGCGGAGATCAGAACTCCAGAGCATCAGAGAACAAAATGTGATTGGTTAAAAGTTCCTCCATATTGTTTTCACTAACATGAGTTCAGCAGTGACTATAAACAATGGCCTTACCTTAATGTTGTTGCAATGAGCTGTCACCTTCTTTTCAAAACCCCAGCCATTTTGCATTTAGGGTGACTGCAGGACTGTGCGTGTGTGTGTGTGTGTGTCTGAAGCAGTGCAGCATGTCACACCAGCAGGGCCACGCTCACACTCCATCCTAATGGGCCATTTGGGGCCTGGTAATTGGCAGACACATGGAGGCGTGTGCTCTAACTCCCACTGTGTATGTCCACATCCTGCTCTGGCTTTCTGTCTGGCTGTAAGTGTGTGTATGTGTGTGTGTCTATATATATGTGTGTGTGTGTGTGCTAATGATGTCCAAACACATTGTACTCCATTAATGGACATCTAATTGCTTCCTTGGTGTGTCTGTGAGCTCTCAGGAAAGATTGACAAGATGAGAAACATGAGGTGCAGGCCTGAGACTGAAGTGATGATGAAGAATAAGACGGTGATTATAAAGCTAGCGGAGGAACACTCCGGAAAGCAGCTTTAGTGTGATGCGGGTGATATAAATGAGGTCCATGCTGCATACGGAGAATATGATAAGTGTTATGGAAAATAGCAAGGCTAATCATGTTCATTTGTTCTTGTAAATGCCTTTGTCGCAATAAATGGAGAGGTTTGTTTTGTTTTTGTTCATACAGCTTCCCCTGTTTACATCTCCCTAACCCACTGTCGTCCACTACTCTCTCTGGAGCCATTAAAAAAACCAAGGGGCTTTTAGAGAAATTGCCTGAGCTCCGAAGATTGATAACCGTGGCCTAAAGCCAGAAAGAGAGAGAGAGAGACAAAGAGAGAGAGACATGAGGTGAGGGGATGCTGCAGGCTACGATTGCCACACTGTTAAACTGGAATGATAAAGTGCTGTAGTATTCTCACCAGGCTTAGCAGACAAGCGCTAGTAGGCCTGCCAGGGTTGCCAACTTGGATTAAGTACATAATGTTGGCAAAATCCTCGAGCAAACAACACTGAAAAGAGCAACGACCTGATTATTCTGCAAAAGAAATGAAACAAATATAAAAATGCCATAAATAAGAATTGCACCCTTATGAAGTGAGAGTAGCCCATCTGTTGCTATGCACAACCTGCAAGCGTATAGTGGCGCATAAGTTCACAAGCCAAATACTTAACAGCAAGACATTGGAGAAATGTGGAAAAACAACAGCAAAAACAAAAAAAAAAACAGAAAATGCAATAATACAATGACAGCAGATTTGGAAAGATCAAAAATGCAACAAAAGCACAAACACAACAGAAAGCAGAAAATGCAAAAAAATAAAACCAGCACCAGCAAAAAAACAATAATAATAGAACAACAAAAACACAAGAGCAAAAAAAAAAGGAAAACTCTCTTACGAAACCAAAAACAACAGCATATAAAAGAAAATGCAACAACACAATAGAAGCACAAAAAAGTAGCAACAAAACCAACAAGACAACAGAAACACAAAAAAGTAGCAACAAAACCAAGAACACAACAGAAGCATGAAAATGCCCCAAAAAAAAGTCCAAAAAAACACAACACAAGCATGAACATGTAGCAACAAAACCAACAACACAACAGAAACAAGAAAATACAGCAACAAAACCATCAATACAACAGAAGCACAAAAATGCAACAAAACCAAGAACACAACAGAAACAAGAAATACAGCAACAAAATCAAAAACACAACACAAACACAAAAATGCAACAAAAGCAACAACACAACAGCAAAAAGAAAATGCAGCAACAAAACCAAGAACACAACAGAAGCACAAAAATGCAACAAAAGCAACAACACAACACAAACATAAAAATGCAACAAAGTCAAAAACACAACACAAGCATGAAAATGTAGCAACAAAACCAACAACCCAACAGAAACAAGAAAATACAGCAACAAAACCATCAATACAACAGCAACAAGAAAATGCAACAACAAATCCATCAATACAACAGAAGCACAAAAAAGCAACAACACAACAGAAACAAGAAATACAGCAACAAAACCAACAACACCACGAAAATGCAACAACACAACAGAAACACAAAAAAGTAGCAACAAAACCAAGGACACAAGAGAAGCATGAAAATGCAACAAAAACAACACAACACAACAGCAAACAAAAACACAACAAACATGACAACAACAAAACCAACAACACAACAGAACAAAAAATGCAACAAAAAAACCGAAACACAAAAATGCAAAAAACAACAACACAACACAACACAAACATGAAAATGCAACAAAGTCAAAAACACAACACAAGCATGAAAATGTAGCAACAAAACCATCAATACAACAGCAACAATAAAATGCAACAACAAAACCATCAATACAACAGAAGTGCAAAAAAGCAACAACACAACAGAAACAAGAAATACAGCAACAAAACCAACAACACAACAAAAACACGAAAATGCAACAACAAAACCAAGAACACAACAGCAACACAAAAATGTAGCAACAAAACCAACCACACAACAGAAATAGGAAAATGCAGCAACAAAACCAACAACACAACAATAGGTTTGGAGACAAGCCAACTAAAATACAACAAACTAACAAATAACTCAACAATAATACTCAAAATCTCAACAAAAACAGAAAATGCAAGCTTCCAATGTATAGTTTTTCTTAGGTAAAGGAGCAGATCTGGAAGGTTCATGGGCATAGAGTGTTTGTTGTACTGGGATGTTTGCATGCTGTCGCCTTACCATCCTCGCAAGTCACTCAGGTTTGCTCCAGTGAAGTGGTTGGACGCTTTATGTCCCAGGAAGCCATCATATCGGTCACCTTCTGGCTCTCCCTTCTAGTTATGCTGTCATAGCTAGTCTTGCCGGAGTCCCTGCCTGCACTTTACACATAATCTACATTGTCTTTAAACATCACATGATCACAAGCATAATAATAATATCTCTCTCTCTCTCTCTCTCTCTCTCTCTCTCTCTCTCTCTCTCTCTCTCTCTCTCTCTCTCTCTCTCTCTCTCTCTCTTCTCTCTCTCTCTCTCTCTCTCTCTCTCTCTCTCTCTCTCTCTCTCTCTCTCTCTCTCTCTCTCTCTCCTCTCTCCCTCTCTCTCTCTCTCCTCTCTCTCCTCTCTATCTCTCTCTCTCTCTATCTCTCTATCTGTCCCACTCCCCAGCTCCCAGTGTGACCACTTCTTCTTTCCGGACATGCCTGATCCATCTGGACGCTCTACCCCTGGTTGGAGTCTCCTCGCTTGGTGGTGCTGTGGACAGATCTGTGTGGACAGCCTGTGACCAAGGGACTGCTGTGGATAGAACCACTTGGAGACTATCACACAGTCACTGAACGGCCGTTGCATCAGTCAGCCGTCAGCAGGAAGGAATTAGTGCTGAGTCTATAATGAACTCAGAAACTACACTGATCTATTAGCTCCTCAAGAGCTCTTGGTTGCTATTGTAGAAAGAACTTATTAACAGTCATATTATTTTCTGTCCAGCGTCACGTGAATGAGAATGAGGTTCCCTTCTGAGCCTGGTTCCTCTCAAGGTTTCTTCCTCATATCATCTCAGGGAGTTTTTCCTCACCATCGTCGCCTCAGTCTTGCTCATTAGGGATAAATAGTAACTTAACTTTAAACTTGATATTTTTTCTATGTTTCTATACTTCTGTAAAGCTGCTTTGAGACAATGTCCATTGTTAAAAGTGCTATACAAATAAGTTGAACTGAATTGAAAGTGCAACAACAAAAACAGCAGCACAAAAGACAAAACTAAAAGCACAACAGATGTGATGGTGTAAAAGACATCCTCAGGCTCTCTCGGTAAATATCTTTGGCTTGTTATGTAAGTGTAAGATTTAACTGAATGGAATGCAAATACATTTTTAAGCTAAATACGACTTCATTAATTGCTTTTATAGTTTTTTGTTCAGTTGTTGTTGTTGTTGTTGTTTATTGTTTATTAAACTGCTTATTTTTTTCATCATCCAAGATGTTCAATCTGGGAATGGAAAAAGAAAACCCTGATCAGAGCTAATATAAAATAATTCTAAAAAATGATTCAACACAATCAGGACCAAGAGTTCAGACTGAGAGCAATAATGTCAAATTTAAACGAATTAAAATGTACATTAGCTTAGATGTAAATTAATCGAATTATTATTGGCTTCCGGTTCGCGTGCAGGTTCCGTAGATGCCTCGTAACCGTTGCATAGCAACGGCAGGGCGTGCTTAGCAACCCAAACAGAAGGCTGGTTTCTTATTACTCAGAAACGGGTCATTTTCTTTCTATCGGTTTGCTTTGCTTTCAACGTTTACAAATATGAGAACTTTTGAGAAAATGAAGCCTAACACGAGAAAAACAAAGTTGAAGACTGAAGGATTCACCGTGAAATCAACAATGAAGAACTCAGTGGTAAGCTATTCCCAGTGCTAGCGTGCTAGCTGTTGAATTGCTCGCTAATGTCAAATATCTAATATCAAACCAAACTTTTTACATTTATATTCAAACGTAAAAAAGATATATTATCGTTTTATTACACCATAAAATAAATGAGAAGACTAAGAAAAACAAAACAAACAAAAACACATGCAGTGCTTTTAAAGTCCAATAACACTACCGCAATTTCGTTATAATATAATATAATATAATATAATATAATATAATATAATATAATAATAATATAATAAGCCATTTGCTGTTAAACTACTGTTAAAAGACGCAAACGAACTATTAAAAAAAAGTTTGTACTTCGACGTGTATTGATTTGACAGGGTTGCCAGGTCTTCGATAATGTCTCAAATATGTTAAAATCCCAAAACTCAGATAAATGAATAAATAAATAAATTTAATAAATAAATAAATAAATAAATAAATAAATAAATAAATAATAACCGTTCCATTTTGTTTATTCGGCGTCTTGATGATGTAATATGAAAGCAGTTTATATGGGATGTTTATTATTATGTTTTCATCCTGGAGAAAGATCTGGCAACTCTGTGAAATAAACACAAATAAACACACATATACACTGATCAGGCATAACATTATGACCACCTGCCTAATATTGTGTTGTTTCCCCCTTTTGCTGCCAAAACAGCCTTGACCCATCATAGCACTGTGTATTCTGACAGCTTTCTATCAGAACTAGCATTAACTTCTTCAGCAATTTGAGTAACAGTAGCTTGTCTGTTGGATCGGATCACATGGGCCAGCCTTCACTCCCCATGTGCATCAATGAGCCTTGGCCGCCCATGACCCTGTCATCGGTTCACCACTGTTCCTTCCTTGGACCACTTTTGATAGATTCTGATCACTGCAGACCGGGAACACCCCACAAGAGCTGCAGTTTTGGAGATGCTCTGATCCGGTCATCTAGCCATCACAATTTGACCCTTCGTCAAACTCGCTCGAATCCTTACGCTTAACCTTTATATTTTTTTCCTGTTGACTTTTGTTCTCCTGGGTCAATATTGACCGGTCTGGTTTGCCTGTTTTTAAAGCATGAAATCTAAAATGATCACCCAGTTCTGTCTTAAACATTTTAATTAACTTTATTTAAACTTATAGCAGGGTTAAGCCTTACAGTGTATGCAAACTTTACATACGTCCCACTGGTATTAGTTAATAAAAGCTGAAATAAACTGGTCTTTTAGGTATTATTTTGAACTTAACATAGGAAGTATGCCCCCCCCCCCCCCATCTCTCTCTAAAATTTGGGCTAGTAGACCAGCCACTTTACCATGTTTGTGTGTACTGAACTTCCTGTTGATGAAGACAGATGATCAGACTGTAATAAATATGAGAGCTTGTCAGTTTAATGTGCTGCTCCCATTGATCTGTTCAGTACAGCTCTGTGGTTTTTAGGCCAGAAAGTTGGGTCTGGTTTAGATGGAGGGAGTTTAATGTGCAGTCATAAACCAGATAATGACTGAGGAGATTAGAGTGCATCAGTGACTCTGAGGATGGAGAGAAATCATTCTTTAGAGAGGAAAAAATCTAATAGACTGAACTGAAGATAAATAGGTTGCCCTGACCGGGACCCAGGCGCCTGCCGGCGTGTTATGCTAGTGAGGCTATTTAAATTTTATTAGCTTACATTCTGCCGAGTAGAACTGCTGGACACAAACACAATTCTTAGGACAGTGACGGTGTTTAGTTGTGCATTTGGGATCTATATCTGTCAGAGTGCTCCAAATGCTGTGATTGTTAGTTAGAGTGTGTTAAACGTTTAAGGATGTTCTGTTGTAATCAACAGCTTTAGAAAAACACAATGTGTTAATAGTGTTAATACTACTGGTGGCTGTGTGTGTGTGTGTGTGTGTGTGTGTGTGTGTGTGTGTGTGTGTGTGTGTGTGTGTGTGCGCGCATAAAAAGTAAAACACAATGGTAAATAAAAATACAACAGCAAATAAAAACTCTGTAGAAAAATAAAATACAACAGTAAATAAAAACAATAGCGAATATAACTCTAGAAAAAATAAAACTCAACAGTAAATAAAAACACAATAGTAAATAAAAACAACAGCATATCAAATGTCTCTAAAAAAATAAAATAAAATCCAACAACCAATAAAACTTTAGAAAAATAAAAATAAAACGTGACATTAAATAAAATCACAATAGTAAATAAAAACACACCAGCAAATCAAAAACTCGGTAGAAAAATAAAACACAACAGTAAATAAAATCACAATAGTAAATAAAAACAACAGCAAATCAAAAACTCGGTAGAAAAATAAAACACAACAGTAAATAAAAACACAATAGTAAATAAAAACAACAGCATATCAAATCTATAAAAAAAAAAAAAAAAACAACAGCGAATAAAACGTTAGAAAAATAAAATACGACATTAAATAAAATCACAACAGTAAATAAAAACAACAGCAAATGAAACTCTACAAAAATAAAACACAACAGCAAATCGAAAACTCTGTAGAAAAATTAAACACAACAGTAAATAAAAACACAATAGTAAATAAAAACACAACAGCAAATCAAATCCTCTGTAGAATAATAAAACACAATAGTAAATAAAAACAACAGCAAATCAAATCTCTCTCTAAAAAAAATGCAACAGCAAATAAAATGGTAGAAAAATAAAACACGACATTAAATAAAACCACAACAGTAAATAAAAACACAACAGCAAATCAAATCTCTATAAAAACATAAAATACTTTAAAAATAAATAAAACAAATAAAACTTTAGAAAAATAAAGCACAACAACAGCAAATCAAAAACTCTAGAGAATTAAAACAATAGCAAATCAATCATTTTTTAGAACATAACAGCAAATAACATCTGTTGAGAAATAAAGAAGCAAATCAAATCTTTGTAGACAATTAGAACATGACAGTAAATAAAAACACAACAGCAAAACCTTAAACACAACAGCGATATCTACAGTGGGGCAAAAAAGTATTTAGTCAGCCACCAATTGTGCAAGTTCTCCCACGTAAAAAGATGAGAGAGGCCTGTAATTTTCATCATAGGTACACTTCAACTATGAGAGACAGAATGAGAAAAAAAAAATCCAGAAAATCACATTGTCTGATTTTTAAAGAATTTATTTGCAAATTTTGGTGGAAAATAAGTATTTGGTCACCTACAAAAAAAGCAAGATTTCTGGCTCTCACAGACCTGTAACTTCTTCTTTAAGAGGCTCCTCTGTCCTCCACTCGTTACCTGTATTAATGGCACCTGTTTGAACTCGTTATCAGTATAAAAGACACCTGTCCACAACCTCAAACAGTCAGACTCCAAACTCCACTATGGCCAAGACCAAAGCGCTGTCAAAGGACACCAGAAACAAATTGTAGACCTGCACCAGGCTGGGAAGACTGAATCTGCAATAGGTAAGCAGCTTGGTGTGAAGAAATCAACTGTGGGAGCAATTATTAGAAAATGGAAGACATACAAGACCACTGATAATCTCCCTCGATCTGGGGCTCCACATAAGATCTCACCCCGTGGGGTCAAAATGATCACAAGAATGGTGAGCAAAAATCCCAGAACCACACGGGGGGACCTAGTGAATGACCTGCAGAGAGCTGGGACCAAAGTAACAAAGGCTACCATCAGTAACACACTACGCCACCAGGGACTCAAATCCTGCAGTGCCAGACGTGTCCCCCTGCTTAAGCCAGTACATGTCCGGGCCCGTCTGAAGTCTGCTAGAGAGCATTTGGATGATCCAGAAGAGGATTGGGAGAATGTCATATGGTCAGATGAAACCAAAATAGAACTTTTTGGTAAAAACTCAACTTTTCGTGTTTGGAGGAGAAAGAATGCTGAGTTGCATCCAAAGAACACCATACCTACTGTGAAGCATGGGGGTGGAAACATCATGCTTTGGGGCTGTTTTTCTGCAAAGGGACCAGGACGACTGATCCGTGTAAAGGAAAGAATGAATGGGGCCATGTATCGTGAGATTTTGAGTAAAAACCTCCTTCCATCAGCAAGGGCATTGAAGATGAAACGTGGCTGGGTCTTTCAGCATGACAATGATTCCAAACACACCGCCTGGGCAACGAAGGAGTGGCTTCGTAAGAAGCATTTCAAGGTCCTGGAGTGGCCTAGCCAGTCTCCAGATCTCAACCCCATAGAAAATCTTTGGAGGGAGTTGAAAATCCGTGTTGCCCAGCGACAGCCCCAAAACATCATTGCTCTAGAGGAGATCTGCATGGAGGAATGGGCCAAACTACCAGCAACAGTGTGTAAAAACCTTGTGGCGACTTACAGAAAACGTTTGATCTCTGTCATTGCCAACAAAGGGTATATAACAAAGTATTGAGATGAACTTTTGTTATTGACCAAATACTTATTTTCCACCATAACTTACAAATGAATTCTTTAAAAATCAGACAATGTGATTTTCTGGATTTTTTTTTTTCTCATTCTGTCTCTCATAGTTGAAGTGTACCTATGATGAAAATTACAGGCCTCTCTCATCTTTTTAAGTGGGAGAACTTGCACAATTGGTGGCTGACTGAATACTTTTTTGCCCCACTGTAGCTGAACGCAGCAATTGACGGGGCCCAAGCATCAAGGGTGCAGTAGTATCTGATTTTATTTTGTACTTATTCTCATATAAGGCTATATCATTTTCTGGTTTTGTTTAAAACTGGAAACATTTTAGAATTTTTATAAAAAAAATTTTTTGTAAATATTCAGGATGTTGCACTATTTCTAGGTCCCTATTTAAATAGAAGCAAATTTGGGAAAACTCCTTGTACACAAAAGGTCAGATTTTCTGCAAGTCTTATGTCTTCTACTGAATCATTCGATTCAGACGACACGTCGATGGATTTGTTCTGACATGGATCATCAGGTTTTACACAAAACCTGTGCCAGCTCGAGTCAAAAAGCAAAAAAGCGACATAGGAAATAATACACAACTCTGAAATTCATTCATATCGCTAAGAAATTTCTTCTCATTCAATTTGTTGCTGATAATATCATATGTAATGAAAACGTTTGTGTTGAATTGAGAAAGAAGCAGACAGAAGCAGTTGCTGCTCAAAGACTTTTGGACTTCACTGTATGATGTTATTGTAGATGATTTTATGGATACGTGAACACTGAAGTGAAGCCTGAAGGAAGCCAGGTTATTCAGGAGAAAGAATGACTCCTCATCATTACAACACATTAAAGCATTAACTCCCATTAAATCATTTCCTCTACACTAACTAGACTTCATGAACTGAAGCTCATGTTGACTTTTTTTCCCCGAAATCGCTCTCACGGTTTTGTTACGTTTTTGCGTTTTCTTTTTAGCTATGTAGCTCGCTCTCTCTCTCTCTCTCTCTCTCTCTCTCTCTCTCTCTCTCTACCATGCATTCAACTTGGTAATGATCTTTAAAATTAATTAATTATACACATCAACCTATGTGTGTAGTTGAGCTTGTGTTTGTGTATATGCATAAGAACAGGGTCTCAAATAAATAATAATTTAATAAATAAATAAATAATTTAAAAAAGATTGTTCATCCTTAAAGATGGCGGACTTCCTCCTGGCCTAAAAAAAGGAATTATTTATTTATTTATTTATTTTATTTTATTTTTTTTAATTACTTAGCAGACTTCAGAGGAGACAACATCTACAAATTAGCATTTTTCATTTTTTTTTTATGAATAAAATAAGTGAAGCTGTAAACTTAAAGTGAGCAGTAATTGGAGCAGATGAGCGTTCGGGCATCTTATCTCTCAAACCGTGATCACATTTTCTTTCCAGGAGGGCACACTGTATAAACAACTACACTTGCATTATGTTATTAATTCACCAACTCAAGACAGAGAATTAAAAGTGCAATAAATTAGCCTGCATCCTGCACACTCATTACGATTTCTTGACCTTGATTTAGTATCTTGTGGCTTCATTAAGTAGACAATGTGAAAATATAAAATGCAAAATAATAGGATGTGCTTAATCAACTACTTCGGAATAATCATGGTAGAAGCCATGTTGTTCAATTAAAACAAATATGCAGCGATTAATGTGAACACAATCAGGACTGTTCAGGCAGTATACCGTATTAGCAATAGACTCTTATTAGATGTTTATTTGAATATTTGTCGTTTTTAACCAGTTTTCGTGACCATATGCCGTATTTGTGTTTAAAGGTGGTGTTTGCATCATATTTACATGAATTAGGTCAGAGACAAGTTTGAACCTTATTGGTGGAGTTTAGGACAGCATGAAAAAAAGAGGTGAGGAGGTGAAGTGGTAGGTGATTAGTCTTCATTTGAAGACCACCTGTGGCTCAGACATCCACTTGGGTACCAGAACAGAGAAGAGACTTGATGCCTGTCTTCTTTGTAGCTTGAGGGATGGCGAGTCCAGTCGCACCTCCAGAGCAAGGTATGATAGATAGGTGCACATAGGTCTTTGAACGACTTTGAAGGTAAACATCAGTTTATTAAATTTCATGCAGTTGGATACAGGAAGCCAGTGGAGGGAACACAGGAATGGATTGACTTGGATTGAATGGGAGGTTGAAACCAGCCTTGCTGCTGCATTCTGGATCAGTTGTAGGAGGCTGATGACACACAAGTGTAGACCTGCCAAGCGCAGGTTACAGAAGTTCAATCCCAAGATGTCAAGACACATAAACAAGCACCGGAGTGGCCCCTGTGGATAGAAATGGCCAGATCCTCGATGTTTTAAAGGAGATACCTGCATGAGCCTGTGACAAGAATGATCAATGGTTGTCCAGAACTACCCCAATGTTGCATGCACTTTCACATGCAACCTTCTGAACTGGATGCTGTGAAGTGAAACCACAAGATCTTAACACAGGGATACATGTAAAGCAAGATATACACGTCAGCTCATGCTTTATCTTTCTTATTTAGTTTCAGATATTGAGCTGCCATCCATAACTAGATGTCTTTTAGACATGCAGAGGTCCATGAGTGTCTGAGGAAGGAGAGGATCAGCTGAGTGAGATCAGCATAAGGGTTTGGCCTCACTGAGGGATACAGAAAGAGAACAGAAGAGGAACCAGCACTAAGCATTGGGACACTAATAGACATAGTGGACGTAGATCACCTCCGTGTCACCTGATGTGACCATCTGTCTTGGTTAGAAACAAACTACAGCCATGTAGTGTCATGATTTCCAAAACTCATGAAGAATGACCAGAAAGTCTTATGTTTGAAAGTTTTGAAGGCTGCTGTCAAGGAGGATCAAGAAGTATGAGTGATCGAACATACAGACACATGAACTACATTGCATGCAGGAAATTTGCATAATCTCAATGGAGCCCATTTCTGAGTACACAAAACTTTCTCTGCATGGATATTAAAGTAACTTTTTGGACTTCGCCAACTTCAAAAAAAGTCATCAAGTCTGGATACGGCCCCTAAATTTGTTGCTAATTTGCATACAAGGCCATAAGCCCTACACTTGCTGCACCAGCTGTTTGGGGGAAATGACAGGGGCGAGTTTCGCTCCAGAGATAAACTAGAGCCTAATTTATAGAGCAGGAGGAGAATCACAGCACAGAGCGGCAATAAAACAAAGTGAAGGGCTTTTACAATAACTAAGCGATAGCAGGAACACTAGAGGCACCGTAGTTCCATTAGAGCTTGCTCTTGCTCCGGCTAAATGGCCAGGAAAAAAATGAGGCGAAAGCGGTGAACTTTTCACATTTCAGCCTCCTAATGGACTTTCTAACAGGCTGAAAATCTGGCCAACGGTACTGCGAAACTATACACAGCATCCAGTGTGGATCATTGATGATCTAATTTGTGAGTGTTTCACAGCGAAACAATCACAACAGTAGGCTGATGGTGCTATGTGACTCAGTCATACTCACAGCAATCACACAAAAGCTCAGGTGTACACCTCTAAGAGCAACACAAATTCAGAGATCATACAGGTCATGAAATCATAATGTGTGTGTGCAGGAGCTAGGTCCTTGAGATAAGACTTACTGCTGTGGTAAAGAGTAAAATAACACTTTGTAACATGCCGTTACAGAAAAATAACACCACACCGCTATGGATTATTTTCCTCTAATGCAAATATTCTGCCATTATATACCACTGGTCTCCAACCCACATTACCTTTTCTGCTTTTCTGGACAATGCATAAGGTCCTCGACTATATGTTGTAGTCATGACAGCAATTTGTAGTAACAGACTTTGTACCATGTGTGAAAAAGCTATTCCTCAAATCTCAGCAAAGAACCCAGAGCTAAAGCACTCAAGGTCACTCATATGGTCTTGGTTCACTGCAAAAGCGTGACGGCTACTTGTAACACCGGCCGTTTATCAGAGGGAAAAAAAACCTGGTGGATCTGTGAATGACAAGAAATTTGGCAAGAATAGCTTGTTTAACGTCTCCCTAAGATATAGTTTGACATTTTTCCCAGCTTGCTGACATGAATGCAGACTTGTAGGGATTTGCACATGACAATTTATTTGAAGAAATAGTTATGATCAGGGTGATGGACAGGGTTAGTATTCCCAGGTTCTCATACAGCTAATTCATATGAAAGCCACGCAAGCCAAGCCTTTTCTATTTGATTTTTCCACATTTGTGACATTTCTTTGAGAAGAATATCTAACATTTCTCATTTATATTGCTTTAACAAACCTACATAGCTCACTGAAGATGTACATCAAGATTTTATGCTGAACCTTGTGCATGATGTAAGAGTTGCCTTTTAGCCTGCTATCTTATTTCAACTTTATGTTGTAATCGTACAATATTACGTATTGAACATGCCCACAAATAACAAAGAGAAAGATAAAACATCAGATGTATATGGCTTCAGGTTCTCTAAGATTCTATGAGATGTGTGAGAAGCTTCATTCAGCCACTGACAAGGTAGCAAGTTATAACGATCTTCTAGAGTTCATAGCTAGTAAATAGTTCAACTAACTGTTTAGTGGTAATGATATGCAGACTGCATTTTAGCTAATTCAGTCTAATTCCTATTTATAATTGATAGATTCTTTAGTCAGATTATAACCAATGGTGCTTGGTGAATAAAACGAGGACTGATACTGATAACTCTTTTTTTCAAAAGTTTCATAATTTATTCCAAACTCCAATGCCCTTACATATTCCTGTAGCACTTCAGAAACTAAATGCTCCAACTCCATGCATTACAAACACATGCTCTGTTTAAACACCTTTTCAGGTCCATGGATAATCTGAGTTCTTAAGCAATCTCTGAGTGCACTTCACCTTCGCATTCTCTCAGTCACGGAGCAGCACTTTACCCGATAAGCCTGCTTGAAGCTGCGTTGAATTCTTGGATGTGAGCTGATTCAGAAGGTGTTGATTCATTACCTCTAAAAGCAGCTGTGACATTTGTGTGAGCTCTCATTCAACTCGTAGGTTTCTATTAATGTGCTAATTATTGTTTCCATAGTAACAGCTGTTGTATGAATATTCCACATTATCTAAGACTAATAATGAATGGAGGAAAAGTTGGCTTGAATAACTCGGGAGGTTTTCTGCAAGGTGGCTTTGAGCTGTTTAACTATTATAGAAGGAGTCCCCAGTTTCAGAATGCGTTTTTGATTCCGAAATATTTAATATATGTACTATATAGTGTATGAATAGTGTTTCCTGGTGACGTGAAAGTAGTTGGTTGGCATATATGGACTTTCTGACAAGTAGAACGCAGACACATGGAGGCAGCTAGGCAGTTGAAAACCCTAGCAGGGGGTAATTTTAGGTGTACGAGAGAAAGGAGTGTTGCTGGTGGCAGTTCCAGAAGGCAGTGCATAGGATGGTGGTCGGGATGGTAGCGCTGTCGGGTGCTTTTAGGCATGGTGTGAGCTGTCAGTAAGACGCCAACAACCACTCGCTTTTCTTTCACTTCACATGGCGTCCTTTAATCCTCATGGAGTGAAACAGAGACAGGAAGCGGCTGTGCTGATTATCCACTGCCAGTCGTGCTTCATCGTTGTGTTCACCACTCATAGTCACTTGCTTCCTGGTTGCCCGAAACAGCGAAAAAAGCAGTGGCAGTTTGACAAGGTGCATGTGGTCGTTTGGGCATGTCTGTGGTCCGTGGCTGTCTGCTACACACAATTCATACACACAATTCAATTCCACTATATTACTCAAGTGCATTTGTGGTCAAATAACTGTTGTTTTAATTAAGGATAATCAGTGTTGTGTGAAAGCAGATCCGTTATACAGAAACATAGCATCAATAAGTGATTTCCAAAGTCACTTTAGAGCAATAATTCAGTGAGCGAAAATGTCTCATTACATAAATGTTTGTTTCTGATTCCTCTTTTCCTCACTCCCTAATCAATGAAATGAAAAGCAGGCTAGATTTTAGTTGGGATATTTAGGCATCGAATTGAAAATCCCCCCCCAGTGATCTAGAATTACAAAGATGACTCCTGATAATGCACAGCTCTCAATCTATATCTGTTAATTACCCACAAGGATACACTATACAAGGACCAAAGCTCTGAATGAATGGTTTTGTGACTCTTTTTCAGCCACTCGGATTGATCATAGTGATTGGCAAGACAGACAGCGCTGCTCCAGATAACTCCTCTATACAGTGTCTGAGCACAGGTCTGGATTGGATCGTTGCTCTTTACAGACAGCCAGCTTAGGAAAGTATGACTGGATGGCTTTGTCGATAGCGGTTAGGGAGAGGCGGACACAACAAGGATCAATATGCAACAGCCAGGCCATTCTAAAAGATAAAACTACTCCCAATCAGTTGAGTACGGGGGAAAATATCAATGTGGCTTTACTGAGAAACGAGCACAGAAAGAAGGCACACGCCTCACAGTTTGAAGAATCCATTTCATTCATGAATTTGAACTTCTCAGCTAAAGGTTTTTAGCAGCAATAATAAGTGAATGCAATGATGCAGGGAATTTTGTAGGTTGGCAGATCAAGGCGAGGTAGGCGTGTGCAACACAAAAGCATGGCAGAAATGGCAGAAAGCAGATCGATAGCCCTCACACACATACACGTGATGTATCCTCACGTCAATACACACAGAGGTGGCTATTGTCACTAGATGTCCCCAATAATCAATAAAAAACTTAGCTGCCATAAAGCTGACCTGACCTTTTGGCATAAGGTCACAAGGAGTTACTGTGCGCTAATTAGCCTAGTTAATTATTCCAATTAATCTCAGTTCATATTCGAACAACGTTTGGGCAGGCCGTGGAGGTTTTTCTGCATGACCCACACCACAGTATGTCTATATATATATATATATATATATATATATATATATATATATATATATATATATATATATATATATATATATTGTGTGTGTGTGTGTGTGTGTTAGCTAAAAATGGGGTAAATGCTAGTAAATGTGTAAGTAGAATGGTAGCGTTCACTCCTTCTGTCCACTTCTGCTTAATTTAACAACTGTACTGATCTCTCTCTCTCTCTCTCTCTCTCTCTCTCTCTCTCTCTCTCTCTCTCTAGCCTGGGGTCTTTCAGGATGTTGTGACCCTCTCTATCTCAGTCTATTACAGACAGAATCACAAACTGCGCTTTTCTAGATTTTTCTAGCTATCACTCCATCTCTCTGTTTGTCCTAGTGGCCAATTTTTGTTTGCATGCTGCAACCCCAACGACACAAGGCGAAAAATCCCTGCAAAGTCAGAGGGACAGCGTCCCAAAGAAGGCAGAGTGTGAAGAATAGATGGAACGTTGTGTTAGCAATCAGGCAAGGCGCTGTGTTTGGTACGCTCTGGAGCGTTTGGAGGAAAATGCATACGAGGAGCAATCTGCAGTACTCAAAGTGGCAGAAAATAAAAACAAAACCAAAAAAACAGAGATTGAGCAGCAGGGCAAGATCCAGACCTTCCACTCCTTCCCTCTCCTTCCTTAGTGTCTCCTGCTGCTTTGCTCTCTGTGTGAATCATTCGTACAACAGAGCGATGTTGCAGTAAGGCTGTTCATGTGTCTTCGTGTGTCTTCGTGTGTGTGTGTGTGTGTGTGTGTGTGTGTGTGTGTGTGTGTGTGTGTGTAGGTGTGTGTGTGTGTGTAGGTGTGTGTGTGTGTGTGTGTGTAAAAGAGAGCGCAAGAGACAGGTAAACAGTGCCACCTGTTTTGTCATTGTGTTTGCGCAGCAGTGCAGCAAAGAAGATGGCAGCTTCGAGTGGGTAAGGAGGGTGAAAATCAGGACAACCTCCTGTGAGAAACAGATGACACACAAACACGTGTGTGTGTGTGTGTGTGTGCGTGTGTGTGTCTCTGGCTGGCTCACTGTTTATAAATCAGAGGGTTTGTCTGTTCTCTGCATGCTCAGCTCTCCTGTCTGCATTTACTTACTCCCTGCTGGTCTTGTAACACACACACATACACACACACACACACACACACACACACACACACACACACACACACATTTAAGGGTAGTAGAGGAGAATGAGGTGTCAGAAAGTGAATGGAAGTATTTGATTTAGCATTGGCTCACCCTGTTTCTAATCCAGAGCAACTCCCTGATTTAAAGCATTATCCCTGCATGAGCTCACAAATTTGACCTTTTTGCCTGTAATTTCCTTCCTAATGTGTGTGTGTGTGTGTGTGTGTGTGTGTGTGTGTGTGTGTGTGTGTGTGTGTGTGTGTGGATGAGAAAGCAGCTAGATTTACACTCTACACCCTTTTGAAGAGATTTGATTGCAACAGTATTGTTAAAGGAAAAGTGCTGCTCTACACTGTTGACTGTTGTGCCCTCAGCTGACCAAACATCTGGTTTACTGAGAGGTGATGCAGGGATAGAAAGTTCCAAGAAATATCAAGATATTGAACATTTCCTTTATGTTTAAGTTTCCAAAAATCTCTTTCACTTTTAAACAGAATTTTAGCAGTTTAGCCATATCCAAAGACCCAAGACCAGTTTTTCCAAACTATCTAGGCCATGCTACGCCAAATAAACCCTAACATGTGAGCATTGCATTATATTTATACAGTAACATGGCGGCTGGTCAATAGGGGGTGCTGGGGCGCCGCCTCCTTAAAGTTATCCAGAGAATACTGCTACTTTAAAACGTTAACAATAATTATATATTTTAGTAACGAAATAAAATCATTTTGTCATCATATCATTTATTTAAAATACAAAAATCAAAACTGTATTTCGTTCATTTGTGTGCGGGGCGCCAGATAAATGTGTGTATGTAGGTCCGTAAACTTTAAAAAAAAAAAAAAAAAAAAAAAAAAAAAAAGTGACTTGAGGCTGAGCTCTGATTGGCTTGTTTCAACCCTCCCACTTTTGTTGTGAGCGAATCAATATTGTTTTTATATTATTTGGCCTCATGTGATTGGCCCATTCTCAACGAGTCTCA
This sequence comes from Hemibagrus guttatus, assembly GCA_033459395.1. NCBI lineage: Eukaryota > Metazoa > Chordata > Actinopteri > Siluriformes > Bagridae > Hemibagrus > Hemibagrus guttatus. The sequence goes on along the minus strand of JAUCMX010000008.1, from coordinate 4,659,478 downwards.
TTACCACTCAGCAGATTGTCAGATAACCGACAGGTACTGATTAATGTGGAAGCAAGCGAAATATGTCGAGATGAAAAAAAAAATCCTTTCCCAAAGCATTCGGATGAAGAAAAGAAAAGAATCAAGGAGCTTGGACCAGATCGACCCAATTTGCAAATTCAGCAGCAGTCTAGTCAAGTCAAGTCAAGTCAAGTCAAGAAGCTTTTATTGTCATTCCAACCACATACAGCTGGCGTAGTACATAGTGAAATGAGACAACGTTTCTCCAGGACCCTGGTGCTACATTAAAACAACACACAACATGTGTCACAAAAACCGAAACAACACAGACCTAGGGCAGAAGTTTGTTCTAGCTACATAAAGGGCATAGTGTGCAAACAGGTGCAAACAGTGCAAGGACAAGACAGTGCAAAGACAAGTACAAAAAGAACACAAGACAGGACACAAATGTTGACAGAATGTCATGTGCGTTACATATATGTATGTAATGCATAGCAGCATGACCATTTGTAGTGTGCAAAATGTGATAGCAGCAGTTAAAAATAGTGCAAATAATTCATCATTAACAGCGGTTGAGGTAGTGCGTGTGTGTGTGTGTGTGTGTGTGTGTGTGTGTGTGTGTGTGTGTGTTGTGAGAGAGAGAGAGCTGGTAGTTCAGTTCTGGGTGTTAAGAAGCCTGATGGCTTGTGGAAAGAAACTGTTACATAGTCTGGTTGTGATTGCCCGAATGCTTCAGTATCTCTTTCCAGACGGCAGGAGAGTGAAGAGTGTGTGTGAGGGGTGTGTGGGGTCATCCACAATGTTTACTTCGCGGATGCAGCATGTGGTGTACATGATAGAGGGGAGAGAGACTCCAATGATCTTCTCAGCTGTCCTCACTATTCGCTGCAGGATCTTGCGATCCGAGACGGTGCAATCCCCAAACCAGGCAGTGATACAGCTGCTCAGGATGCTCTCAATGGTCCCTCTGTAGAACATGGTCAGGATGGGGGGAGGTAGATGGGTAGTGATGGCGGTCGAGCTTACACTCTGTGCTTTTCCAGCACTTCTTATTGAATGCATTGGCCATGCTGTCAATGGAAAAGAGACTGGTGACTGAGATGACTGACTTAGCCAGAAAGAAAGGAGGCCTGTGATTAGGCAACTTTCCAGTGTGTGTGTGTGTGTGTGTGTGTGTTTTTCTTGTTTGTTTTCATGATTACCTTCATAACTGATAATAAACCCACACTGAACTGTAACTCACTGATTCATTGTACATTTATTGCATGCTTTAACAGTTGACTTTAACAGTAACATTTTCGATATTTTATCTTAGCAGTAATGATACATAATCACCTGATGAATGGTTATTTACAGTCCTGCATTACTAACAGTTTGATTTTAAGTTTGTTTGCACCCCCCACACACATTTTTTAGCACCAGTCGCCACTGTACAATATATTTATATGTGGAATATTGCTAGTGCACATGACATGACTCTGTGTGCAGAAGAGCAGCATCATTAATCGTCCACCTGCCTGCATACCTTACATACGTCTAGACATGCAGAAATGTGATGGCTCGTCAGAACCAAAACATCTCCAGGACGAACTGGAAAATGTAACGATGTTAATCACACCGACGATCTCTGATTCTGTTTCTGCTGTTGCCGTGATTGTTGGCATGAGCTAACTCGCAGAATCCAAAGCTTTGTCCTTGAAAGCTTAAAGCTCCTGGAAATACGCAACACGCAGTCCTTTCTGTAGGTTTGAGAACTTATAATAGGAAAACCAGCCAGTGGTCAGTAATGGCTTCGAAAAATACTTAATTATATGATTTGAGACAAAATGCTACTTTCTTTAGTGGAGCTAGATGGACAATGGAAATTTCTTACACTTGGTGCTTAATGTCAGGATAATGGAAAAGACTAAAATAACACACACACTATTGATTTGAATGTAGCCTGCGCTGTATGAGTCTGATTCTCAACCATTTCAACGATTAGCGTACGCTGTCTTTGATATTTCTTTGACGTTTTGTAAAATGAATATTAAAGAGATATCGGATTTGTCAACTCCTGCATCAATGATACAGGTTTGTGTTAAAGAAGTTGTGATAATTAGTGTCCTTATGCAGCTTTAAAGCCTGGTTTATACTTTAGTGTTCTGGTGTGTTCAAATAAAATGGCAGTGCTTCAATTGAGGCTTTTCTTTACCTGATACTGAATGTGGAATATTGATTTAAAGCATAATTGAAGGCTTTGGAACTTTACTAAGCTTAATTAACATGGGGCTTGGTGATTAGCACGTTTGCCTCACACCTCCAGGGTTGGGGGTTCGATTCCTGCCTCTGCCGTGTGTGTGGAGTTTGCATGTTCTCCCCGTGCCTTGGGGGTTTCCTCCCCCGGTCCAAAGACATGCATTGTAGGTTGATTGGCATCTCTAAAATGTGTGATTGTGTGAGTGCCCTATGGTGGGTTGGCACTCCGTCCAGAGTGTATCCTGCCTTGATGCCCAATGACGCCTGAGATAGGCACAGGCTCCCCGTGACCCGAGAATAGATCGGATAAGCGGCAGACAATGAATGAATGAATGAATGATTAACATGGAATGCCTGATTGACTCTTCCCTGACTTGTCCCCATCTGTGATTTGTTTGATTTGTTGAATCAGCGACGGCGCAGCAGTGTTAATGCAGTAGTGTGTGAGAATATGCGAATTCACTTACTGACATTTGGCTCGCTCTGTTTTGACGGGTAGGCCCTGAGTAAATCCTCAGGGCAAACAACCTGCCTTTTAGAAGTGTGTGTGTGTGTGTGTGTGTGTGTGTGTGTGTGTGTGTGTGTGTGTGTGTGTGTGTGTGTGTGTGTGTGTGTGTGAATGCCCTATGAATAAAGAGAGGTAATTGGGTTGCTTGTGGCAATGCTCAGCCTGACCTTATCAGAGCAGCCTGAGCCGATAACCGGGGTGAGTCACCAGCACCACACACACACGCCTGCACACACACACACACACATATATATATGGCTAAAGATTTTGATAATCACTCAACTGAAAATATAAGAGGAAGATGGAGTTAGACGGTGAGATATAGAGGCTAAAAAAATAGACATGGATGGAAAGATAGAGGAAGAAGACAGAAAGGGGGGTAAGCTCTGCTCTGGTTTCCCACTGCTGCTGCTTCAACAAACAGCTAATGCGTCCTGCAGCTCATCCACTGTAGCGCTAGGCACGAAATGAATTTTAAAGCGAGTGCGATGGAGGGATAGAGCGATAGAATGACGGTCGGGTTTGGAAGGAAACGCAAAACCAAGTTACGGATGGAAATGCAGACCACCTGAGCCGGCATCAGTAAGCATCCATCAGTGGCTCTGACTCTCATTCCCACTTAAAGGAGAGAGAGTTTCTTAAAAAAAATAACTAAATAAGAATGAGGAGAATGTCTTAATGAGCAGGAGTGGGATAATGCACTTAAGACAATTTCAAAGTTATACATTACTCTTGAACCTGATTGGTCAGATGGTGGTCATTGATTTTCATTGATATGAAGAGGAAACATTTATTCCTAATTTATACCACGGTGTCATTGTACTGTTTGTCTGCATGGACTAAGCATTGTACTGTTTGCATCACAGCTCTTGTCATAAAACTCCAATTCTAGCAATAGATCATTCCTTTGCAACCGTTCCGCACAGTCAGTCTGTGCGTTGCCTAGCAACACGCCACACCCTATCCAGCTTCGTTGATGGAGCAAACATTTGCTAATCTTGTTCCTGCAGCTGAATCGTTGGTCAATTGAGATCTGCCAAAGATAATTAAAAGTGGACTGCCCTGCCCATTTATATCCTAGCCATCTGAAATACCATAGCAAGCAACTAGCATCACCCTAGCAACCAGATGGAGCTACCTACCACTTGGGATAACAGAGCAACATGTATGTATACAAAAAGTAGTGCGCTCTGTATGAATTTTGGGAATGAATTAGGGCCGTGACCCAGCTGGACTCACAACCGTGCTGATATTCAGTACAGCAGCACTCTTGTTTGTGCAATGCAGCGTCAATATATGTACATTTTAGTGTTTAGTGCAGTAACAGTTATCCAAATAAAACAGTTCTTAAATCAAAACATGGTCTAAATGTTACAGCTACTGAGTCAAAGTGCAAAAGTTTACACGCCTGTTGACATGCCGTAGTTGTGCATAGATCCTGCTTATGGTTGTGAGAGCCAGTATTGACTCTAGGATGAGAAACAGTGCTAAAAAAAAAAAAGTGTGTGTGTACATATTGTATCCCGCACCAGCAAGACTACAATAGCAAGGCTTGCAGCATTGCCCTGGGCTACTAGAGTCTGTCGGCATGCAACACACCATCTGATAGGTATGTGTGCGAGTGTGAGTGTGTGTTCTGACAGACTGAGTAGACTCCTTCAGCAGTGATAGGATCACATTCAGTAATGACTGTGGATATTGCCTTTGGAGCTCCTACACAGGTAGTCAGGAAGAATTGTGCCCTGCAGCTCTACAGTATACTGGGTTAAGTGTAACACATCCATCTCCATTCCTGTGATGGAGCCTGATTCTCAGTGCCAAAGCCGCGAAACACAAACTTACATCCAGTCAAGCGTTTTATATAGTATAGGCCATATTGTATACTGCGTTATAGGCACTGACGACTAAAAATACATCCTACTACCTGCAATATCAGTATCTCCCTGTTACTATGATGTGTTTGAGAGTCATAGCACAGGGTCACATCCTAGACATAAATGCTGTCTCTTTATGCATAATAAATATAAAAATAATGTAAAATGGTGATGGAAAACACATCAATTCCAAGTGACGAGGATAGTAGAAAGGGCTGTTCAGGACAAGATAGAAATAGTCTCTTTATGCTTAAAAGGAATTTTTTTAAAAAATCATATAATTTGCTTTTGGGCACGGTGGCTTAGTGGTTAGCACGTTTGCCTCACACCTCCAGGGTTGGGGGTTTGATTCCTGTCTCCGCCATGTGTGTGTGGAGTTTGCATGTTCTCCCCGTGCCTCGGGGGTTTCCTCCGTGTGCTCCGGTTTCCTCCCCCGGTCCAAAGACATGCATTGTAGGTTGATTGGCATCTCTAAATTGTCCGTAGTGTGTGATTGCGTGAGTGAATGAGAGTGTGTGTGTGCCCTGAGATGGGTTGGCACTCCGTCCAGGGTGTATCCTGCCTTGATGCCCAATGACGTGTGAGATAGGCACAGGCTCCCCGTGACCTGAGAATAGTTCAGATAAGCGGTAGACAATGAATGAATGAATAATTTGCTTTTCTGTGTTTGCTTTCTTTTGTCTTTCTCACAGGCTTAAATCAGCCAAGGGGATTTACTGTATGCAGCGGCCTTTTTTTCTCACTCATGCAAAAGCAAGCCATTATTTAAAGCGGTCAAACAGTGTATTTATCCAGTCATGGTTACTGACGCAGCAAATATGCAAATTAAACCAGGGTCTAGGAGTGTACAGTGTGAAATGTCATTGAATAGACAGGATTAAAGTATTTCTCAGAATACATAAAACAAGACAACCCAGGATTCTGTCACACGTGTGAAAAAACACTAGTTTACTTTGTGTTTTTTGGGTGTGTTTTGATTGGACACTGCTTTGGCTTGCTTACACCTAGAGTTCTTTTT
>JAUCMX010000008.1:4626340-4648840 GCA_033459395.1 Hemibagrus guttatus | reverse complement strand
AGCTTATAAGGGTTGCATCAAGTTGTATTAGACTCCATCGGGACGTGCCACTGTGCTCCAGATCCAGCTGTGCTGCATGGTGCAGCCTGATGTTTGACCCACCTAAAGGTTAATGCTTCATTAAGATAGTGTGTAGATGCAGGGCACTGAGTGTAGAGCTCGCAAGTCTTATCTGTAGGGCACTGTGCTGCTGTGGGACCAAAAAAAATCGTGCTAACCACACCACACACATTCACGCATTTGTGGTCCTGTGAGATATGGTGCACTTCCTCTCCTGGGATTGAAATAAAGCAGGCAAAAAAAAAAAAAAAACCCTGAGTGAAAATGGGGGCTGATAGGAGCATGCTCTCTAGGGCTCGGAGAGGACAGCACCAGCTCAGGAAATTGGGCTGGAAATATCACACACGCACAATGCATCATGTGGTAAGGCCAACCGCTGTCCTCCGGGGAGATGAGACCGAAGCATTCTGGGATTGGCTGGAGATGGACCCACATTTGTGAGCAATGGCTTTCATGGTTACCTTCCTCATCTTCGTCCTCATCTCATTGGGATTCCGAGTGATGCTTCAGCCTGCACAAAACCCGAGCAACTAAAAACAAGATAAGGGAGGGAAAAACAGCACTGGAAAATAGATTTTACTGCAATGGCAAATCCTTTTGTTAATTTAACTCCTAGCCTATTAGTTGAGATGCAAGGTATTGATCGGCTAATGCAAGTTCACCGCTGGTCCTGTCTGGCTTAATGAGCAGTAATGGTTCCAGCATGGCCTTGTGGTTAATGCACACAGCCATTCAAATGATGACACACCGCTGCCAGCAAAAGCCGATGAATATTCCTCTTCCCTCGTTAGAAAAAAAAACATAGCTGAAGGCAAAAGTATGGCATGCACTGTAGGACTTAAGGTAGAAGAATATTCTTGGAAAATGTGTGCAGTAATTTCTCTTCATGTGTGTACACTATACACTTTTAACCAGTTGTTGCCAGTTTTTTAGGCCTTCGGCAATCAATCAGTGGAGAGGGAAGGCACTAAGATGGATTGATATATGAGCGCTTGGTTTAGGTTCTCAGGTATTAGGTTTGGGTTTGCTATAAGGAGGGATGCTATTTTGGGTTTTGGATGTTGGAGACTGGGAAGGTGGTGGCTTTGGTAAGTGGATCACCAGAGTATTTTGGATTGAAGTTTTGTGGCACAGTGAGGTGTTTGGAAATTTTAAGAGCATATTTGGGTAAAAACATTTGGTTTGGGTAAAACGTGTTGCAGGGGGGCATGGTGGCTTAGTGGCTTAGTGGTTAGCACGTTTGTCTCACAACTCCAGGGTTGGGGGTTCGATTCTCCGCCTTGTTCTCCCCGTGCCTTGGGGGTTTCCTCCGGGTACTCCGGTTTCCTCCCCCGGTCCAAAGACATGCGTGGTAGGTTGATTGGCATCTCTAAATTGTCCGTAGTGTGTGAATGTGTGAGTGAATGAGTGTGTGCCCTGCGATGGGTTGGCACTCTGTCCAGGGTGTATCCTGCCTTGATGCCCAATGACGCCCGAGATAGGCACAGGCTCCCCGTGACCCGAGAATAGTTCGGATAAGCGATGAAGACAATGAATGAATGAATAAAACGTGTTGCATAGCGATTCATGGGGTACAGTGTGAGTAGAGAATTTTGGGGTACAGTTTGAATAAAGAGCGTTGGGCTACATTTTAAGTAAAGAGTTTTGGGCAACAACATGAATAGGAAGTGTTGGGTACATTTTGAGTAAAGTGTACTGGGGTGAAGTTTGATTAAAAAAATTTTGTTGGGGAACAGTGTGGTAAAGAGTGTTGGGGAACAGTGTGAGTAAAGAGTGTTGGGGTACAGTGTGAGTAGAGAATGTTGGGGTACAGTTTGAATAAAGAGTGTTGGGCTACAGTTTAAGTAAAGAGTTTTGGGCAACAACATGAATAGGAAGTGTTGGGTACATTTTGAGTAAAGTGTACTGGGGTGAAGTTTGATTAAAAAAATTTTGTTGGGGAACAGTGTGGTAAAGAGTGTTGGGGAACAGTGTGGTAAAGAGTGTTGGGGAACAGTGTGAGTAAAGAGTGTTGGGGAACAGTGTGAGTTGAGAATGCTGGGGAACAGTGTGAATAGAGAGAGTTGAGAGTGTTGGGAACAGTGTGAGTGGAGAGTGTTGGGGAACAGTGTGAATAGAGAGTGTTGGGAACAGTGTGAGTGGAGAGTGTTGGGGAACAGTGTGACTGGAGAGTGTTGAGGGATAGTGTGAGTTGAGAATGTTGGGGAACAGTGTGAGTAGAGAGAGTTGAGAGTGTTGGGGAGCAGTTTGAGTTGAGAGTGTTGGGGAACAGTGTGAGTGGAGAGAGTTGGGGAACAGTGTGAGTAAAGAGTTTTGGGGAATAGTGTGAGTTGAGAATGTTGAGAGTGTTGGGGTAAAGTGTGAGTATAGAGTGCTGGGAACAGTGTGAGTATAGAGTGTTGGGGAAAAGTGTGAGTAGAGAGAGTTGAGAGTGTTGGGGAGCAGTGTAAGTTGAGAGTGTTGGGGAGCAGTGTGAGTAGAGAGTGTTGGGGAACAGTGTGAGTAGAGAGAGTTGAGAGTGTTGGGGTACAGTGTGAGTAGAGAGAGTTGAGAGTGTTGGGGTACAGTGTGAGTATAGAGTGTTGGGGAACAGTGTGAGTTGAGAGTGTTGGGGAACAGTGTGAGTAGAGAGTGTTTGGAAACAGTGTGAGTAGAGAGTGTTTGGGAACAGTGTGAGTAGAGAGTGTTTGGGAACATTGTGATTAGAGAGTGTTGGGAAACAGTGTGAGTTGAGAATGTTGGGGAACAGAATGAGTAAAAAGTGTTAAGGAACAGTGTGAGTAGAGAGTGTTGGGGAACAGTGTGAGTAGAGAGTGTTGGAGAATAGTGTGATTAGAGAGTGTTGGGGAATAGTGTGAGTTGAGAATGTTGGGGAACAGAGTAAGTAAAAAGTGTTAAGGAACAGTGTGAGTAGAGAGTGTTGGATAATAGTGTGAGTAGAGAGTGTTGGGGAATAGTGTGAGTAGAGAGTGTTGGGAACAGTGTGAGTAGAGAGTGTTGGGAACAGTGTGAGTAGAGAGTGTTGGAGAATAGTGTGAGTAGAGAGTGTTGGGGAACAGTGTGAGTAGAGAATGTTGGGAACAGTGTGAGTAGAGAGTGTTGGGAACAGTGTGAGTAGAGAGTGTTGGAGAATAGTGTGAGTAGAGAGTGTTGGGGAATAGTGTGGTAAAGAGTGTTGGGGAACAGTGTGAGTAAAGAGTGTTGGGGAACAGTGTGAGTAAAGAGTGTTGGGGAACAGTGTGAGTTGAGAATGCTGGGGAACAGTGTGAATAGAGAGAGTTGAGAGTGTTGGGAACAGTGTGAGTGGAGAGTGTTGGGGAACAGTGTGAATAGAGAGTGTTGGGAACAGTGTGAGTGGAGAGTGTTGGGGAACAGTGTGACTGGAGAGTGTTGAGGGATAGTGTGAGTTGAGAATGTTGGGGAACAGTGTGAGTAGAGAGAGTTGAGAGTGTTGGGGAGCAGTTTGAGTTGAGAGTGTTGGGGAACAGTGTGAGTGGAGAGAGTTGGGGAACAGTGTGAGTAAAGAGTTTTGGGGAATAGTGTGAGTTGAGAATGTTGAGAGTGTTGGGGTAAAGTGTGAGTATAGAGTGCTGGGAACAGTGTGAGTATAGAGTGTTGGGGAAAAGTGTGAGTAGAGAGAGTTGAGAGTGTTGGGGAGCAGTGTAAGTTGAGAGTGTTGGGGAGCAGTGTGAGTAGAGAGTGTTGGGGAACAGTGTGAGTAGAGAGAGTTGAGAGTGTTGGGGTACAGTGTGAGTAGAGAGAGTTGAGAGTGTTGGGGTACAGTGTGAGTATAGAGTGTTGGGGAACAGTGTGAGTTGAGAGTGTTGGGGAACAGTGTGAGTAGAGAGTGTTGGGGAACAGTGTGAGTAGAGAGTGTTTGGAAACAGTGTGAGTAGAGAGTGTTTGGGAACAGTGTGAGTAGAGAGTGTTTGGGAACATTGTGAGTAGAGAGTGTTGGGAACAGTGTGAGTAGAGAGTGTTGGGAACAGTGTGAGTTGAGAATGCTGGGGAACAGTGTGAATAGAGAGAGTTGAGAGTGTTGGGAACAGTGTGAGTGGAGAGTGTTGGAGAATAGTGTGAGTAGAGAGTGTTGGAAACAGTGTGAGTAGAGAGTGTTAGGAACAGTGTGAGTAGAGAGTGTTGGAGAACAGTGTGAGTAGAGAGTGTTGGAGAACAGTGTGAGTAGAGAGTGTTGGGAACAGTGTGAGTAGAGAGTGTTGGAGAACAGTGTGAGTAGAGAGTGTTGGGAACAGTGTGAGTAGAGAGTGTTGGAGAATAGTGTGAGTAGAGAGTGTTGGGAACAGTGTGAGTTGAGAAAGCTGGGGAACAGTGTGAATAGAGAGAGTTGATAGTGTTGGGAACAGTGTGAGTGGAGAGTGTTTGGGAACAGTGTGAATAGAGAGTTGAGAGTGTTGGGAACAGTGTGACTGGAGAGTGTTGAGGAATAGTGTGAGTAGAGAGTGTTGGGGAACAGTGTGAGTAGAGAGTGTTGGGAACAGTGTGAGTAGAGAGTGTTGGAGAATAGTGTGAGTAGAGAGTGTTGGGGAACAGTGTGAGTAGAGAGTGTTGGGAACAGTGTGAGTAGAGAGTGTTAGGAACAGTGTGAGTAGAGAGTGTTTGGGAACAGCGTGAGTAGAGAGTGTTGGAGAACAGTGTGAGTAGAGTGTTGGGGAACAGTGTGAGTAGAGAGTGTTGGGAACAGTGTGAGTAGAGAGTGTTGGAGAATAGTGTGAGTAGAGAGTGTTGGGGAACAGTGTGAGTAGAGAGTGTTGGGAACAGTGTGACTGGAGAGTGTTGGAGAATAGTGTGAGTAGAGAGTGTTGGGGAATAGTGTGAGTAGAGTGTTGGGGAACAGTGTGAGTAGAGAGTGTTGGGGAACAGTGTGAGTAGAGAGTGTTGGGAACAGTGTGAGTAGAGAGTGTTGGAGAATAGTGTGAGTAGAGAGTGTTGGGGAACAGTGTGAGTAGAGAGTGTTGGGAACAGTGTGACTGGAGAGTGTTGGAGAATAGTGTGAGTAGAGAGTGTTGGGGAATAGTGTGAGTAGAGTGTTGGGGAACAGTGTGAGTAGAGAGTGTTGGGAACTGTGTGAATAGAGAGTGTTGGAGAATAGTGTGAGTAGAGAGTGTTGGGGAACAGTGTGAGTAGAGAGTGTTGGGAACAGCGTGAGTAGAGAGTGTTGGAGAACAGCGTGAGTAGAGAGTGTTGGAGAATAGTGTGAGTAGAGAGTGTTGGGGAACAGTGTGAGTAGAGAGTGTGGGGAACAGTGTGAGTAGAGAGTGTTGGGAACAGTGTGAGTAGAGAGTGTTGGGAACAGTGTGAGTAGAGAGTGTTGGGGAACAGTGTGAGTAGAGAGTGTGGGGAACAGTGTGAGTAGAGAGTGTTGGGAACAGTGTGAGTAGAGAGTGTTGGGAACAGTGTGAGTAGAGAGTGTTGGGAACAGTGTGAGTAGAGAGTGTTAGGAACAGTGTGAGTAGAGAGTGTTGGGAACAGTGTGAGTAGAGAGTGTTAGGAACAGTGTGAGTAGAGAGTGTTGGGAACAGCGTGAGTAGAGAGTGTTGGAGAACAGTGTGAGTAGAGAGTGTTGGGAACAGTGTGAGTAGAGAGTGTTGGATAATAGTGTGAGTAGAGAGTGTTGGGGAACAGTGTGAGTAGAGAGTGTTCGGAACAGTGTGAGTAGAGAGTGTTGGGAACAGCGTGAGTAGAGAGTGTTGGAGAATAGTGTGAGTAGAGAGTGTTGGGGAACAGTGTGAGTAGAGAGTGTGGGGAACAGTGTGAGTAGAGAGTGTTGGGAACAGTGTGAGTAGAGAGTGTTGGGAACAGTGTGAGTAGAGAGTGTTGGGGAACAGTGTGAGTAGAGAGTGTGGGGAACAGTGTGAGTAGAGAGTGTTGGGAACAGTGTGAGTAGAGAGTGTTGGGAACAGTGTGAGTAGAGAGTGTTGGGAACAGTGTGAGTAGAGAGTGTTGGGAACAGCGTGAGTAGAGAGTGTTGGAGAACAGTGTGAGTAGAGAGTGTTGGATAATAGTGTGAGTAGAGAGTGTTGGGGAACAGTGTGAGTAGAGAGTGTTCGGAACAGTGTGAGTAGAGAGTGTTGGGAACAGTGTGAGTAGAGAGTGTTGGGAACAGTGTGAGTAGAGAGTGTTGGGAACAGCTTGAGTAGAGAGTGATGGGAACAGCGTGAGTAGAGAGTGTTGGAGAACAGTGTGAGTAGAGAGTGTTGGGAACAGTGTGAGTAGAGAGTGTTGGGAACAGTGTGAGTAGAGAGTGTTGGGAACAGTGTGAGTAGAGAGTGTTGGGAACAGCTTGAGTAGAGAGTGATGGTGTAGAGTTTGAGTAAACATTGTTGGGGAACAGTGTGTGTAGAATGCATGATTTTGGCAGCCATGGTACATTGATCCTCGATCATTTGTTTCTGGTTGTATATGTTAATGCAAGCTAATAAAACTTATTATGCAACAGTTAGTTGTGGTCTATTAATTTGATTGGTCAAGCAGTGTTCCAAGAGTGCTTATATTTACTATAAACTCCATTTCAGTGTGTGTATCATTCTGCCTGTCTGTGTCCATCACAAATTAAACTGTGCGAAATGGTTACTACACTAGTGTTGGCAACATCATCAGCAGACAGGGCAAACAATACTTTTCAGAAATATAATTCTGGCTTACAATTTCGAAAGCTCGTCAGATGACGCTGCAAAGGAAGAAAAGACACCAGTTTCACCAGAAGCACCTGAATGGGAATCAGTGTAAGCTAGATAGCCAGGATTGTGTGTGATTATTAACAGCCAAAGCACAGCCGTACCCATATTCAGCATAACCTCACTCTTTCTTGTACGATATTGTTCAAATATATTTGTATGTTTGTGCCACTTCGCGTATCATATACTTAAGTAAATGTTCTTGACCAGTATGGCGTTAAGGTAAAGTGTAGGGAGAGGATATTTGTGCAGCAAGATACTTGTGTTAAGGTGCAGCGTGGTGTGTGTTGGGGTACAGTGTTCAGTGTGTGTTGTATCAAAAAGCTATTGATTGGCATGCACACTGCCAGAAGGCTGCAGCTTTAAATGGAACCTTTAATTAACTAAATGGAGCAATGGCAGCTGGGCACGAGCTTCATTCCTGAATAGGCAATGAGAGAGAGAGAAAGAGAGAGAGAGAGATTGATTGATAAGTTCTCCCTATGTGGTTCTCTCTTTCTACGGTTCCTGTAGCCTCAAGACTGTGTCCTCTTTATCACTATCTGGACCCCATGTCACTCACACACTTAGCCTGTGGAAAGATTCTCATTTTCTCTCACATTATTAGCTTCTCTCTCTCTCTCTCTCTCTCTCTCTCTCTCTCTCTCTCTCTCTCTCTCTCTCTCTCTCTCTCTCTCTCTCTTTCTTTCTTTCCAGCATTCTCCTTCCCATCCTCTCATGCATTCTGTCAGAGGTTAATTGGTTTGGAAATGATTCCATTCATTCTGCACTGTAATGCTGTTATCTTGCTTTCGTGGGAAGAGAGAGAAAGAAAAAAAAACAGAATGAAGAAGTGCTCCACGCATGCACTTAAGCCTAATTTAAAAGAAAGCAAGAAAAAAAAAAAACGAAATCCAATTTAATTTGTCCTGACTCTACTCTTTTTTTAGACTTTGGCCAGGGCCTGTCCCCAGTAGTCTTTACTCTAAATTATGGCAAGATTTCATTACCTTGAAAGCTCCTCTCGCTGCCTCCCTCCCTCTTCCTCTTTTTTTTTTTTCTTTCCCTCCATATTTTAAGCAGATAGACAGCACTAATGTCTTTTGTGTAAGCTGAAGGTCAGCGTGTTTGGATCGGGGAAGCAGTCAATGCTGTCTGTGATTAATGCGCTGCACAAAGTGCCTTGGAGTTACGCAGCAGCTTGATGGCTTTACAGCAAACACACACAGGCACGGACAAATACCATAACACACAAACAGATGGTTCCTACCCAGGAACACACACACCAGAATAATCCAATAACAGAGCTACTTTATTTCATTTGTTATATGAAGTTTCTCAGTTTGTGGTTATGACATAAGAATGCATACTTGAAATAACAATGGAATATCCATCATTTATTAATTTAATACTTAAGCTTATGTAGGACTTGGTGAAAATCTTGCTGATTTTGCAGAGACATTCATAGTCAAAGCCAGAGAAAGAGAAACAGAGGACTATAGTTATAATGTTCTCCAGACCACACGCATTGCTTGTTGTTACCTTCCTTCGTCATGATTAGTCTGAGAGCATGTTGCGAAATCTTCGTGCCACAGCAGAGCAGGGAAGACTACTTTTGATCCCATGAATCTTCCACATGCATTAGGCAACATCTGGATCTTAGCACCATAATCAGGTTAATTAGTGCCGGAATACCGGACAGAATGAATGAGAGGACAGGAAGGAGAGAGAGAGAGAGAGAGAGAGAGAGAGAGAGAGAGAGAGAGAGAGAGAGAGGTGTCTGTCTCCTTCACTGCATCCATGCCTCTGTGTAGCTATCATCACGTGATCCTACGCTGTCCTATAAACATCGTAATATTTGAGTCAGTCAAACTCCCACTGTACATCAGTGTCACTCAAATGTTAGTCCCGCTGACACAAATCCATCATTCAAACCAAGTCCGTCTGCGACTGCGACTACAACCTCAGCAAGAAACGGCTGAAAAATATCGACAGAAATCTGAGCGCGTAAAGTCCGAGTGACATATTTGAATTCGCAAAGTCTGACCAGGTCAGAGGATACACGATCCAAAACTGTTCAAGTGAAGTCCAGATGACTGACGAAAGAGTGATTTACAGTCGCATTACAGATTAAGAAGCATAAACTATAAAAACTTGATAGAAAAATGACCAACATTACCAGCATACACTATATTGCCAAACGTTTTAGGACAAGGCTTTCCACAAGGTTCAGGAATGTGTTTATGGGAATTTTTGACCATTCCTCTAGAAGCGCATTTGTGAGGTCAGGCACTGATGTTGGACGAGAAGGCCTGGCTCACAGTCTCCACTCTAATTCATCCCAAAGGTGTTCTATCTGGTTGAGGTCAGGACTCGTCAAGTTCCTCCTCACCAAACTCATTTGGGTCTTCCCCAAACTGTTCCCACAAAGTTGGGAGCATGAAATTGTCCAAAATGTCTTGGTATGCTGAAGCATTAAGAGTTCATTTCACTGGAACTAAGGGGCCGAGCCCAACCCCTGAAAAACAACACCTGAATTCAATGATTTGGAGGGGTGTGCCAAAACTTTTGCCAATATAGTGTACTTTGTTACAAGATTATTAGATCAATAATTAGCTTTTCCAGCATCAGGGTTTAATTGTGCTTTATTCTTTTTGCCAAAGAATGATCTTCAAGTCCTCCAAGTTCTATGAAGGTTCCTCTGATGGATCTGCAATTTCAAAACCCTCCATAGATTTTCAACCAGAAGATGGGCTAGACCATGCAAGGCCCTCTTGAGTTATTGTAGTTGTATTTCTGGGGTTGGTGTTTGGTTTAAAATGCCACTTTTAGGAATGATTTCTTGTGGTCCCATGAACCTTCCACCTGCATATTATCAAACATCTGGATCTTAGCGCAACAATCAAGTTATTTAAAGGCTGAATAGCTTTAATCGGGCATTGCATTGTTCTACATCTGCATGTAGTGTGCACAGAGAAGAGCTGCATCAGGAGCAGAACACACAGCTGACTGAACGACTGCAAGGGCCGCAATTTTGCAATTTGCAAGCATGGTGCATGGGTCTAGATTTGCTGTGAGTGTTGCAACGTGGACAGATGTTTTGTTGTGTGTGTGTGTGTGTGTGTGTGTGTGTTTGTCTATCTGCCTGTTGTTAGGGAGGTGTGTGAGTCTGTATGTGTATGTTCTTTGCATGTGTGTGTGTGTGTGGGTGTGTGTGTGTGTGTGTCTGTTTGTTGTTGGGGAGGTGTGTGTGTGTGTGTTTGTTGATTTTGTTGATGGGGATGTGTGTGTGTGTGTGTGTGTGTGTTTGTTGATGGGGAGGTGTGTGTGTATCTGTCTGTCTGTCTGTCTGTTGATGAGGGTGTGTGTGTGTGTTTGTTGATGGGGAGGTGTGTGTGTATCTGTCTGTCTGTCTGTTGATGAGGGTGTGTGTGTGTGTGTGTGTGTGTGTGTGTGTATCTCTCTGTTGACGGGGAGGTGTGTGTGTGTCTGTGCATGGCTGTCTGTGTGTGTTTATCTGTTTGTCTGTTGATGGGGGATTGTGTGTGTATGTATGTGTATATGTGTGTATGTTGATGGGGAGGTATGTGTGTGTGTGTGTGTGTGTGTGTGTGTGTGTGTGTGTGTGTGTGTGTGTGTGTGTGTGTATGTCTGTGTCTGTCTGTGTATGTATGTATGTGTATACGTGTGTGTATGTGTGTGTCTGTGTGTGTATGCATGTATGTGTGTATGTGTGTGTGTGTGTGTGTGTGGGAATGATTGACAGGCGCAGTGAAACTGTGGAGATACAGCTCATTACTGCATTTGTCCTGATGTCCTCTATTCTTATGCTGACAGGACTGTGTGTGTGTGTGTGTGTGTGTGTGTGTGTGTGTGTGTGTGTGTGTGTGTGTGTATAGACTGCAACACTAGTGCCTCTCTGACACACACACGGGCAGGTAAGAAAAATACCTACAAAGGCAGATAGAGAGCAGGGACAAAAGAGTGACAGACAGACAGACAGAGGCAGACTTCCAAAAAGGGAGAGAGAGAAAGAGAGACGGTGAAGGACGAAGCTGGTGACATGTCTCTCTGTCCTTCTGACACTCTCTCACATTAGAGATGGAGCGAGGGATGAGGATGAAAGCAGCTTGCTGATGGTGCTTTACCTTGCCAATGCCTTGTAGTGCATTACTGTTATGACACACACACACACACACACACACACCATATAGTCTCACGGCTAATCCATAACTATCCCTACATTCCCTACACTAGAAAGAGTATTTGTAAGAGAGTGTTTCCCTCTGTGTGTGTGTGGTGTGTGTGTCTGTGTGTGTGTGTGTTTGCACGCTTGACATTTCAAGGTTTAGTGTAAGTTTCTACGAGCACGTCTGTTCTGAGCGTATATTAAAGCGATGAATTATAGATGAGTTAGCGAGGTCTCACCATGACTCAAACTTCAATAAGGTAGTGACTTGACCCAGAACTGCTGCTAAACCACACCTATTACCCTCCACAACCATTACTCTGTGTGTGTGTGTGTGTGTATGTGTGTGTGTGTGTGTGTGTGTGTGTGTGTGTGCGCACGCACAGCAATGTGTTGTTGCTAGCCTCAGGTAAGCGGAATCTATAAACCGCTGAACTGGCACGCTCTCCTTTTCTTGCACCATCAGCATTTATTATTTATTTCTTTTTTATTTTTTCACCCATTCATATCTCAGATTCAGGCTCTAGGACGTGACCCTATATGACGACTTTTCTTTATATAATATATACGTATATAAACAATTAGGAGGCTATCATGTGAATATCAAAAAACATGCTAATTAAAGGAAGTAAGTCTGATATTAGCTAACAGGTCTTCCTGGGAAGCTCGTATTTATGAGTCAGGAAGTCGTAATTATGACATCAGGCACATTCAAGTCACTTTGCTTGGCGCAAGAACCCTTGAGGTGAACCTTTTAGTTATTAACTAATATATATATATATATATATATATATATATATATATATATATATATATATATATATATATATATATATATATATATATATTTTAGTTAATAACTTGGGTTCTGCAGCAGGACAATGATCCAAAACACACCAGCAAGTCCACCTCTGAATGGCTGAAGAAAAACAAAATGAAGACTTTGGAGTAGCCTAGTCAAAGTCCTGACCTCAATCCGATTGAGATGCTGTGGCATGACCTTAAAAAGGTGGTTCAT
Source organism: Hemibagrus guttatus (assembly GCA_033459395.1). Lineage (NCBI taxonomy): Eukaryota > Metazoa > Chordata > Actinopteri > Siluriformes > Bagridae > Hemibagrus > Hemibagrus guttatus. Next base: position 4,636,899 of record JAUCMX010000008.1, on the reverse strand, counting down.
GCTCGAAAACCCTCCAATGTGGCTGAATTACAACAATTCTGCAAAGATGAGTGGGCCAAGATTCCTCCACAGCGCTGTAACAGACTCATTGCAAGTTCTGGAAAACGCTTGATTGCAGTTGTTGCTGCTAAGGGTGGCCCAACCAGTTATTAGGCTTAGGGAGCAAACACTTTTTCACACAGGGCCATGTAGTTTTGGATTTTGTTTTCCCTTAATAATAAAAACCTTCATTTAAAAACTGCATGATGTGTTTACTTGTGTTATCTTTGACTAATATTTAAATGTGTTTGATTATCTGAAACATTAAAGTGTGACAAACATGCAAAAAAATAAGAAATCAGGAAGGGGGCCAACACTTTTTCACACCACTGTATATATATATATAGTGCCCAAAATGTACCACCCTGTCTGCTCTTTGGATACTGCTGTACCTGAATGAGCAGTGTGGAAAAAAACACAAGAGGGATATAGCTCACATTGTGCACCAGCCTGTAGATCCAGCACACACACACACACACACACACACGGTTCACTCAACAAGGTGATTAAGTGCTCGTTTGAATGGGTGGCTCCTTTCCAGTCTTTAAGTCTTGCAAGGTTCCATCTCAATTACCTTAATGAGGCTGAAGACTAACTCCCCTTTGAAGACTGAGTGGGAGAGAGAGAGCAAGAAACAGGAAGTCACAGGCAGAAGGAAAGATAAACCGAAGAGTCTGGGACGAACGAGGCGAAGTGAAAAGAGGCGCTGTGAGCCGCTTAGCGGAGTGAAGAGCGACTCAGCAGGCGGCACGCCGGAACACATGTGCAGTCTTTACTTACTGAACTGAAATGAAGACACATGTCTGAGGAGTGAGGATTTGCTACAGAACATGACACTAACACCAATACAGACAGTTTCGTCGAGCAGAACTTCTGCCTCAATTTACAAATCCAAATTTGACATGGATCAATTGGGATTTTATAGTATCAATAGAATATTGGCTATGTTAGTGTACAGCAACGTCCACATTCCCAGATACATAATTCCCATTTTATGTTCCAGTTAGATCAATCTATTTGGACACTTAACGCCTGTCCCCTAAAACACATGCACATCAAGAACATAAATCTTATTGGTGAGATAATCCATCATGCTAGAAGCAACAAATGAATGAATCCAGGCTTGTGTATGAATTTGCTCCTGCAGTCAGCAAACAGCTCGGTACCTCTTCATGATCAGGTCAGGAAGGTGAAAAAAGGGCAGACGGGTAGCTTTTGCTGTTTTGGCAGCTGTACCTGGCTAAAAAATGGAGATGAGCCGTGAGTGGTGGACAGGATTTACAGAAGATCTGTTTTGCGCAGTTTGGTTTTGTTCTTCGTAAAAATTACGTCAAGCTCTTTAATCGTCTTTTGTTACTACATTCGCGTCCACACTTTTGACCAGCTATTTCTTCCAGATTTGCTTGAATCCATTAATTTCCCCAAATATCAAATAAATCAAATAAATTTTCTCCATTATTTCAATGATGTTAGCCACAGCCGTTGGTGGTTGATTTGACACACTGATGTCACTTGTTGATGATGTCATTGATCCACGCATGCACATTAGTGGGAAAAAGCAATGCGATCTGATTCCGATCTTCTCGTTCATGTTGCACGGTCAAAAGCGTATCTAATAAGCATCCAATATAGAGCCACATACAAAAAAGATTCCAAACAGTCCTGAAAAATCAGTGCCACAACCTGGTAACATTACCCGGATACACAACACAGCATAGAAATTTTGTTTGGCTTTAATCCTTTCTTGGCTAACTTCCTGCAAATATCATGTCGTGTAAGGAGCCAGTTTAGTAAATGAATAAAGATGTGTAAAACCTTTCTAGACAATTTGATCAAATTATTGGATCGCTGTGTGCTGCAGTGGAAAGGATATCACTTCAGTTTGGAATCAGATACAGATGCTCGAACTTTACTTCTTACTGAGATACACGCTTAAGAGAAACGTTTCAGTTATGGAGGTTCCTGTTCTTGTAGTTAGAACAATATGAATAGTAGAAAATTTCAAAATTACAACGTGTGAAGAGTTTCCAGGGCCACCAACACATATAGAGTAGGATTTTAAACTATTAGACTATATATACAGTATAGACACTGGGTTTCAGCTGTTTCTTTTCACTATAATTCACATTTATGTCTTCCAAAAAAAACCTATGATATAATCCAGTGATAAAAAAAATGGCTATGGTAAGAATAGGTTCTCAAATTATAGACACCGGGCCGTCAATCATCTATAAACAGCTGCCTTCACTTTGATTACAGCGTTGCAGTTAAAAGCAGAACATTTGACAAGATGCAATTATGTCTTTTTAGAAATATTCAGATTAACCACCTCAATATTCAGCTCCGATCTGCTTATTTCAGATTGTGAAGACAAGCACAGAGGGGGAAAAAAGACATGTTAACAATAGAACAATGATGCCTGCAGGAATGGGCTATTGGTCCCATGTCTTTCAAAGAAAAAAGACATCAAGATAAGGTTTCCTTTTTGCCACCCACATCAGATTATTTGCTGATAACAAATCTGTTAAGGTGGATTATTGTGGATTTTTTTTATGGGCTTAAACTCAACAGCATTACCAGTGGTGGTAAGAAAAATTGACAGAATAATACAATATATTGCCAAAAGTTTTGGGGCACCCCTCCAAATCATTGAATTCAGGTGTTGTTTTTCAGGGGTTGGGCTCGGCCCCTTAGTTCCAATGAAAGAAACTGTTAATGTTTCAGAATACCAAGACATTTTGGACAATTTCATGCTCCCAACTTTGTGGGAACAGTTTGGAGATGGCCCCTACCTGTTCCAACATGACTGCATGCGAGTGTACAAAGAAAGGTCCATAAAGACATGGATGAGCGAGTTTGGTGTGGAGGAACTTGACTGAGTCCTGACCTCAACCCGATAGAACACCAATTATTTGAAGGGGTGTCCCAAAACTTTTAGTGTATGCCAATATAGTGTATGAAGAAGCGAGGCTGCGACTGATTTCTTTCTAGCATAGTGATCTCAGACTTGTGCTCAGCTGCTTGGTCGTGGAATCCCAGTACATGAAGCTCTCACTGCAAAGCTCTTGTGTTGATGTTGTTTCTGGAGGAAGGTCGCACTCTGCATCGTCTAAGGCTTCATGGCTGAGCTGTTGTTACTTCAAGATGTTTCCATTTCACAACAAAAACATGTACAGTTGGTCAGGGCAGATGTAGCAGGGCAAATGTATAAACTTCAGCTGGCATTGTATGCTGCCTGTGATTTTATATAGAGATTTTTTTAATGTTTTCTAGGTTTATGCTTGATTTTATGCACCTTCTATCAATGGGTATGGTTAAATCATTTAAACTCAATAATTAGCAGGGGTGTCCACATACTTTTGGCCATATAGTGTATTAGATTTTAGACCTCTGATTGAATATTACCACCAGCTATCAGTAGGTAGATGAGCACAATCTAGAGACCAGTAACTCTCACTGGCTCCCAGCTATGAACAGCTGAGGTATTGTACCTTTTGCGAGGCTTCCAGTTACGCACCATCATCATAACTGGCTTCAGTCGCCAATCTTACTTGGTTATTATAATAATACAAGAAAGAAATGATAGTTAATGGAATGGATAATGGAATGAAATGATAGTTTTCACCTTGTTGAAACGCTTAGTTACAGCATTACCTTTCACTCTGACCCTGGAGACTCCTTCTAAAAATGATAAACATTTCCCTCCAGGTATGTTCACTATATCAGCAGTTACAAGTTTTTTTTAGCATATGTCATAAACGTTTCTGTGTACGTTGTTTAGAATAAGAATCAACACCTTCTGGCCAATCAGATTTGAGAATTCAACAGCACTCAGGAATAAAATTAATAGAGTACACCTACAAAGATTTGTGTACAGAATTTTAAGGTAAGTTGCCTTGATTTGTCACATATACATTACTGCACAATGAAATTCTTTCTTCACATATCCCATCCTTGGGGGTTGGGGTCAGAGCACAGGGTCAGCCATGATACAGCACCCCTGGAGCAGGGTGGGTTGGGGGCCTTGCTCAAGGGCCGAATGGTGGCAGCTTGGCAGAGCTGGGACTTGAACCCCTTCTGGTCAGCAACCCAGAGCCTTAACCAATTGAGCTACCACCTCCCTTTTTTACTGAAGTTTCTCACATTTTTTTCCTCGTCTGTGTCAGAACGCTCATTGTTCCCTAAAGCACTTGTGACGTTAAGCTATAAAAACGCAAAATGCCTTGGAAGGCAGAGGTAGGAGCTGTCTCAGCTCATTTCCAACCCATAAACCTGTACAGCTTTTCACTATGCTCAGTGAAATGATGCTCACTTCTTATCATAACTCCTGTTTATCATGGGCTTTATTCAGGCTGCCTGCATGGTGCTGAGAGCTGACAGGACACATGAGCATGATCAACAACCACTGGCACACTAACTAACCGTTCTTGCGCGCTCTAACTCAGTTAAATCCATATTTATGTGATTATGACAGTTATGAATTCTAACGTGGGATTCATTTCAGTAAACTATTCCAGTGTTAATTATTTTTAAAACAGTAATGCTTGAGAAATTAACTAAAGTGTAGGTTTAGCTTTAGCTATAGTGTTACACGTGTGCTGTATTACAGTGACAGTGTTGAGACATACAACTCTTAAAAGTAATGCTACATTCACATGTAACGTAGCATTACTTTTAAGTAGCTAACAACTTTTGCCGACAAGAGTGACAGCAACTGTTGGCGACTGGATGTGGGCGTGTCCAGCGACATAACAAATCGTTTAACTCTACAAAAATCGCATCAAGCTCTCTCCCGAACTACATCACCACTGTGTTACTCTACAACATACAGTGTAACCCCAGCATACGAATTTAATCATAAATTATTAAAGGCGAGTTCTTAAGGAGATTATTCATACTGCGATACGAATTTTCTCATAAGAAATAATGTAAATGCAGATAATCCGATCCAGACACCCAAAAATATTACCAATTTCCAAGGGTCAAGGGTCCTCACAGGAAGTCATGCCACCAAGCTTGGGCTTGACTACACTCATCCTACATCATTCAATCTACTAATTAGATATTCATTTATTCTTAAATCTGACTGAACACTTCTTTTACCGCACCAACCTGTGGAATATCTACACACCTTGTCATCCTTTAATCCTTATCTCACACCCATGTGTTATTGTGTCTGGATTTGTAAATGTTTTAATACTGGCTGCCTGGATATTTTGACCTCAGATGTGTTTAGTCTGGATCTTGTTGGTGTTGTGGAATCTTGGTGTGTAGATGTTTTGAGTCTGTCTGTGTCGCTGTATCTCTGTATGGCAGTGCTCTTTCTGTTTGAAAAGACATTCAGTGTGGATGTATTAAGTCTTACTTGGGGTCAGACTCGATGGCATCTGGATGCAGTGACCAGAAACGCTGCAAAGGAACAAGGTTAAACCCTTAGACTTTACCTCGGTAAATGAGAAAAAGACTGAGAGTGGGTGTTAAGAGAAAGAGAGAAAATCCTTGTAGAGATGGGATTACGAGGGATGCTGAAGGACATTTTTTAAGGCAGATATATATCTGCATCCTGATCTTGGATCAATAATCAATCAATAAAGTAATATCAAGCAAATACCTGAAATATATCCAAGGACACACATACAATATACAGCTAATCCACTCTCCCCCATTCTTATATATACAGTGTCATAGCACCAGCGAATCAATTTTATTAACTAACAGCATTTTCTTCTAGCTTGCTTTTCAAGTTTAACATGGAAGTGTGATGCAGTATGTTACAAAGCTAATGTTTATAAGCCTTTGCCCCCTGGACGCGGTGCGTGACCTCTTGATGAAACGGATCAATAAGGCACGGCCATGAAGTGGCTCATCGATTCTGCTCATGACAGTGCATTTAAAGCTTTAATCTAGCTAACAAGGATAACCTTTCAGATGCCTGCATCAGCCACATATACTTAACACCCACCTTAACATGGATAAGAGGAAAGACCAGATCAGAATCAGACCTATACATGGAATTAATACAGACTCTGTTTAACGTTACATTTTACTTTTAATCACTTAATATACACATATCATGGTCAACATTATGACCACCTGACTAATAGTGTTGGTCCCCCTTTTCCGCCAAAACAGTCCTGACCCGTCGAGACATGGACTCCACTAGATCCCTGAAGGTGTGCTGTGGTATCTGGCACCAAGTTGTTAGCAGTAAATCCTATAAGTTGCGAGGTGGGGCCTCCATGGATGTGTTCATCAAACCATTTCTGAACCGTTTTTGCTTTGTGGCATGGCACATTATCCTGCTGAAAGAGGCCACAGCCATCAGGGAATACCGTTTCCATGAAAGGGTGTACATGGTCTGTAACATTGCTTAGGTAGACATGGATGGCAGAACCCAAGGTTTTCCAGCAGAACATTGCCCAAAGCATGACACTGCCTCCACCGGCTTGACTTCTTCCCATAGTGCATCCTGGTGCCATGTGTTCCCCAGGTAAGCAACGCACACGCACCTAGCCATCCATGTGATGTAAAAGAAAACGTGATTCATCAGACCAGGCCACCTTCTTCCATTGCTCCGTGGTCTAGTTCTGATGTTCATGTGCCCATTGTTGGCACTTTCGGTGGTGAACAGGGGTCAGCATGGGCACTTTGACTGACCTGCAGCTAAGCAGCCCCATTATCAACATACTGTGATGCACTGTGTATTCTGACACCTTTCTATCAGAACCAGCATTAACTTCTTCAGCAATTTGAGCAACAGTAGCTCATCTGTTGGATCGGACTACACGGGCCAGCCTTCGCTCCTCATGTGCATCAATGAGCCTTGGCCGTCCATGACCCTGTCACCGGTTCAGCACTGTTCCTTCCTTGGACCACTTTTGATAGATACTGACCACGAGCGGAACACCCCACAAGAGCTGCAGTTTTGGAGATGCTCTGATCCGGTCGTCTAGCCATCACAATTTGGCCCTTGTCAAACTCGCTCAAATCCTTACGCTTGTCCATTTTTCCTGCTTCTAACACTTTGAGGACAAAATATTCACTTTCTGCCTAATATATCCCACCCACTAACAGGTGCCATGATGGGGAGATAATCAGTGTTATTCACGTCTCCTGTCAGTGCTCATAATGTTATGCCTGATCGGTGTACATATGACTACAAAACACATTTACCGTCAAACGACCCTTGCTGCTCAAGGTAAGAACTCGCTAGCAACCTTTCCCAACTTGCTTGCCGATAAATCGCCAGAAAGCCGCAGAAAGCCTGAAAAGCCCTGTGTGGAAACTGCTCGGATTTGGTTCAATATCCAGTTATGACATCCTGTGTTTTATACAACACATTCAAATGTTTGCTTGTCTGAAAAGAAAATTGGATTCCTAATTAATCTTCAAATGCATTCAGGTACCAAATGTTGAAGGTTTAAAACCATTAAGGAATAAAACATGACGAGGCATGCTAAAGAAAAATTATAATGATGGGATGATGATATTATTTCTCTTATTCCACCGCAGTTTACCAATAACAACTGTTTGTACAAGACGAATCTTGTACGTTTAATCTGTTGTAGTTATTTGGAGTATTTGCAATTAGTCAATTAACTAATTAACTAGTTAACAATTAACTAATTAGTCAATTAGTTCCTATAATCCCAACCTCAAAGCACAAACCCTATCCTTTAGTCCTTGTGTTGTCACAAAGTGCTGATGGTGGAGACAATTATACATGTCCTTGTAACGTATTAGTTCATATAACCCTGTGAGGTGGTTATAACCTTACGAGGCGTTACAGTGTGTGTATGAGAGGCTTACATTTACATTTACGGCATTTGGCAGAAGGCGTTATCCAGAGCGACGTACAAAAGTGCTTTGAAGTTTCTATCCATGAATACATCACCACTGGTTCATTGGGTTACAGACTTAAACTCTGTTTTTTTTTAATACATAAAACAAACATACTTTAAGTGTTTCAGGAAGAGGTAGGTCCTCACCTTTCGTTTGAAGATGGCCAGTGACTTAGTTGTTTAGAGTGGCTCACCTCGGTGACAGGACAGAAAAGAGTCTTGACATATAACTACCTCTTAACCTGAGAGATGGTGGACCGGTTGAGCAGTGCTAGTGGATCTGAGGGAGCGTGGTACGGTGCAAGGAGGAATAAGAGCTTTGCGGTAAGAGGGAGCTGGTCCATCCTTGGCTTTGTAGGCAAGCATCAGTGTTTTAAATCTGATGCGTGCAGCTACCTGGCTTGATGCTTGCATATGGAGAGGAGTAGTTTGTTCCCATATACATTACTGCACAGTGAAATTCTTTATCCCATCCTTGGAGGGTTGGGGTCAGAGCACAGAGTTAGCCATGATGCAGCGCCCCTGGAGCAGGTGGGGTTGGCGGCCTTATTTAAGGGCCCAACAGTGGCAGTTTGGCGGTGCTGGGGCTTGAACCCTGATCTTTCCCGAAAACAACCCAGTGCCTCAACCACTTGATCTACCACCTACACAGTACTAATTATTCTGTAGTGTAACTATAAAAAGTAACTAAAGTTTCACGGAACACCTTGGAAATTATAATAATTGTAAGTGTGTGTAGTGAGTGCAAAAAATTAAAAATTTGGGTTCATACTAAGAGCTTGATCTGCATTTCCCAGTTCAACTTTATCTTTCAACATTTTCACACTGATGGATTCCATCCATTCCTGCCCTCTTCCTGCCCTCCACCTCTCTCTCTTTCATGTTAGCCAGCACCTTAAGAATGAGCTCTAAAACCATCTGGCATAGACGTCTCTACTCAGAGCTCAGCTTTTGAACTCAGAAGCTTTCTTTCAGTCCATCTCGGCCTGGCTTTCTGTCTCGCTCTCTCAGCGCTCTCCCTGCTACGCTGCAGGTCAGGTTTCCATTAGCTGTGGCTCTCGTAGCTGAGCTTAGCACGCTGTGGCACTTCACTCTATTAGATCTCACATCAAATCCTTTATTTTTTTTTTTACTCCCCCTCTCCGGAAGCCTGCGAAAACTGCCGCTGATAGCTCGATTCTGCCCTACTAATGAAGCCTTTCAACACCGAGAGAGGGAAAGAGAGAGAAAGTAATTGTGTTTGATCAGGTATGCAGCTGTCACGTGGGACGGATTTGAAAGACTGATGCGGATGTGCCACAGCTGGATCCGTCGTTGTCGTATATGTATCTAAGGCTGTTTTCCTGATTTTGTACTTGTTTTTTTTTGTTCTCTCTCTCTCTCTCTCTCTCTCTCTCTCTCTCTCTCTCTCTCTCTCTCTGTGTGTGTGTGTGTGTCTGTGTGTGTGTGTGTGTGTGTGTGTGTGTGTGTGTGTGTGTGTTTGCGTGCACACACCCACCCTTCTCAGCATGGAGCGTTTGAAATGCAGATGTAGAAAATGTTCGCAACTTGAGTCAGAGTCGCTCTGGTGAATTTTGGTGTGTATGACCTCACTGTTAAATATCAGCAGTGCCATCTAAAACACACGCACACACAAACACACACACACACACACACACACACACACACACACACACACACCAGGAGTAATCAATTGTGAGTGATGAGATGCCAACTAAGTGTCTTATGTAAGGGTTTTGCGTAAACAGCAGTGTTCTGTTGCAAGCGTGATTCAGTGCATGATGGGAAAAAGAGAGGCTTTTTGTTGCAAAACACATGCTTACATCTGCTTTAATATTCCAGCGCTTAATCCAATTACAGAGACAGAAAATAAAAGAACACACTTCTCTCTCTACATATGCTGTGTGTTTCTATGGTGCCGTATATCAACCAGCCTGATGGCTAGATTTGTGAGGAGACTTTGTGTGTCTTTGGTCACTGCATTGTGGCTTTTTAGCAAGGGTTTTCGGAATACTACTGCTCCGAATTTCAAACAATAACGTGTTCATCCAGACTGGAGTTGTGCCTGTGCTCTCCCTTCTTAAAAGTGTTAAAAAGTTTGTAACACAAAACCTCACTACATGCTCTCGTCAGTATCGTCTAGTACCTAGTACACCAATATGCTCGTCCTTGACATGTTAGCAGATATGCATTCTCAGAAGTATAAAGCTTTAAAGCTTATATAGGTGTGTGTGTGTGTGTGTGTGTGTGTGTGTGTGTGTGTGTGTGTGTGTGTGTGTGTGCGTGTGTGTGTGTGGGCTGTAAGGCTCCAGGCTTTGCCTCAGGCTGCACTTTCGCTTCACATTCAGGCCTTACACACAATGTACAATACACACACACACACCTGACCTCTGAACTCTGGCCTTATGAGACAGAAAGCGCCTTTGTGTGTTAAGCGAGAGCTGAAGAATTCTATTCTTTAAGCCATTTTTGCCATTTTCCCACAGAGGCATGGTCACTCTGAGTTTTTGAATAGGTTTGTGGTTTGGTAACACAAGCTCAAGATGTTTTAATCTACAGCATAAAATAAATTACTAATACCAGACTCTAGAATACCAGATTTTATTTTATTTTTTAAGTTATTACGTGTCTTGAAGACAAGTGGTTTTGTTTTTATACTAATAACTCTCTTGCAAAATT
>JAUCMX010000008.1:4583840-4621340 GCA_033459395.1 Hemibagrus guttatus | reverse complement strand
GGCAGCACAAATATTCAGACCTTTATGTTGCACTGAAGAGCAGAGAGAAGGAAAGGAAAAGAGATGAATGGAAAGCCGAAGAATCGAGATGACCCGCAGAATGCGATGCCTCCTGGATCCTATTTGAGATTTTGATGAAACGTGCTTGAATCAGTCACTGCAGTTTCCATGGTGTGTTTGTTAACTTATAGTGAAGCTGAAAATGAATTAAGTAATTAAAGTAAAGCTCCACTCTGAAGCACATTAAATGTATTTATGTGTGATATGGTTAGTGATTCCGGTGCTAATTTGTCACCTGGTGCTGTATTTCTGTGAGAAGTGCTTGTGCATTACAGTGAGGTCAATCGTGACACTGCTAGCAGTTTGCAGTAGGAGAAAAATCTTCAACAAAAAGCGATTCTTTTCCCATTTACCATTTCCCAGTAACATTCAATGTTGTCAAACATCCAGTGCAGACGTAGTAGACTCAGTGTTGCAGAATGAAATGCAGCTACAGGACACCGTTACAGCAGAGACGAGACGGGGGTGATGGTATCGATGGTGGTATTAGAATGAAAGTTGAAGCTTTAGACGCTGATCCGTCTGAGCAGATTGTACTCAAGCTGCATAGATGTCGATAAACTAGACGACTTAAACACCGCCGCATCGCTGTCTATAGGTAGAGATGAAGCAAGAGATAAATTCCAATCATTATTCCCACCACTATCGGGGGTAGTCAAGTGGAATTGTGGGTAAAACAGATTTACCTATCTGACATTTGACACCCTTATGCAGAGCAACTTACATTTTATTCAACTGAGCAATTGAGGGATAAGGGCCTTGCTCAAGGTCCCAGCATGGGCAGCTTGGTGGACCTGGGATACAAACTCAATCAGTAATCCTTCCCAACAACTTCCCCATATAGGAACCTGTTAATGAAGTGAAAATAGCCCAACATGCCAATGCAAGTACAGTAGTTTATCATTGAAGCTCCCAGTTTAGCGATGAAGATGTTCAGGGTGACTCCAGATCCTTAAATCGAGTCAAATTCCCAAAATCATCTCCACTCAAATTCACCAACATTCCCAAATACAGCTTAATCAATCACAATTTTGAAGCTTTCAACAAAATCACAGCTAGACAGGTGCATGAAGACATGTACTGAATGCCAGAGAGTGTGTGTATTTTTTTTTTCCCTTTTGCACAGCTTCAAGTTCCTTATAAATGTTAGAACAGCAAATGAGCACCACTTCAGCGAGCATTCATTTGAAACGACCGAGTCAACAACAGATGTAAACCCTCAGTTCAAAAAAAGCAACATAATTGACCACTTTATTTCTGTAATTAGTTTTGTCGGAGGATGTATTTTAATACAGAGCCGTAGACAATTTAATGTTTCAGGAAAGAGAAAAAAAGAGAAGGCCGGTGAGGAAAGCCATTGTAGCAGTAGTGAGTAAAGAATCTAGCATGGTTCCTGGATGTTCCTTAGCTTTAAATGTAACCATTAATGGATAAATTATATGATGCACTCTTGGTAAGTCCTAGGATTAGAGACTGAGTAAACTTTGGGCATGGTTTAAGCCAGGCTTTCACTGGCAAGATTTTAGACACTTGTTGTTGCCAGTGTTGTGTTGAAATTGTGGCTGAACCATGTGAATCTCCCCATGACACGGCAAACAGTGGCAGATAAAGCCAGAGGTCAGAAAAATGAACCTTGCTACCATCATCACTTCCTGTCATCAGTATGGTCAGTAATTATATTCACATGCTCTATATTTCTTATAGCGACTGGCTTCTTTGAATCCAGCAGACATTAAGAAATCTGTTTAGAACAAAACTCAACATCTTTTGAGCTCAGGTGCATGGTTGGTTCCAAATGGACTGGTTTGAGGATTTCAGAAATTGCTGATCTCTGGGTTTTACACAGAATGGTGAGAAAAACAAAAAACATCCATTGAGCAACAAGTATGGAACAACTTGAGGCATGTAACAACTCTTTACAACCACAGTGCGCAGAAAAGCAGCTCAAAATGTAAAGCCTTGAGGCAGATGGGATTGCATCAGATTCCAACCAAGAACAGGAATCCAGTGCTAGAAAAAGAAGTGATGATTTCTGATCTTTAACTCTTCAGATCTTTAGGTCTCAGCTTCCTGTTTTTGGCTGACAGTAGTGGAAACCTAGGTGGTTTTCTGCTCTATTGTGTTGCGAAGAACTCGTTAGCCATCAAGTAGATTTCCGTCTCTTTCTAACTACCCTTCCTTTTCTTCCTCCCTGTGGCCTTCCTCCTCCTCTTTCTCTTTCTCTACTTCCCAGCTGTCTGTATAACACTTCTCCTACAGACCTTCAGCCTCTAAAGAGCCTGATCATTCTTTTCTCCACTCTGTCTGCTTGGTGAGTTTAAGTATACTCTCAGACTGATTGCTTCATTTGTGAGCCGCGATACATGCTGTAGGTTTTCGCTTAAGACCAGCCAGGGCAGTGCTATTGAAGATTTCTCAGAATTCTCTGTACCGCACTGAAATCTCCAGGGTGGTGTGATGCAGCCTGACCCCAGCGCAAGATGATTATTTTTAACTATACCGTCTAAACTTGTGGCCTTTAGAGTAGATCAGTTGGGTCACTTGAGCAAGACCCTGTCCTGTCCTGCCACAGTTGTGTGCCACTTTGGATAAAATTATAAGTCAAATAGGACGAAGCAAACTTTCCTAACAGTTCCCGTCGTTCCTTAGCAGGTCCGATTACCGATGTGAGGCATCACCAGGTCCGGGAAGGATTACAACATGAAAACTTACTGGTTGTATGAGCAATTAAATATTCCTGAATGGAGGTGCTGGCAAGGGTGTGATTTTGTGCAGCCACTGCAGAGTGTGTTTCCTTAGCCAAACTTAGCTCTGAGTTTCATATTCACATCTCACCTGTCATCTTTACCCAGTTTGCCTGCTAATAAAAATGTTTCCAGACATCCATTTTTGCAGAAAGGTAGAGCCTAGAAGAGCCTCTGTCAAATTCAGTACTTGCAAAAATGTAAATACTTTTCACCAGCAAGGACTACTCGCCTGAAAAAGCCGTCCAAAAGTAGCACTAGTGTTAGCCAACCTTTGATGTCTTTGATGGCAATGATGTGGAATATTTATTACTAGTCAATTTTAGCGTGTTTAAAATTTAAACTCTCATAAAATGCCCTACATAGAGGCCATGACATCTGGCTTAAATAAAAAATGAGGAGATCAGATGAGCATGTGTAATGGGTTGGAGTGTTCACTGCCGCCTGGGGCTTGTTAATCCGCTCACTATGCACCTCGTTTAACGAATCGACCACACCCACACCACCTCTAACACAGAAAGTACACACCCACACTTCCTCTAACACAGAAAGTACACACCCACACTTCCTCTAACACAGGAAGTACACACCCAAACCACCTGTAACACAGGAGATACACACCCACACCACCTCTAACACAGGAAGTACACACCTAAACTACCTCTAACACAGGAAGTACGCACCCACACCACCTCTAACATAGGAAGTACACACTTAAACCACCTCTAACCCAGGAAGTATGCACCCACACCACCTCTAACACAGGAAGTACACACTTAAACCACCTCTAACCCAGGAAGTATGCACCCACACCACCTCAAACACAGGAAGTATGCACCCACACCACCTCAAACACAGGAAGTACACATCTAAACCACCTCTAACACAGGAAGTACCCACCCACACCACCTCAAACACAGGAAGAATGCACCCACACCACCTCTGACACAGGAAGTACACACCCACACCACCTCTAACACAAGAATACAACACCTGCACCTACACAGCAAAGCCACACCCACATCTTTTCAAGCACAGCAAGGCCACACCTTTTCTAACACAGCAGGGCCACACACACATATTTTCTAACACAGCAGGGCCACACACACATATTTTCTAACACAGCAGGGCCACACACACACACACACACACACCTCTCCTCACATACCAGGGCCACACACACACCTCTTTGGACACAGCAAGGCCACACCTCTTTTAATATAGCAGGGCCACACCCACACCTCTTATAACACAGCAAGGCCACACCTCTTCTAACATAGCACAGCCACACCTACATTTTTAACACAAGATGGCCACACCCACACCTCTTCTAATACAGCAAGGCCACACTTTATCTAACATAGCAGGGCCACACCCATACCTCTTCTAACACAGCAAGGCCACACTTTATCTAACCTAGCAGGGCCACACCCATACCTCTTCTAACACAGCAAGTCCACACCTCTTCTAACACAGCAAGGCCACACTTTATCTAACCTAGCAGGGCCACACCCATACCTCTTCTAACACAGCAAGTCCACACCTCTTCTAACACAGCAAGGCCACACTTTATCTAACCTAGCAGGGCCACACCCATACCTCTTCTAACACAGCAAGTCCACACCTCTTCTAATACAGCAAGGCCACACTTTATCTAACATAGCAGGGCCACACCCATACCTCTTCTAACACAGCAAGGCCACACTTTATCTAACATAGCAGGGCCACACCCATACCTCTTCTAACACAGCAAGGCCACACTTTATCTAACATAGCAGGGTCACACCCACGCCTCTTTTAACACAAGATGGCCACACCCATACCTCTTCTAACACAGCAGGACCACACCCACACCTCTTTTAACACGAGATGGCCACACACACACCACTAATACCTTATTTTGCAAATCATACAGTAAACCTTTGCATGCAGCTAGCATATGGCACTCTGATTGGTGTCTATGCAACTTTTTACCTTTTAACATTTAAACAAATTTCATACATTTCACAAATGTTTTATTATAATTCATCCATTGCCAGTTGGACCTGACATAACATGTTCTTTATTATGAGGCTTTTGCTTGATTAAGTCAGGAAACACAAACGGAAAAATTACACTACTGCTGTGTTTTGCTTTTCAGGTCATGATAATAATTGTCTAGTGCTGAGATTTTCTCTCTCTCTTTCTCTCCTAATTGATTTGGAGGAATATCAAAAGCAAGGCATTTAGCTTGCCTTTGTAGCAAAGTGTTATTGAATATTGAACTAGGCCAAGAATCAGCAATACACTACTTAAACAAATCATTAATCATTCGTGTCTTGAGTAGTGGCAGATGCTGCAGGAGTGGTGTAGAGAGCACCTCTGACCCTGAGTATGACACACCCTGACTGCAAACGACAAAAAAAATAATACAACTCGTATATAATGATGACAGTGTGTTTTATTTCCTTGCTTTTTCCTGTTCCTGTCTATCAGTTCTCTTAGTAGTCAATGAGTCTCTCAGTAGACACTCATGTGGCATTTCGTACTGATCTGAAACAGTAAAACCCACATCTTCGTAATTCCTGTCTTGACTTAAATACACCATTTAGACTTTTACTAGTTGTATCTTGTCATTAATGTGTTTCCTAATCTGTCTTGTGTTTAACCTGTGATTAGTTCATACACTTAAGCTTGTGTGTCCTGCCATTTGTTAAGACTTCATGTTTCATTGTTTTGGTGTTCCTGCTCATACTTGCTTGCTTGTTTCCTTCATTTATGAATACAGCTTATCCAAATCTGATGGCATTTTCCTATCTTTTGACCCCTGCCAGGGAATTTTGGATGGTTTTACTGTATGCATTGCGACCTGCCTCCCCATCCCACACACTGCAGTTCTTTTACTCTTATACATATACTATATTGCCGAAAGTTTATGACACCCCTCCAAGTCATTGAATTCAGGTGTTGTTTTTTAGGGGTTGGGCTTGGCTTTTTACCAAGACATTTTGGACAATTTCATGCTCCCAACTTTGTGGGAACAGTTTGGGGATGACCCCTTCCTGTTCCAACATGACTGCACACCAGTGCACAAAGCAAGCTCCATAAAGACATTGGATGAGCCAGTTTGGTGTGGAGTCCTGTCCAACCCTAACCCTAACCCTAACCCTAACCCTAGAACACCTTTGGGATGAATTAGAGCAGAGACTAAGAGCTAGGCCTTCTCGTCCAACATCAGTGCCTGGCCTCACAAATGTGCTTCTAGAGGAATGGTCAAAAATTCCCATAAACACACTCCTAAACCTTGTGGAAAGCCTCCCCATAAGAGTTGAAGCTGTTATAGCTGCAAAGGGTGGACCAACTCCATATTACATTCATGTGCATGTAAAGGCAGACGTACCAGTTTTGACCTGACTCGCTGTCTCCGCTCTAATTCATCCCACAAGTGTTCTATCAGGTTGAGGTTGCAGGCCAGTCAAGTTCATCAAACCCATTCATCCATGTCTTTATGGACCTTGCTTTGTGCACTGGTGTGCAGTCATGTTGGAACAGGAAGGGGTCATCCCCAAACTCTTCCCACAAAGTTGGGAGCATGAAATTGTCCACAATGTCTTGGTATGCTGAAGCATTAAGAGTTCCTTTCACTGAGGGGCCAAGCCCAACCCCTGAAAAACAACACCTGAATTCAATGATTTGGAGGGGTGTCCCAAAACTTTTGGCAATATAGTGTATTTTCTATTGTTTTTTTTTTTTTGTTTGTTTGTTTTTTTAGTTTGTTTTATGTAAAGCACATTAAGTGGTGCAGTAGTATACATGTTCGCTTCACATTTATTTTTTCCCATTGTGGGCAGTGTCACATGACCTGAAGAACAGTGTATTACAGACATGTACTTGTACGTGTTGGATTTTTTTTTTTTCTTTCATTTCTTCTGCACAGTTCAGAATAAACCCAATAATAGAGATAATGCAGTAGAAAACATCTTCCAGTGATATTGTTGAGCCACTAGTGAAATTGTGTTGCCTTTGTGTGTGTGTGTGTTTGTGTGTGTGTGTGTGTGTGTGTGTGGTGTTGTTTTTTTGATATATATCATTCATGTTCATTGTTTTCCTATTCTTTATTAGTTACTACCTTGTAATTGCTTAGTACTATTGTAAAGAAATGCAGGCATGGCAATAGAGCAGACTTTAAATTGAATTGAATTGAATTGATATGGATTTATTGCAGCGTGGCGGCTTTGTGCTACGGTGGCAATATCTGTGTGTGTGTGTGTGTGTGTGTGTGTGTGTGTGTGTGTGTGTGTGTGTATTCGATATCTCCACCCAGATTTCCAAATCAGTCTTCCACACCATCTATAACGCTTTCTGATGTTATTAGTAACATTCGTGGTACATCCAAATACCTCTTTAGTGCCATGAGGAAAGCGACTCTCATCAACGTCTTGCTTTGATGAGTATCGCAGCGATTCTCACACATTTTATTATATCAGCTGATTCTGTTCTCCCAACCTGCTGATAAATTGAATTCATCTTCCTGTCAGTTCAAATATCTCCGAGCATATCTGTCACTTGACTAACACGTCTCCTGCTGCAGGTTACACTCCCAATAAACTGGAAATTGCTACCGTACAGCATTCCTGTGCATCGAGAGGCCACTGAGGCCCTGAACATATATCATGACATCCAGTACTTCTAGCTCCGACCTGGTTTAAGTCCTTACCCACTGTATAGTCGTCACTGCTAGAGCTGGTACTGAAGACGTCTAACATTTTGTGCCAAATCTTAGCACTAATTTGCAAACAGCCGGTGAATCCAGCCTCTCAGAAACCTTCCTCAGCAAGAAGAAACAGCTATCCAAAAAGAAATGATCAAAGTGAAAATGATTAAGGGAAAAGTGGGAAAAAAACGTCATCGCTGTCAGCCGAGTTCGAGCCGAAGCAGAAACCCAGGAGCTTCTGTCAATCAGATAGACAGTTATTCTGTAAAGCCCGTGAACGCAGCACGAAACAGAGCTGCAAGAACACACACTGTCAGAAGAGAGAGGTGAAGCTACTCATCAAAGCACAATCACTGCTAATTTCACTTAACAGCTAAGGAATAAAACATGACAGTGCATGCTGTGATAGAGGAAAATAATCAACAAAAACCAGACCCAACACAAGAGCTTCTTTTAACACCTCAACAGCCATTAATTTCCAAACAACATTTTTTTCCTTTTAGATCATAGCATTTTGACAACAAGGTGGATATGTAAAAGACTACACACTCATGTTAAAATGGAAGGTTTTTATAATGTAATACAGCAACCAATGAAAAAATGAAAAACAAACAGAAATAAAAAGGTTTATGATAAACTGGTTGCATAAGTATCCACACCCCTTAACTAATACGTTGTTTTGCATGTAACATAGCACTCTGTGTTTTTGAGTAAGAGTGTACCAATAGCACATCTTGTTTTAGCACATTTTATTTTATTCTACACTTAATTGCAAAAATGCTACAGATCTATCAATAGATTTCCTCTTCAAATAATTCCAAAGGATTTTGACAGGATTTTACAGTGGCTGAGAATTGCAAAATACAATAATAAATCTAAAAACAAAATAACAAATCTAAAAACAAAATCTTCTTCTTCTTCTTCTTTCGGCTTTTCCCTTCAGGGGTCGCCACAGCGAATCATCTCTCTCCACCTATCCCTATCTTCTGCATCCTCAACACTTGCACCCACTAGCTTCATATCCTCATTAATTCCATCCATATACCTCCTCTTTGGCCTTCCTCTTTGCCTCCTGCCTGGCAGCTCCATGTCCAACATTCTCCTACCAATATACTCACTCTCCCTCCTCTAAACTTTGGAACAGTCTTCCTGACAGTGTTCGGGGCTCAGACACAGTCTCCCAGTTCAAACGTAGACTAAAGACATATCTCTTTAGCCAGGCATACACCTGATACATCCCATAACTTTGTACTCCAATACATCTGATTAAATGCACATTATCATCTAGTGCCTGCTAATATTATGAACAGCAGCTACGCTAATTCCTTTCCATTTGTTTCCCTTCTACCCAACCCCGAGTCACACAGAGATTGTGCCAGCTCCGGTGGCATCCAGAGATGGACCAGCTCCAGCCGGGTTCTGCTTTTTGAGGACTGGAGTAATCAAAGCAGCACTGCCAACACTATGTGGACATTTTACACACAACATTCTACACATGCTGTATCTAATGCAGAAACACAACTAATGCAGAAAGGACATTGTTCATATCACACTCTCTGTGTGTCACCCAGATGAGGATGGGTTCCCTTTTGAGTCTGGTTCCTCTCAAGGTTTCTTCCTAATTCCATCTAAGGGAGTTTTTCCTTGCCACAGTCGCCTGAGTCACCTCAGGCTTGCTCACTAGGGAAAATTGTGTCTAACATCTAGGACTGTTTGTTTGTATGTTTATTGTTTCCTATGTTCTGTAAAGCTGCTTTGAGACAATGCTCTTTGTTAAAAGCGCTATACAAATAAAATTGAATTGAATTGAATTGAATTGAAATGTCCAAACCATCTTAATCTGGCCTCCCTAACTTTGTCCCCCAAACGTCCAACATGAGCTGTCCATCTGATGTACTCGTTCCTAATCCTGTCCAACCTTGTCACTCCCAAAGAGAACCTCAACATCTTCAGCTCTGCTACCTCTAGCTCTGACTCCTGTCTCTTCCTCAGTGACACTGTCTCTAAACCATACAGCATGGCCGGTCTCACCACTGTCCTGTACACCTTCCCCTTGATTCTCGCTGATATTTTCCTATCACACAGAACTCCTGACACCTTTCTCCACCCATTCCAACCTGCCTGCACTCGCTTCTTTACCTCTTTCCCACACTCTCCATTACTCTGGACTGTTGACCCCAAGTACTTAAACTCCTGTACCTTCTTCACCTCTTCACCCTGTAACCATACTGTTCCACTTCCCTCCCTTTCATTCACACACATGTACTCAGTCTTACTACGACTGACTTTCATTCCTCTTCTCTCCAGCGCAAACCTCCACATCTCCAGGTTTTCCTCCACCTGCTCCCTGCTCTCACTACAGATCACAATGTCATCTGCAAACATCATTGTCCAAGGAGACTCCTGTCTGAACTCCTCTGACAAGTGGTCCATCATCATAGCAAACAGGAAGGGGCTCAGAGCCGATCCCTGATGCAGCCCCACCTCCACTTTGAGCTCCTCTGTCTGACCTACAGCACACCTCACCACTGTCCTGCTCCTCTCATACATGTCCTGCACCACTCTGACATACTTCTCTGCTACTCCTGACTTCCTCATACAGTACCACAGCTCTTCTCTTGGCAACAAATCTAAAAACAAAACAATAAATCCAAACAAAATAAGAAATCCAAACAAAATAATTAATCTAAAAAAAAATAAGAAATCCAAACAAAAGAAGAAATCTAAAAACAAAATAATTAATCTAAAAAAAATAAGAAATCCAAACAAAAGAAGAAATCTAAAACCAAAATAATACATCTGAAAAAAAAAAAAATCCAAACAAAATAAGAAATCTAAAATCAAAATAAGAAATCCAAACAAAATAATAAATCCAAAAACAAAATAATAAATCCAAACAAAATAAGAAATCTAAAAACAAAATAATAAATCCAAACAAAATAATAAATCCAAAAACAAAATAATAAATCCAAACAAAATAATAAATCCAAAAACAAAATAATAAATCCAAACAAAATAATAAATCCAAAAACAAAATAATAAATCCAAACAAAATAATAAATCCAAAAACAAAATAATAAATCCAAACAAAATAATAAATCCAAAAACAAAATGATAAATCCAAACAAAATAAGAAATCTAAAAACAAAATGATAAATCCAAACAAAATAATAAATCCAAAAACAAAATGATAAATCCAAACAAAATAAGAAATCTAAAAACAAAATAATAAATCCAAACAAAATAATAAATCTAAAAACAAAATAATAAATCCAAACAAAATAATAAATCCAAAAACAAAATGATAAATCCAAACAAAATAAGAAATCTAAAAACAAAATGATAAATCCAAACAAAATAATAAATCCAAAAACAAAATGATAAATCCAAACAAAATAAGAAATCTAAAAACAAAATAATAAATCCAAACAAAATAATAAATCTAAAAACAAAATAATACATCTGAAAAAAAAATCCAAAAACAAAATAATAAATCCAAACAAAATAAGAAATCTAAAAACAAAATAATAAATCTAAAAACAAAAATAACAAATCAGAAAACAAAATAAAAATTTGAAAACAATTGTTTTAACAGAGGTGTGTAAACTTTTATTTCCAGTGTATTCATACATTTATCATTTCATGCTTTTGAAGCATTTATATCTTTAGAGAACGTTATAGCAGCTATAAACTTCCGTTCCCTGATTTTTTGTGTTTTGGGGTTTTTTTTAAAAACTTTTCTCTCTTGAACTTAATAAGACAAAACTCAGACTTTCCTGTCATAAAATACTTGTATAACAACAGATATATCATTTGCTGTCATGAGGCAGTTTCTATGCTTTATTTCCTCTCATCCATTTCCTGTAATAAAATTTCAGTACCAGTGTCGCGGTAACTTAATACGGTTTCAATATCAAGGTCAAAGTTTTGTTATAGCCACAGCTAACCAGAGCTCTAATCTCCAAGCAAGGCGTCCTTCACGGATCAGTCCTTAATCCTCTCCCTTCCATTTATGCTTTTTACGACACTCCCTGGTCAAAGCATCGGAAATCATGAGCTATACTCCTCATTCACATTATTTTCACTTCCATACTGATGCTCCTGACATTAATTGTGCTACAGACAGAAATGTCTCACAACACCAGTGATGACCTTGGATTTTTTTATTTCTTTTTTTTTTTAATAGTAAATATCATTCACACAAATATAGATGCAAGGGAGGTTTAAATTAATTCACTTGTTTAAATACGCTATTTTTTATAGTTGTAACTAACATAGGGAATGTGCTGTTAAAATATGTTATTTAGCAAAAAAAGATTTCTGTGAGGTAAAGCTTAAAACTTCAAAAAAAAAAAAAAAAAATTAAAATAATAATAATTTTTGCACTTTTTCCATTTTTGCACTTTTGCTAAACTGCTTTTAAAAAACAAACAAAAAAAAAATAAACTACAATAAATAAAGAGATTTTTTTCTCTCTCTCTCTTTAGGGAGTATTTCCTTGCCATCATCACCTCAGGCTTGCTCATTAGGGATACATAAAAAAAAAAAAAATCCTAAATGTATACATTTCTGTGAAGCTGCTTTGTGTTAAAAGTGCAATAGAAATAAAATGAAATTGAATTTAAAGTGTAAATAAACAGCAGGAACTACCTCATTTCACTGATGTGCCAAAAAAAGTATGACACAAAGTTTTTTCATGTATTAAAAAGAAGTGTTTGCGTTGACAGACTGTAGTGGTGTAAGCAGAATAAAACACTTCAGGGTGTGTTTCCTCCGAGACATGTGACGTGAGCCAGCTGCATCATTTCTAACTTGGCTTATATTGTAATCCGACCAAATCTCTCCACAAGCATCGGAATATCCGAGAATTTTGACCTTTGGCTGGTCCCTATGAGGGAAAATTGCCTTTTAATTACTAAAACTCAGTGTGTGTGTGTGTGTGTGTGTGTGTGTGTGTGTGTGTGTGTGTGTGTGTGTGTGTGTGTGTGTATAACACATGACATACTTTCTGCTGCGTTCTGCTTTTAGATCTCTGATTATATATATTTTTAATGTCAATACATTAAGGAATCTGACTCACTCTCACTGTCTCTGTCTCTCTCTCTCTCTCTCTCTCTCTCTCTCTCACTGTCTCTCTCTCTCTGTCTCACTTGCTCTGTCTCACTCACTCTGTCTCTCTGTCTCACTCTCTCTGTCTCTCTCTCATTCTCTGTCTCACTGCCTGTCTCTCTCTCTCTCTCTCTCTCTCTCTCTCTCTCTCTCTCTCTCTCTCTCTCTCTCTCTCTCTCATAATGGCACACAGTTATTTCTGACCTGAATCAGACCAGAACGATTCTATTTCCGTTTATCTATAAAGTGTCCCTTTCCCCACATCTCTGAAGTGCCTGTTCAAATACCATCGTAATCTGGGCTGTTGTCGTAGCAACCATTTTAGCGCTCTTGGCAGCCTAAATGATGTCTATGACCTCTGGCGTTTGTAGCCACATCCACCTCTTTCTCTCTCCGTCTTTCTTTCTGTTCTGCCTTGATCTTTCGTCCTCACCCCTTTCCCCTTCCGCACTCTCGTTCCTGCTTCTCACTCTCCTCTCTCTCTCTCTCTCCACCTCTCCACTCATCTCCCTTCTTCCTCGCCCCCCCCTCCTGTCAGCGAAATCCTCTGAACTCGTCGTTAATTAATCTCAAAAGATCATTGTGTCCTTCCCCAAGTTCCACTTGACATTTTTAACATGTTTTTTTTCTAATATGCTGTCTGTCTCTTTTGTCTTTTATAACTGCTTTTACTGTTGTTAAGTGGCAGCAAATTACCCAAAGCTCTTCCGCCGCCTTCCATATAACCCTTACGGAAACTCTGTTTGAAAGTGAGTGGCCAAGAACTATTCATGTGAAACGAAAAATCACGTGACAATGATACCACAGGCCCTACATACGAAAAAAAACGAGTCATGTGGAAGAATCGAGTGTGTCACTTGTTGGTGTATAGTGACTGCTTCTGATGCTCGTGGGTGTGTGCTGTGCTTTTGAGAAAACAGAGCAGTCCAAAAGATCTAGCCTACTAGCCTTCATACTAGCTTCTTATCAGATTAGCCAAGTTGTATTAATCACACATACACACTCACTCACCAGAGGTGCTAACCATCCCTAATGACTTCCTGCCAAGCTTTATTTTTCTTCATAATGTCCCTATGCACAACATATATGGAATACATACAGTATACATTGGAACCTTGGTATACGAATGCCTTCCTTTACGAATCTTCACCTTAAGAATAGCAATTTTGCAAGACATTTGCATACGAACAGAACGGAATGGAACCGAACCAAACGCCGGCTAAGTTGCGCGTACGTCCGGGAGCCATTCTGGAAAGCCAACTGAAGTGAGTTTACAAGTTTTACGATTTCAAAAGAGTCAACCCACGATACCAACATTGCCTTTAGCATGTGTTCAGAAGCTACGTGATGTTTTTTCATTGACAGATCGGTGGTGTGGGTAGTCTGTTCTATTTTTAGCCCAAGCTTGGTGGCACGACTTCCTGTGAGGACCCTTGACACAGCATGCTTGGCTTGGGTCGATTCTTTGTAAGCAGTTTATATACGCTTCGTATTGTTAATATTGCTCATATTTTTGGGTGGAACGGATTATCTGCATTTACATTATTTCTTATGGGAGAATTCGTATCGCAATACAAACCTTCGCCTTAAGAATTCGCCTCCAGAACGAACTAAATTCCTATGCTGAGGTTCCACTGTATACTGTATACACTGATCCACCAGTTATGGTTTTTGTTTGTATTTCTGTAACATGCCAAAGGATCGGTCAGAGGAACTCGAGTCCGTCTGGATTTGTCACTTCGCGGCATCATGAGTCATTAGCATAGAGTTGAAAAGAGTATAAATGGCAGGTTGTTGTTTTGCTGCTTGCCCTTGTCGCTGAAATCATGGCTCAGTATTTATGGACATTGTGACTTTTCTGTTAGAGTTTAGAATTTTCTTGATTTCTCTCTCTCTCTCTCTCTCTCTCTCTCTCTCTCTCTCTCTCTCTCTCTCTCTCTCTCTCACTTAGTGTCACAGTTCCTGCCCTTATCTCTCTGCCCTTTGTCTGTCAGTGCTGGCTCATCCAGAATGACAGTGTCTGGCCACACACACACACACCCACACACACACACACACACACACACACACACACACACAGATTTTTTAAAATTTATTTTTAAACCCAACTCTCGTATGTGATGCAACCATTCTTTTACACACAACCGAAGAGCGGTAGTTCATATCTTTATCACACTTTATTACCCCTCTCTCTCTCTTCCTCCATTTCCCTCCTTCTCTCATCTCTCATGACTTCTCCTCTTTATCCTTCTTCCTGTCTTACTTTTCCATTCAGCATGGTTCATTTGGCTGTATTGCACTTACTGCAGATGTGTGTGTGTGTGTGTGGGTGGGTGGGTGTGTGCGTGTGTGTGTGTGTGAGTGAGTGTGTGTCTTTAGCTACCATCTCCTGCTTCAAAGCTTTGCTTTGCATCGCCTTATTTATTTAACCTTAATGTTCCAAGGCTGGCCAATTAAATGTGAATTATGTATTATTAAGCAAAGTTCTGGCAGCACTGCATTCTGCTTTCAGTGTGTGTGTGTGTGTGTGTGTGTGTGTGTGTGTGTTTGGGTGTGAGTGGATGATCCTACTCCCATTGCTCTGTTTGCTTTTGTTCTTGTATTCTTGTCTCCTAACTTGCCTGACTCACCAATATTTTTCTTGACCAAAGCGAAAAGGTCAAGGTTTGCCTGGAAATTGCCTCAAAGCAATCGGTGCTCTCACTACAACTCTGAGTGTGTGTGTGTGTGTGTGTGTGTGTGTGTGTGTGTGTGTGTGTGTGTGGGTGTGTGTGTGTGTGTGAGATGGTTTGTCTGTTTGTCTGTGTTTTTAGGGAGCCAAAGAGGAAGGGGACAGGTGTGTGTGAATATCTGTGTGTGTGTGTGTGTGTGTGTGTGTGTGTGTGTGTGTGTGTGTGTGTGTGTGTGTGTGTGTGTCCATCTGTCTGTGTTTTAAGAGAGCCAGAGACGAAGGGGTCAGGTGTGGGTATGTGTGTGTGTGTGTGTGTGTGTGTGTGTGTGTGTGTGTGTGTGTGTGTGTGTGTGTGTGTGTGTGTGTGTGTTTGTTTGGTGTGTGTATGTGCATGCGCGTGAGTGATGGTCTGTCTGTCTGTCTGTGTTTTAAGAGAGCCAAAGAGGAAGGGGACAGGTGTGTGTGTGTGTGTGTGTGTGTGTGTGTGTGTGTGTGTGTCTGTGTGTGTGTGCACACATAGGGATATATATTGTCATATATTGCACAGTAGTCCAGTTCGGCTTTTGTACCACAGCAGTAACTTTATATTACGAGGCCCTGAAAGAGAAATCTCATCATTTTCAGTTGTGGTTATTTTTCAGTGATCTTATTATCAACTAATTTCAGCATTATTTTGACTTAATGCCTCAGTCTTTGAATCCTTCCCTATCTTACCTTGACTTAATATTTAACACCTTGCAATGGAATATTAATGAAATAATAAGTTTTTTATTCCATATGCTATTTAATTCATCTAGAATAATAGAATTTGGAGCACGCATTATACTACGGCGAATGTTTAGTGCTTCAATGAAATGTGTTGAGGTGTGGTTAAAGCTTTCCACTTCCACTCTACAGCTGGAAAAAAAGGGCCAAATTGTGATGGCTAGACCACTGGATCAGAGCATCTCCAAAACTGCAGCTCTTGTGGGGTGTTCCCGGTCTGCAGTGGTCAGTATCTATCAAAAGTGGTCCAAGGAAGGAACAGTGGTGAACCGACGACAGGGTCATGGGCGGCCAAGGCTCATTGATGCACGTGGGGAGTGAAGGCTGGCCCGTGTGGTCCGATCCAACAGACGAGCTACTGTTGCTCAAATTGCTGAAGAAGTTAATGCTGGTTCTGATAGAAAGCTGTCAGAATACACAGTGCATGACGGGTCAGGGCTGGTCTGGCAGCAAAAGGGGGAACAACACAATATTAGGCATGCGGTCATAATGTTATGCCTCATCAGTGTACATACACGCAGATGTGTCTAGAAAGGGCTTCCATTTACCACACACATACACACACACGTGCAGATGAACATACACAAACAAATGCACACACACACACACACACACACACACACACACACACACACACACCAACAGCATGTGGAATTGGTTCTCACTGTGTGTATTTGTGTGTGTGTGTGCTAGACAGAGATGCAAGACCTTTATACACACGCCTGTGTATGTAAGTCTATGTCTATTTGTGTAATTTAATGTGTGTCTGTCTGTGTGGTTCAAATGTTCCCATGATTATAGGAATACAATATGGGACTATTAGCGCAGCTGACTAAGGAATTCCATGAGGAATTAGCTATTTTACAAATAGTTTTTATTTGCTTTTAGTTAGCGAGTAAAGATCAGGGTTACAGCATTATCAATAATTAAAGGCAATACTGTATTTAGTTCCAGTCATAGAAGCCAGTTCAATGGAAAGACCTTGTGTGTGTGTGTGTGTGTGTGTGTGTGTGTGTGTGTGTATTAAACAGGTAGAGATTGAAAAGCTGGACTATCACCACTACCTGCCACTGTTCTTCGACGGTCTGTGCGAGACATCTCACCCATACGAGTTCTTCGCCCGTCAGGGTATACACGACATGCTGGAACACGGCGGCACCAAAATCCTGCCGGTCATCCCTCAGCTCATCATCCCTATAAAGAGTAAGCCAAACATCCAAACACAAACACAGCCATTTTTATCCCATCAGATAAATGCAGTTTCATGCAATGCCAGAGAAAACACAAAACACTTACATAACTGTAGTCACTGAGTTGATATCCACTTGGGTTTTGGAAGATAAATGGAATTCAACATATCTCAATCATCAAAAAAAAAATAAAAATATGGATTCATATTTCAAAATAAATACAAAATAAAAATGTCCCAGATAAAACAAAGTAACAGACTAAAGATTAAAGACTGTGATATATGCCAACCAGGCATAACATTATGAGCAGTGAGAGGTGAAGTGAATAACACTGATTATCTCCTCGTCATGGCACCTGTTAGTGGGTGGGATATATTAGGCAGCAAATGAACAATTTGTCCTCAAAGTTGATGTGTTAGAAACAGGAAAAGTGGGCAAGCGTAAGGATTTGAGCGAGTTTGATGAAGGGCCAAATTGTGATGGCTAGACCACTGGATCAGAGCATCTCCAAAACTGCAGCTCTTGTGGGGTGTTCCCGGTCTGCAGTGGTCAGTATCTATCAAAAGTGGTCCAAGGAAGGAACAGTGGTGAACCGGAGACAGGGTCATGGGTGGCCAAGGCTCATTGATGCACGTCGGGAGCGAAGGCCGGCCCGTGTAGTCCAATTTAACAGACGAGCTACTGTTGCTCAATTTGCTGAAGAAGTTAATGCTGGTTCTGATAAAGGTGTCAGAATACACAGTGCATTACAGTTTGTTGCGTATGGGGCTGCATAGCCGCAGTCAGGGTGCCCATGCTGACCCCTGTGCACAGGCGAAAACGGCAAGAATGTGCATATAAGCATCAAAACTGGACCACAGAGCAATGGAAGAAGGTGGCCTGGTCTGATGGATCACGTTTTCTTTTACATCACTTGGATGGCCGGGTGTGTGTGCATCGCTTACCAGGGAAACACATGGCACCAGGATGCACTATTGGAAGGTATGGGAAGGCAAGCCGGCGGAGGCAGTGTCATGATTTGGGCAATGTTCTGCTGGGAAACCTTGGGTCCTGCCATCCATGTGGATGTCACTTTGACACGTACCACCTACCTAAGCATTGTTGCAGACCATGTACCCTCTTTCATGGAGACGGTATACCCTGATGTCTGTGACCTCTTTCAGCAGGATAATGCGCCGTGCCACAAAGCAAAAATGGTTCAGGAATGGTTTGATGAACACAACAAGTTTGAGGTGTTGACTTGGCCTCCAAATTCCCCGGATATCAATCCAATCCAGCATATGTGGGATGTGCTGGACAAACAAGTCTGATCCATGGAGGCCCCACCTCACAACTTACAGGACTTAAAGTATCTGCTTCTAACATCTTGGTGCCAGATACCACAGCACACCTTCAGGGATCTAGTGGAGTCCATGCCTCAACGGGTCAGGGCTGTTTTGGCAGCAAAAGGGGGACCAACACAATATTAGGCAGGTGGTCATAATGTTATGTCTGATCGGTGTACAGTTACATTTAGTCCATAAGAATTTCTGGGGTGCCTACAGCTGTAACAAATAAATGTTTAAAAAGGTCCTTTACTTTAATTTCCTTTTCAAGTTTCTTCAATTAAATTAGATTTCTGCTAAATTTTTTGTTTCAGAATCTTTTTTTCAATCTTTACCAAGGTTGACAAAAATTCTGGAGCTGAATATACTTACATTGGCAGACATTTAATACAGTGACCTTAGGTCTTGGCCACAGAATCTAACAAACACACACACACACACACTTCAATCTGAACTTTTAACTCTCATGTAGATACACTTCCCACAACTTCTAATCCTTTCCAACTCATTCCATGTTCTCACAGCAACGTACACTCAAACACACACATGTACACAGCTGTGATAATGGAATTTTAAGTGGCCTCTTTCTTATTGGATCTTGATTAAGAGAGAACTTTCTGACCTGAGAGTGCAGTACAGACCCACGCTAATTACGACAGGCAGAGGAAAAGAGAGAGACATGGACTGAAATGTTTCATGGACTGAACTACTTCAACTTGCAAAATGCTTTTAAAAAAATCTAAAAAAAAAAAAAAAAAAAAAAAATTCAGACTTTTAGATAATTGGTCAGTGATTCATGTAGACAAAGCTTTAATATTCAGGTCATCGGTGACAGAAAGCCTCTAATGGAGCTGGATAAGAGTCTTTCTGCCTGTGAGACATTAATCTGTAGCAATACATTTTTATATTTAGAAAAAAATCTGCAATCCAATATAGTGGTAAAGAGACAGCAAATGTTCAATTCAATTTTATTTGTATAGCGCCTTTAGCAATGGACATTGTCTCAAAGCAGCTTTACAGAACATAAGAAACAACAACTAAAAAAAAAAGTCCTAGATGTTAGACAAAATCATCCCTAGTGAGCAAACCTGAGGCGACCTGTGGCAAGGAAAAACTCCCTTAGATTGTATAAGGAAGAAACCTTGATAGGAACCAGACTCAAAAGGGAACCCATCCTCATTTGGGTGACACCGGAGAGTGTGATTATAAATTATTATAAACACCGAACAGTATGATTATGAACAATGTCTTTTCTACAGTCATGTACAGTCAGATGTTTGATGCAGATACAACACATGTAGAATGTTGTTGTGTGTATTAATTAGGAGGTTGTTGTCATCCTCAAGGTCCACATAGACTTGGCATCGTTGCTTTGAATACCCAAATCCTCACGAAGCAGAAACTAGCTGGAGCTGGTCCATCTCTAGATGCCTCGGGATGGGTAGAAAAATTTAAACAAGTGGAAAGGAATTAGCATAGATGCACAAGATGATAATATGCATTTAATCAGATGTACAGGAGTACAAGGTTATGGGATGTATTATGTGTATGTCTGGCTAAAGAGATATGTCTTTAATCTACGTTTAAACTGGGAGACTGTGTCTGAGCCCCGAACACTGTCAGGAAGACTATTCCAAAGTTTAGGAGCTAAATACGAAAAAGCTCTACCCCCTTTTGTAGACTTTGATATTCTGGGAACTAGCAGAAGTCCGGGGTTTTGTGATCTTAAGGAGCGTGGTGGATTGTAGCATGTTAGAAGACTGGCTAGATATGTGGGAGCTAAACCATTTAGAGCCTTGTGTGTAAGTAGTGCTAGTTTGTAATC
This sequence comes from Hemibagrus guttatus, assembly GCA_033459395.1. Taxonomy (NCBI): domain Eukaryota; kingdom Metazoa; phylum Chordata; class Actinopteri; order Siluriformes; family Bagridae; genus Hemibagrus; species Hemibagrus guttatus. The sequence continues at coordinate 4,600,958 of JAUCMX010000008.1, read as the reverse complement.
AATTCTAAACTTAACAGGTAGTTAGTGCAGGGATGATAATATTGGGGTTATATGTTCATATTTTCTTGACCTGGTAAGAACTCTGGCGGCTGCATTCTAGGCTTGTTTATTGAAGATGCAGGACAATCACCTAGTAATGCATTACAATAGTCCAGTCTGGAGGTCATGAATGCATGAACTAGCTCTTCTGCATCAGATACAGATAAAATGTTCCTAAGCTTGGCAATATTTCTGTCACGTTTCCCGGTGTCCATGGCATAAAGTAACAGACCCAGCGCGCAGAAAGACAAAGGACAGGGGTTTATTAACTTAAAACAAACATAAGCACGCGAACTGACACCACACGTAAACGCTACACAAAAGACATTACAATGACGACGACCAGCCCCGAACCTTAGCAAAAGGCCACTATAAATACAAAACATAATCATGATAACATTAGGGACAGGTGAACAGCAATCAGGAAAACAATGGGAACATGCGGGGCTAAAACAAAGCACATGACATGACAAACAATGACAAAACATGACATCACACAACCCCTGCCGGAAACTCCCCCTAGTGGCCCAACACAGGGCCTACCTCCCGTAACAATTTCTAAGGTGGAAGAAGGCTGGTTTTGTAATATTGGAAATATGGACAAGTTGCTGTGTAATATTACACCCAGGTCTTTCACTGTCAAGCTAGTAGTAAGTTCTGTGTGAGGTCTGTGTGAGTGAATTCTGATGAACATATAACATGTTTCTTTCTTAATGAAAATGTTATATTTCTCACTTTGTAGACTTTCTCAAACCCTGCCAAAATACATGAGGTTTCGGTTGATTTCATTTCATCTGTCGTTCTCTCATTCACAACGTTAGTCACACTTACACATGGAAATTACATACACACACAGACAAGAGCTAACACGGCACTCAGTCAAACATGCACAAGCATTCAGTAAAAAGCCATGAGGGGTGATGCGTGTTTAACAGAATTTTCCTCCAGTCTTTATATACACTGATCAGCCGTAACATTAAAACCACCTGCCTGATATCACGTGAGTTTCCCTTTGTGCCGCCAAAACAGCTCTGACTAATCGAACCATGGCCTCAACAAGACCTCTATATGAAGGTGTGCTGTGGTAACAAAGCATTAGCTGCAGATCCTTTAAGTCTTGCAAGCTGCAAGGTGGGGCATCCAGAGATTTACACTTCTGGCATTTGGCAGATGCCCTTATCCAGAGAGACTTACAATTTATCTCATTTTGTACAACTGAGCAATTACGGGTTAAGGGCCGTGCTCAAGGGCCCAGCACATGGAAGCTTGGTGGATCTCAAATTCGACCTCACAACCTTCCAGTCGGTTGTCCAGCACCTTAGCCACTAAGCTAGCACATCCTCCCACAGAGATTGGACTTGTTTACCCAGCACATCCCACAGATACTCAATATGATTGTGATCTGGGGAATCTGGAGGCCAAGTCAATATCTCAAACTCTTTGTCATGTTCCTGCTAGCTAATGCAAAATGATGAAAGATACTCAATGATATTCATGTTACATGTCAGTAGTTTAAGTGTTATGGGTGTGTATCTGTATAAAATGTATTAAGAAGCTTCAAACTCTCCGTCCTCAAGAAAAAATAAAGTAACAGTTTTTAGCACTGATATCGGAGACTCCTTCTCCAAATGTTAAACACACATCACTCTTCTCACAGGAATCAATTATATGCTTTTAAGCCATTTATATGGAGTGTGCACCATTACAAATCTCTGTGTAAGGAAACACAAGAGACATGATAACATACTAGAAGAATATTCTAATACCTTTATAAAATTTGCCGTAACGTTACTTGGACGATTGTCAGAGCTGCTGTTCTAGTAAATGAACCAACAGCTTCTGATCAATCAGAATCGACAAGCTAGATGATGTGGTATAAATATAAATGGTAAAACTTAGACGTTTACCTGTGTTAGTAGCTGATACTCTGGTGTTATCTCTAAGGATTTTGTTCACTTCAAGCAAACATCTGCACTATTCTACTCCATTTTATAGTATAAATAATGTGAGAAGATAAGTGAAAATTCCAACAAGAAGAAGTGCACTTCAAGTACTCATATGATGCCCTTATTTAACCCCGGATTGGAGTGTGGAATGTTGGACACTTTATTCACAATGCAGCTTTGCTTATGTATTGGGAAAGGGGCGGCGCTACCAGACGTCTTTTGCCGTGGACTAAGAAACGGCTTATATATCCGTGTAGTAAATAATCGCTAGCGTTCCATTTGAGACGATCCTACCCTTTTATATTTCATACAGCAGATATAGTGCATATACATGTTACTTGGGATGCAGAATTTTGTTCTTTGCAGATAATCGTATGTAGAAACGAGGGCACAGGATGTTCATTTCTATATGAGCAAACCTTTCAAAAACAAGCTCAGTTTAAAAGCACCGTCTCTAATCCTCTGGAAACTCTCAGCTCACAGACATGTATTTCTGGAGATTGACTAATATCACGGATATATTTCTATCAGGAATTTGACTCAACGCAGTTACTAAAACCTTCCAAATGTCACCCAGCTCTGGCATTTAGAGAAGGCGTTGGTGCCCAAGGTCGCTTGCTTTTAGAGTTCAATATGCGGCACGCTGACACATGAATTAATGATTACTTTATTCCAAGAGATTTGCAGGCGGATGCACGCGCTGATAGATCGTTCTCTCCTCACCTCTCTCCTCTCCTCCTCTTCTTCCTCCTCATTCCTTCTCCCATCCCTCCGCTCCATCCCTCCACATGAGAAAGATGAATTATTGAACAATCCACCAGGCTAAATGTCACACCTGGGGAAAATGGTGTGCCGTGGTTTGGTAATTAGAATTTCAATGTTTGTGTTTGAATGAAGACTATATGAGTGAGTCATACTGAATGAACCATCTGAACAGAGCTGGTGGCCAGTAGCAATTCAGCACTGACAGGAAACGAGACCGAATGTGCTGGAATGAGGCTCAGAAATCAATGGGTCAAATCAGCGGATTCATTTCTTCAATATTGCTTTATTTTCATTTCAAGGATAATAAACCTAAAGTGAAACAGGAGAGTTACTGCTGTGGGGTTATAATATATGAACTGTTATAGTATATGAATATGAATTGTGTAAGAAATTAAGAAAAGATGGTTATTTATAGGAAAATAATCAGTGACAGGATAGTGTGGTATTTTTGCATCCAGAGTTCATTCCATTTAAATAACAGCATTTAATGGAGTGGAATGTCTACAAAACAAGTTTTTAATCACTTACCTTACAGCAGCTATAAGCATGACATATTGCTCCTTAATTTATTTTTTCTTGAAATAATTAAGACAAAAATGCAGCTTGTTGCCAAATAATGACAAAATGCAACACATCTTCTGCACTGAAGACTCTCCTACCTTTAAGGAAACCACTTTACCCTCTCACTGTTAATTACAAAGCTCTGACACTGGAGACTCCTTCCAAAAATGTTCAAGAAATAATACTAATAATCATCCAGAAAGCTTCACCATATTAATAATGACACATTTTTTCCTTTGTTTAATAACAGCATGCATTTTAATCCATTTATTTTTAGACTTATATGTACACTTATATTGCCAAAAGTTTTGGGACACCCCTCCAAATCATTGAATTCAGGTGCTGTTTTTTGGGCTTGGCACCTTAGTTCCAGTGAAAGGAACTCTTACTGCTTCAGCATACCGAGACATTTTGGACAATTTCATGCTCCCAACTTTGTGGGAACAGTTTGGGGATGACCCCTTCCTGTTCCAACATGACTGCACACCAGTGCACAAAGCAAGGTCCATAAAGACATGGATGTGTACTTCAAATTAGCTGATACAACAAACTCCAAGACTAATGATTCTAGTCTAATGATAGTCAGTTGAAAAGAATTGCAGGACGACCTGAAAGCAGCGGGATCAACAGTTCAGCGATACACACAACTCTGCTGCTAGGAATGGAGCATGGGAACAGGAAACACTGAAAGATAATTTAATCTCATTGACCGGCAAAGTGAGAAGCTGGACATTTCAGAGATCTCAGACATGCTACCAAAGTAAGTGCCGAAGCTGATCACCTGACTGAATCCTGTCAAAGTCTGAAATTTTCAGAGAGACTCTTGTAACCTTGGGTAAGCTGGCAAGAGGAAAGACCCAAAACTCAAAGCTGTAATCATTACCAAAGTACTAAGGTTGGCACAAATCCAGGGAAGACTACCCAATAACTCAGCTGTTTTGAAGGTCATGAAGTACATTTTGGGAATCAGCAGCACTCTTCCTAGAACCGGTTCCCGAGCCCGACTGAACCAGTCAAGGACGTCAAGAAACCGAAGGTTACTCTAACAGACCTCCTGTGTGGAGATGAGACAGTCTGTCAGAAGGTCAACCATCTCTGCAGCACCTCACTAATCACATCTTTATGGTAGAGCAGTCAGACGGAAGTCATGTGACAAGTCACCTGTCCGAAACAACACTCAGGGGATTCTCTCGGGCCTTGAGAAACAAGACCTCAGGTCTGAAGATTCCAAGGAAACACAGACCCCGGCAATCGCAAAGTGCCTTCGGGACAATTCCGCGAATGTCCTTGAGTGAACTTGAACTTGACTGAACATCTCTGGAGAGACCTGGAAATAGAGATCCAGCGATGCTCGTCATCCAACCTGACAAAAGCTTGTGAGGTTTTGTAGACAGGAATGAAAGTACTGTAGATCTCTAAAAGCTGAAAGCATCCACGACATGCAAATGCCGAGCAAAGGGACTGAATGTCGCTGTTGTATTTTAGGATATTTTCGCTCAAATACATTTACAAAATGAAGTATGGAAATAGTAACTGGTAGTGAAAGAGGAAAAAAAAGATTAAATTAGCAATAAACCAGCATCGTGTACTAAATTACGTTTGCGCCTGCACAAAAATAGGGCCTTACACAGACCGGTCTTTAAATTTAGTTAGAGTCTATCCCAAAAGCTGCAAGTTATTTTTAAATATTCCAGCTCATATTTTTTTAGCACAGATGATAAAAGGAGAGAATTCCCCAACACTGATGGTGTAAATATTTGACTAATTGTACTCCGTTGCTATGCTGATGAATTATTTTGGCAGTTTGTTTTCCTTTACCTGATTGCTGTTGAAATACTTGAACTCTTATTACATTACTTTCCCAAAGAAACAAAATGTACATTTTTACTTTTAATCTCAAAGGTCTAAATTTCAGTGAGTGGGCCCAGTTTTAGCAAAACATCACGTTAATCCAAAGAAATATTAAGAATCATGATAACATGTTTCCGTAAGCAAAGCTAGCATAAAATTAGCCTGTCTAGAAGGCATAAACTCATATGATGCTGCTAATTTGTATTAGATGTTGATATATTTATACGGCTATATTTATTTAAGTTAGCCTGTTTTTTTTTTTTTTTGCTAATGCCAGGTTAAACTAGCATCAATTTTGATAGCTAACAAAAGCCAGGCTAGGCAGCCAGTCACATGATAAATATTGGTTATTTACATAATATTTTACTTCAGATTAACTCCTTTAAAACTATTTAGCGCTAGCCATGCAGAGATTAAACATGTTTTCAGGCAAATCAGAGTAGTTTCTTTACAATGAAAACCATCTTCTAGCAAATATACAAGCATGAAAAGAAATATTTACTACTACTTGGGTACATTTAAATGTAGTAACCTTTTACTTTCATACTTCAAGTTTTTATTATTTTTAATTAGTACAATTTTGACACATTATCTAACCTTCCACTTAAGTATAATTCCTCAGCACTTTGTCCACCGCTGCCTAACGTCAATAACGGCACTGAATTAACCCCGAAGACTCCATAGCGGTCATCAAGCCGCATCGAGCCGAGCACTATAGAAAAATTACATTGAGAATCTGAGAAGCAATGAGCAATATAGCTGACTCAGACGATGGGAAACGAGATCCAACGACTGAAGCAACTGCTCCATTCAAATGACTGGAAATTGCAGCCTTTTGGGATTCTATCCACAAGAGATTTCAGGCCACAATATACTCTTAGAGAAAATTGGATTGAATATCATAACAGCGTCGGGGCTTCTCGAATCACCGCATGCGTTTGTCCAGGCTGAAAACGATCAATCTGTAAAGCGTGAAAAGCACAGAACTTCAGAGGAAGCGGCCGTTACACGAACCCATCACACGTCCTTTCACCTAAATCATTTACAGTCGAATGCGTAAATCAGTATATTCTACTCAGTGGATGGAAACTTGAAATACAGCGCTGGAACGCAGATGCTGATAAACTAGCCTGGGAGAAATCAGCGTCTCCACACGTAGAAGCGTTTAACAGATCTCTTTGACGTTATTTATGTCAGGATCAGAGCCTAGCAGCAAAATCATAAAACCGGCTAATGCGTTCTCTTCAGGCCATCCATCTGATTTGGACATTAGTCTTACTAATGAGCTAATGCGTTTCAGGCAGTTCATTATGTGTCAGAAGGCAAATGTTTTTTTTTTTTCCCCCAGTGTGTTATATCATAACGTTTCAATCATACTTTTGGTTTGTTTAATTATAGGTTATTATTTAATTAGAATAATTAATGATCACACAATTACTACCCCGTCATAGATTTATTACCAGCTTTTCACTACAATTTTGTTTACATTTTACTTATTTATTATTACACATTTTTATTGTTTTAAAAATTATATTATTATTATTAATTTTTTTTTTATCTACAGATTTTCACCAAAAATCATTTCCACCACAAATTATATTTGGTCACATAGCAAATTTGTTTGCTTTTTTTTTGTTTGTTTTTTCCCCCTATTCAAGTGGTTCAGTTTGCTATTTATTCTTGGAAAATGAATGGAAATTTTTTCTGATTTTTTTGGAAATTAATGTGAATCTGACATAGCGTAGCACAAAGTACACCCAGTGTGAAGCATTTGAAATCTCCTGCCACAGTTTTTCTTTATTTATATATTTTTTTAAAAAGCCACTGGTTCATATAAACAGGTTTTATTTTATTTCATTTTTTTTAATGGTGTACTGTTAATGGGAAGGTTTATGTCACCTTTAGTCACAACTGGTTGAAGGAGCCTCCACTGTCAGAAATTTAAAAAAAAAAAAAAAAGAAAATATTTTTCTGTTTTTATTAAATTAAAGACAGAGATAAAAGCAAGGATATTGATGGGAAAGATCATTTAAAGCCTCGTCTATATAAGAGAAACTAACAGAAACTAACTTGTCTTGGAGCCGTTCCACAACGATGTACAACAACAGTGACTGTAATTATAAAGGGATAAAAAAAATAAAAAAAACCACTATAGATGTTTATGTATAGTAGATTAGTGCAGTAGGGCAGGGCACGGTGGCTTGGTGGTTGGCACATTTGCCTCACACCTCCAGGGTTGGGGGTTTCCCGCCTCTGCCGTGTGTGTGGAGTTTGTATGTTCTCCCCGTGCCTTGGGGGTTTCCTCCCCCGGTCCAAAGACATGCATTGTAGGTTGATTGGCGTCTCTAAAGTGTGTGTGTGTGTGTGCCCTGCGATGGGTTGGCACTCCGTCCAAGGTGTGTACTGCCTTGATGTCCGATGATGCCTGAGATATGCCTGAGGCTCCCCGTGACCCAAGAATAGATCGGATAAGCGATACAGACAATGGAATGGATTAGTGCAGTCACAAGATTCAAAGCTGTAGGCTTTTCCAAAATGATTTCATTTTCATGCAACATATTTTTATGTAAAATCTCAAAAAAAAACTAATAAAGAAAAGTACAAGTGAAGAAAAAAGCACAATTCAGAATTCAGTGTTTGGTAATAAATTATAATTGTTCGCAAACCCCTTTGGTATATAAAAGGTATAAACCACTTATTTGGAAAATGATCCTTTGTCTTGCGATCAATAACTCTGGATTGTCGGATTGTTTTTTTTTTACACAGCTGTCGTGTTTTATTTCTTACATGGTTAAGCAATAAAAGATAACTGCAAGCGAGAATTTTTATGGAACTGGACTTTCAGAAGTCAGTGTTGCCTTTAGTGCCTTTCAAATTCTCCCAAACACCTAACACTGTTTCGCCTCGGGCTGTAGATATGTTCTGGGGTTTGTAGGACCGCCTATATATATATATATATATATATATATATATATATATAAAAAAAAACACCTGCACTATCCACTGTTTCAGTCTCTCATGTGTCGGATTGCTGTGTAACCTAGATTTCCCAGCATGCACAAAGACATGCTTTTGTCTTTTACTTTTTCTTTCCTCCATAAAAGCCCACTGTGAAGATGATTTACAGGTGAGAGAAGTAAGTTTATCTCTTATTATATATGGAAATCATTACACTATCTGTACCAACTTATAAGATGCCTCTAAATTCAGAGCATTGGGTGGGGGGGGGCATGGGGGGACATACTTCAATGAATGTGTGTGTCACCTTAATCCGTCGTGAATTTTTTGTCCTGTTAGTGTTGTCCTGGTTTCTCACGGTGTTGTTGAAGTTAGGATTATTCAGCTGAATTCCTTTGGCTTTGAAAAACTTTGCAGTCTTTCAAATAAACAGGACGTTTCGTGAGCTCTTGCTACACGGGAAAGTAAATAAATGATGCGCTTTAGGTTTTAGACGCTAGCACGTTTGCCTCACACCTCCAGGGTTGGGGTTCGATTCCCACTTCCGCCATGTTTGCATGGAGTTTGCATGTTCTCCCCGTGCCTCGGGGGTTTCCTCCGGGTACTCCGGTTTCCTCCCCCGGTCCTAAGACATGCGTTGTAGGTTGATTGGCATCTAAATTGTCTGTAGTGTGTGATTGCGTGAGTGAATGAGAGTGTGTGTGTACCCTGTGATGGGTTGGCACTCCGTCCAGGGTGTGTCCTGCCTTGATGCCCGATGACGCCTGAGATGGGCACAGGCTCCCCGTGACCCGAGAATAGATCGGATAAGTGGTACAGACAATGGAAAAGGTTTTAGATGCAGATTTCCGTGAATTCATGTAGAACCGAAGTTGAAGTCATTTGAATCTTTTTTTTGTGTGTGTGTGTATTTGTTTTCATCATGTCTAGTGAGCCCCTGAATCGTTTTTTAGAATTTTCTACAGCACATAAAAACACATTTGCAATTGAATCAATAAACACATTTGAAATGGAATCAAAACATTTTCATTTGTGTGTCAAACCATTTAACAGACATTTTAGATTCTTTTTTTTTATCTTAGCGTTTGTCCCACGCAATGGCAGGGTCTGCTTCTTTTTTTTTAGCTGATCATTTCTGGTCCGCTCGATTTGGCACAGGTTTTACGCCGGATGCCCTTCCTGTCACAACCCTCCCATTTTATCCGGGCTTGGGACCGGCACTGAGAGTTAACCCTTCAGTGGCTGGGTGGGCACCCTGCCCAGGAATCAAACACGGGCCATGGCAATGAGAGCGCAGGGATCCTGCCGCTGGACCACCAGGAGCCCCAGACATTTTAGATTCAATTCTTCGTGTGAAATATCCGGAACGTTCCACAAGTCACGCATTCAACAATTCCTGTCACATTTGAATTCCCTGAAGATCGTGAGAAGAAGAAGTTCACTCAGATCTGTGTGTTTTGTTTTGTTTTTTTGTTATTGACGGATTTCGAGCTTGTAAAGTAAATTATAAATCTTCACAATGAGTCATGACATCAGCATCTAATCCTGAATCCTTGCGCTTCACTTTATAAGTAGTGTTTATCTAATCACCTTTGCTACAGTAATTCTAATTCCTGCTACGCCGGGTTCCTGTAACGTGCGGACGTGATCGTAACACAGCGGCGTATAATAAGTATAATAAGCAAAAGGTCAAAACCAGGAAGTGCAATAGGAACAAGGGGGATGAAAAAAAAAATAAAGTAAGGCTTGGGCTTACTTACAATGCAACACACACACACATAGCAGGGTGTAAACAGACAAATTAATTAAAAATGCAATAGTCATTTTTTTTAAACTTGTAGAAAACATGATAGAAAAAATAAAAGTTTAAGCCATGGCCTTAGCACAAGTGTATTATTTATCTGAGAAAACTCATTTGGAAAAGTGCCTCCTGCTTCAGAGTGTGTGTTTGTGTTCAAATAGCCCCCTTGTCGATCATTTTTTTAGACACTCCCTAATGATTCTCCAAAGCTCCAAAAAACATGGCTGAAATCAAGAAGTAGCCAGCAAAGCCAGATTGTTCTCCTATGAGCCAAATAAAATAAAAATCACGCTGTACTTAACTGTTAAAGACAACAGACCAATGATAGGACAGGGCGGAGATTTTCCAGTGAACTTCCTTTACAAGCTGGAGTAGCTTAATATAAAAACACTGTGTACGTTGTTGCTATAGCAACAATATCGTAGCGTATTGGTATAAGCATGCGATTTACTCTATAGAAGGATTTCCTGTCGGAGCTTCCGTTATAGAAAATAAACGAGAGACTTGAACCGTGCCGCAGTAGAAGGAAATTAATCAGCACTTTCCGACCAATCAGAATGGAGGACTGTGTAGCACAGAGGGATAATCACTTTTACTGGAGGTGTCGTAAATCATGATGTCTGTCTGATGTCTATTCACATTCATTCAGTCTGTCACTGTGTTATACACAATCAAATGGGAGATGATGAATAGGAGAGAGGTTCAGATAAAATGCAGAAATGCTCCCTCTCTCTCTCTCTCTCTCTCTCTCTCTCTCTCACTCTTTCTTATGCATTTTTGCCTTCCACCATCCTTTGATTGCATACAGCCATTAATGCACCACCTGGAATTCATTTAGCAAAAGTTTGTGTGTGTGTGTGTGTGTGTGTGTGTGTGTGTCCGTCTGGGCTTACTTTGCTTTAATAGAGAGAGGATTACTCTTATCAGGCTTGGCTAAGTGGAGGGCCTGCAAATGCTAATGCATGCTCAGACTGATTTGCGTGAGGAAGGGTTATCACTCCTCCAGGGAACAGCAAGCCCCACACCCCACACACACACACACACACACACACACACACACACACACACACACACACACACACACACACACACACACACACACAAACAAGATGTTGCTTAACCTTTCAATAAATGCTAGCCCGAGAAATGAAACATTGCATCGTTTTTTGTTGCTTTCAGCACGTTATGGAGCTTTTCTGAATATTTTTTGTCGTGTGGTCATTTTAGTGAGACTTTCTCGCCCTCTTGATATAATAATGCTCTCCAGGTCTTAACCCCTTCCACTCCCAGGAGCCTACGATAGCCTCTAAAGTTACATTTCTCATTCTCGTAACAACGTACTTGCCTTATTAGTGTCACTGTAGTCGCTGAATAATTCATAGTATGTGTTAATAGTGAATAGCCGAATAATAAACCGGACGTTTAAGAGGTTAGAATCTGAATTTCCTTCTTTATCATTTTAACGTCTTCATTTTTCCACTCTATTTCTTTTCCATCATGGTCCTTTCCATCCTGTTTGTTTTGCTCTGGCTTGACAACCAAATCCAATATATTTAATAAGAGCATGCTTACACATTCACTCAGTTATTCAGTCGGTCAGTCATGCAGAGATTCGTTAGTATTTGCATTAAAAAAGATCAGAATGGGGGAAAATGTGATCTCAGTGACTTCCACTGTGGTTTGGCTGAGTGGAGTATTTCAGAAAGTGACGAATCTCCTGGGATTTTCACACACAACAACAATAAGTGGTGCACAAAACAAAAAACAATCCAGCAAACGTCGGTTCTGCAGCTGGAAAACAGCCTTGTTGGTGAGAGAGATGAGAGAACGGTTAGACAGGAAGTCTATGGTAACACAAATGACCACTCTGTATAGCCTGTACACGTTGAACCTTCAGCTGGATTGAATTGGACCACATTAGAAACCTGACGAGCTTAAAAGGGCTTAAAGGGACAGCTTTACGTCTTTTCTGTTACAGTGAAGACTCATTCAGTAAATGTTTTTTGTTGTAAATGTCTCCTTAACAATTACACATGGTTTATGTAAAGCATCTACTGCACAGGATTCTGGGAAGGAGTTGTTGCTGTCAGAATTACATGCTAGAACATTACCTGTGTTATTAATATAAAGCTTGTATTTGCAGGAAGGACTGCAGTCAGAGCTGCTGTTATAAAAAGAAAAGAAAAGAAAAAAAAAAGATAATCAACGAAATTGGGAAATCAGCAGCATGGTGTTATATGTGTATGCAAATGAGGCTATTGGTTTGTTTATATTTGGGGAAAAATTGTTAAATATTGTGAGCAGGTCTAATAATAATAATAATAATAATAATAATAATAATAATAATAATAATTATTATTATTATTATTATTATTATTATTACTGTTATTATTATTATTATTATTATTATTATTATTATTATTATTATTATTTGCATTATTGTTGTTGTTGTTGTTGTTGTTATTGTTAACAAAAACAATAATAAAAAAATCTAATAATAAAAATAATAATTAAAATAATAATAATAACAATAACAACAAAAACAACAACAATAATAATAATGCCAACAGTGCTGTGCATATCTGTAGTTACAGTTACAGTCTGTAGTGAACTTGAACGATGAAGCTGAGGTTGAGGAAGAAAAAAAAACACCTTTTGGTTTAGGCCACACCCACTTTGGATTAAAATCTCAATACGGATAGGAATATTAGAATAACTGTCCATTCAGTATACATGATGCAAGAAAACATGGTGAAAAAAATATGTATTGTTCTTTCTCTATCTCAGATGCTCTGAACACGAGGAACAAGCAGGTGATCTGCTCCACGCTGAAGGTTCTGCAGCACCTGGTGTTGTCAGGGGAGATGGTGGGAGAAGCTCTGGTGCCGTACTACAGGCAGATCCTGCCCATCCTCAACATGTTCAAGAACATGAACAGTGAGTTGTGCACGGTACAGAACGACAAGCCAACGCAAACACCACACAATACAGCAGAACGGACCTGCAGAACGTCACCCAAGACCGAAAACACAACATGAGAGTGTAATGCGATGCAGCAAAAACACAACACCATTCAAGCCAGATGACACCACAAAGTGACCGTGACCATACACTACACAACAACACAACTCCCAGCGTAACACACACTGTAACACAATGCATTATAAATCAGCAGAGGTGCTGTCACTCTCACTGTGCCACTATGAGGAGGTCATTGTACACACACACACACACACACACACACACACACACACACACATATACACACACACACTTCGCTTCACGAATCAATACACAATTTGACTCATTTGGGCTTTAGTTTTCAGTGACATTAAAGGGTTTTATTTTTTTCCCCTAGTGGTGTGTGTTTGTGTGTAATTTTAGGGTTTGGTCCAGCTAGATGTCCCTTCAGGGTAACAACATCTCCTATTTATACAGATATGGTCTCTCTCTCTCTCTCTCTCTCTCTCTCTCTCTCTCTCTCTCTCTCTCTCTCTCTCTCTCTCCACACACACACACACACACACACACACACACACACACACACACACACACACACACACACACACACACACACATACATGCGTGCACACACGCAGTGGCAATATATTGCACCTGCTGGTTTCCATTGTTACAGTCCGGTACACGCATCTACAACAAATGGCTTCTAATGAGGTCTGGTATGCAGTGTGTGTATCTACAAAAAGTCACTGTGTCTGTGAGTGTGCGTGTGTGTGTGTGTTAATGTGGTGCATGTAATGCATACCTAATGTACGTCTAATGCATACACAACGTGTGAAAGTGGCTTAAAGTGAACAGAAAAGCTAATTAAATCCTTTACTGCAGTTACACACACACACACACACACACACACACACACCATGCCCATGCTGCTGCTCCATCGCGTCTCCTTTCTGTTTAGCGCACATTTGAACTCTGTGTGTGTATGTGTGTGTGTGTGTGTGTGTGTGTGTGTGTGTGTGTGTGTGTAAACAGATAACATATAAATAGATTTCCTGTTTAAACAGAATAAAATGGCAGTCCAAGTAATAAATGGAAATGACTAAAATATAAATAGATTGCAAAAAAAAGAAATTAATGTACGACAGCAAATCTATGAAAAATAATGAATGTATTTTTTTACTATATATTAATTTATTCGTCTTCAGTAAGCTCTTTATCCTGGTCAGGGTCCCAATGGATCCGGAGCTTAATCCTGGGAATGCTGTGAGCGAGACAGGAATATAACTTGGAGTGGATGGGTTTGGATCCAAGTCCATCACAGGGCATCACACACACACACACACACACGCACACTTTCAAAGCTAATTCAACCCACAGCAGCTCTTCCACCTACTGGCATGTGTTTGGGGTGTGTAAGGAAAGCAGAAGATTCCCACGTGAACACATCGATTTCGATTCTTCCACATATTTTCGACTCGATATTTGACGATACCACTGAATCTGTGATGATAGGATTTGTTCTGGCGCAACACGATATCCTACGATTTCTATTCCTCAGGCGATAATTTGATATTTGATGATACCACTGAATGAGATACAATATGATATGATGCTCTATTTGACAATCTGATGCATTATGATTTAGTAGGAATCGATTCATGAATTGGATTCGATCTGATTTGGACTCCTTCCTCAGCTATACCACAGAATCTGAATCAATCTGCGATACGATTCTTATTCCTAAATCAATGACTTGATGTTTAACAACACCACTGAATCGACGATTAAAGGAGAAGTTCACTTCCAGAACAAAAATCTACATATGATTTACTCACCCCTACAATTTTTTTTTATTTTTCTAAGAAAATGACCGATGGGTTTTGTGATTGTGATTGTGATTCTTCAGGCAAAGATTCGATATTCGCCAATACTTCTGAACCACAATACCACTGAATCTGATTCAGTACTATTTAGATATAATCGATTACAATCGATTTATGATTGTTGCCTCGATTCACTCCATACGTCGCTTTTTAACTCGTTCGAAAGTTTTATATAGTAACATATGACTGTGGACGATGAGCCAAAGGAAGATAGTAATCCTTACCGTTAACACTACAGCTTCTATTCAGTTAGTTTTTCTAATAAAAGTCTTTTTTTCTTTTTTTCTCTCATTTCCTGGCCTGTTTTGCGGTGGAAAAGCAGAATGGGGATTAGACAGATTAGACACTGGCTCTGAAAGCAGCATGGAGACTTTTTTTTTTGTAAAAACTGCAGTGTTTATTTGGAAAAATAGAAGCCAGAAGAAGTTAACTACCTGCTGTGGTAATATAGAAATAGAGTGTAACAGAGGACTAGGTGTGTGTGTGTGTGTGTGTGTGTGTGTGTGTGTGTGTGTCTGCCAGCAATATGTCTCACTCAGGGGTGTTACTCCAGTCTGGCCACCTGCAGGGCGCTCTGTCTCTCACTCCTCACACACACACACACACACACACACACAAACACAAAACATACACACACAAACATACACACATTTAACCCTATGCTTATCCTCAACATAATAAACAAAAAGAAGGCTTTTGGCATATTCAGATTTTTTTTTTGCACATCCCTGTGTGAGTTGAATCTCTCCTCTCTCTCTCTCTCTCTCTCTCTCTCTCTCTCTCTCTCTCCTCTCTCTCTCTTACACACACACACACACACACTGGCCCTCAGACAAACGATGAAAAGAGCGATGTACTACTATATATACTGTATCATGTGTGTGTGTGTGTTGTGGGATTAATGTGCATGTGCATGATGTGTATTCTCAGCAGGTCGGTGGCTTCTAGCCAGTCAGATTTGAGCCGGGGATAGAGATGAGCAGCACCTAGAAATTAAAGGTCTCACCCCCACCACCACCCCCACCCCCTCCCCACCCCACACACACACACACACACACACACACACACACACAAAGCACATATACACGCACACATGCAAATTTACAGACATGCTGATACACAGCTGCCCTCATGCACACACTCTCCTGTTAACACTCATACACCTGCACATGCTCATACATATGCATAACGTTTGCATTTATACACACATCTACATTCATACTCACACACACCACCATATTCAGAAATTTACTCATATTCACCAGACACACATGACGCACACACACACACACACACACACACGTAGACACATTACTTCATTTCTCTTAATCCCCCATGTTGCTTTTCTTCATTTTTATTTTTGTCCCCCGTTTCACCCACCAACTTGACCTCCTTCTCGCTCTCTCTCTCTCTCTCTCTCTCTCTCTCTCTCTCTCTCTCTCTCTCTCTCTCTTTTGTAATCGTAAGCTATTCTAACTGTCATAATGGGATAATTCATTAGTCCTCGTAATTAATTCTGCTCTCAGTGAGATTACCCGCCCTGTAATAGATGCATTAGAGGGAATTTCATGTCATGGTGTAGAATTCACGCTGGCCTCAGTTCACACTGCAATTACACACTGAGCGCTCCGAGCGCTCACGCTACACCCGCAAACCTGACCACGGCTCGACACGACACCACGCCGTGTCACGCCACACAGCACACTTACTCAGCACAGCACTACTGACATTTAGCCGACAAATTCAAAACATCTCTCCTTTGATACCTGTTTAAAAGTGCACGGATTCGAGCAGCAGCATTTTTACGAATGGAATTCTTCCCAGAGCATTCCGGATATCCGGAACAATTCACTCTATACGTTTTCCGCTTGTCTGTGTGTCAGTTAGCACGATATCTCAAAAGCAAGGAACAATGGCTAATGGTTTTATATAGAATTATTTTTGTAATCTGTTTAGTTTTTGGAACTGATCCAAACATGTTCAAGGTTACTTCAAGGTCATTCATCTGCCGCTTATCCGATCTATTCTCGGGTCACGGGGAGCCTGTGCCCACCTCAGGCATCATTGTGCATCAAGGCAGGATACACCCTGGACGGAGTGCCAACCCATCGCAGGGCACACACACACTCATTCACTCACTCACTACGGACAATTTAGAGATGCCAATCAACCTACAATGCATGTCTTTGGACCGGGGGAGGAAACCGGAGTACCCGGAGGAAACCCCCGAGGCACGGGGAGAACATGCAAACTCCACACACACATGGAGGAGGCGGGAATCGAACCCCCAACACACACACACACACACTTCAAGGTCAATTGTCTGAAATACATATCTTTCAATAGCTCA
>JAUCMX010000008.1:4531340-4578840 GCA_033459395.1 Hemibagrus guttatus | reverse complement strand
TGAGATGAGCTTCGCCGCCTTCATTACCTCACCAGCTCTATTAGCCTTTTATGGGGTTTCAGAGTAACCACAAAACTACAGTATATTGTATTATAATCTAATATGATGCGTAAATATAGGCACAAATCCAAGCAAAGGTTTTTTTTAATAAATGTGTTGAAAAAAAACGTGTTGAAAAAAACATCGATACATTGATGAGGAAAAATGATTCATTATTGAAATCTGACAACACTTTTATCTGGTTATTATTCTATATAAGATTCTGATTGGCTTGGGAATGTGAAAGGAAGTTCAGTCAGTGGCATCATGTGCTCACTGTAGGCTATTTCCTTCCTTAATGTTCCTGTTTAGGATTAGGATTTTTTTTTTTTTTTTTTACACACCACTAAACACATCTTGTTTTATCCACTAACTGATTCTCTTAAAATTGGTTTTGTTCTCCAGGTGTGAAGAATAGCCTTATTGTAGAATAGGGCATTTGGAGAAAATTGGACTGCTGGCTCTATAGGTGTGTGTGTGTGTGTGTGTGTGTGTTCATTAGTGATGGTTCTCATAAGAAACACCACTAATGCTGGATAGGATCCTACCCCCAGCTCTACTTTTGCCTCCAAAACAGCCTCAGTGCTCCATGGTATGGAATCCATCATGGATTGCTTCACATAACTGCATCAGATTTATCAGCTGGAGAAGCTTCCATTCTACCACATGACAGGTCTTTTACTGGATTCAGATTTGGTGACTGGGAGGCTAGTGAGCTTATTGTTATGTTTCTTGAAGCCAAATTAGCCATTTTAGATGAATGTGTGACCATAAAGGGATGCATGTGGTCAGCAAGATAGGCAGTGGCATTCATACAATGTTTTATTGGTATTAAGAGGCATGGTGTGTGTATGTGTGTGTGTCTGTTTGTGCACCAGAAAATCTTCTACAGTCAGCATATTGCAGTAGAAATTGTTTGTTTTTTATTTTGTTTTAGTGTCCTTGAGGTTCCAGGTAGTGGTACAGCTCATTCACCTCAACCTCATATAAATTGCGCGCCCTGAGACGCTTTTCTGCTCACCACAGATGTACAGAGTTGTTACCGTATCCTTCCTTACGGCTCAGATCGACCTGAAAGTCGTCTCCGTCGTTTCCACTTTCCGCTCACTGGATGTTCATTTGCGTTTGCTCCATTCTGTGTAAAACTATATTCTATAGAATGCTGTATGTAAAAGCTTTTGATATATCAACACTTTGAGGTTCTGCGAGAACTAGGACTCGGTATATCAAATAAATGAAATAATATATATTCGCTGGAGAGGAAGTGTGCTGACTTGCAGGAGCTGGGATGAAAATCCTGTGGAGGCCTTAATTAATTCCTGTGCTCGTAAGATCCCCCCCTATAGGTACACACATATACATCTTAAAATTCTGTCAGAACCAGAGCAGGAAGCCTGCATTTCTAGGTGACAAGTAATTTCCCTCCTGCAGAGCTCACAAACAGCTGGACATCAGTGAGCATTAGTGCAGTAGAGGAGAGGGAGGGAGAGAGAAAAGTGACAGGCGGAGTAAAGGAAAGAGAGAGAGAGAGAGAGGGGAGAGGTTAAATGACACGAATTTGTCAAGCAAAGCTCATACATAAAGATTTAAGGGTTGTATGAGGGGGTAAAGGAAGTGAGTTGTTTCTCCCCGCTGCTGTGGTCGTTCCACACCTCATCACACACATTAGAGACAATTAATCTGCTCAATTATTAAACATCAAGAAAGCCATGCACGCTTCTATAAGCACACATACACACATCCCCCAGAGTAGCGTTTAGCTTCCTTTATGTGCGCAAGGCAGTGCTGATGTCACTCTAAGGATTTTCCATTTAGCAAGCCGCATGCTCCAGTATGTTCAGACACACCAGATGACATTATTTTGACTACTTATTTATTCGTCAAAGTACAATTTAGTCAGTTTATTCCCTTTGTGAATATAATAGAGCACAAATTAGAGCTGCGGCCCCCAGGCTCCTGTCTCCCAGGTGAAGCCCCGCCGCAGAGAGACAGGCCGAGCAAACAAACCGCTATGAAAATCTTGTTTTCTCACAAGGAGAGAATTAGGTCATTGCTTATTAGCATTACAAATCCAACGCTATTACAGTTCAGGTTGAATTTTCAGGCACTCGATTTTAAAAAATTCTCTAAAACCAAGAGCCAAGCCGTGAAATGCCGGTTAGTCTCACATCTCACTCATCAGTGACTATCAGTGACTAACACAGGTCAGGCTCAGAACACATCACAAGTTACTATTCATCACATTATCAAACTAACGCACTCCTTCTGTCTGGAGAAAAATGTCATCATGCAATAAAACAGCAAAACACACCAGTTTCACAGAGATGATAAATCAGAGAGAAATCCTGAGCAAGTACACAGGGAGTGAACAGATAAATGAAGAGGGGAGGAGAGACAGGAAAATAAGTTCAAAGACAGAAGAGGGGGGGCAGACAGACAGACAGACAGACAGACAGACAGACAGACAGACAGACAGAGAGAGACAAACAGACAGAGAGAGACAGAGAGAGAGACAGACCAACAGAGGGAGGGAGAGACAGACAGACAGACAGAGAGAGAGAGAGAGAAAGAGAGACTGACAGAGAGAGAGACAGAGAGAGAGAGAGAGACAGACCAACAGAGAGAGAGAAGAGAGAGAGAGAGAGAGAGAGAGACAGACTGACTGACAGAGACAGACGGAAAGAGATACACCCCGACAGAGAGAGAGACAGACTGAGAGAGAGAGAGACAGAGAGGCAAATAGGAGAGGTTAATAGAGGCAAAGAGAAAGAGAAACTTGTTAACAGAGGGTGAAAGAGAAAAAACATTAATAAAAAGAAAGGCTGAGAGAAAAACTTGTCCACAGAGAAGGAGAGAATCCTGTTAATAGAATAGAGAAATGTGGTCAAACAGGACAAAAAATGTGGTCAGGCAGGACAAAAAAAGTCAAGAAAAGTTGTACATAGAGGAGGATAGACAGCAAAACCTTCACAGAGGAAAAAAATAGAAAACTTTGAAAAGAGAGAGAGAGAGAGAGAGAGAGAGAGAGAGAGAGAGAGAAAGAATGCGAACATGTTAATAGAGCGAGTGACAGAAAAAAACCTGCCACAGAAAAGAGAGGGTCAGAAGGAGAAAGAAAGCAGAAAAACTTGTGACTAAAAGATAAGACACAGAAGGAGACACAGGGGGAGAGAAAAAAAACACAAGAGTAAGAGAGACAGATAAAAACATGTCCATAGAGTATATGAGAGAAAAACCTGTTACTGGAGGAGGAGAGACAGAAGAACCCAGCTAGACAGGAAGAAAAAAAAACAAAAGAGTAAGAGAGACGAAGAAAACATTGCCATAGAGTATATGAGAGGAAATCCTGACCAGAGAGGGAGGGAGGGAGGGAGGGAGGAGCGAGAGAGAGAGAGAGAGAGAGAGAGAGAGAGAGAGAGAGAGAGAGAGAGAGAGAGAGAGAGAGAATATTAGATATCTGTGATTTTGGTTATGGATGCTCTTGAGCATTTTTTTTGTTGCTGTTGTTGTTGTTGTTGTTGTTGTTTAAACAGTACTAATCAATTGCCCCGCCTCCTCATTCAATCCATCAATGTCTCATTTAATAGAAGTGTGTATGGAGTCATGTATATCTTCGTGTCAGAGAGTCTTGTGTAAAATCCAGTATTTTCGGATTGTTGATTGTTTAGACCCCTAATTGAAAAAATAAAGAATTAAACAGAACCGACACGTTGGACACGTCGGGCGTCGGTTGGTAACATTATACATCTGTTGAATTCTCGAATCTGATTGGTCAGAAGGAGATCTGACTTAATAGAGTAAGGCGAGTGAAGAGTGAGAAAGAAATTAAGTAAAACACAGCAGAGGGATCTAGGAAACTGAGCATGAGGAAGTCAGTGTGGCTAGCTTTAACCTAGACTGTGTGTGTGTGTGTGTGTGTGTGTGTGTGTGTGTGTGCGCGCATGTGGTGTCAGGAGTGACTTTATCAGTGAGGTGGAGAGGTGCTGGGAGGTTAATAAAGCTTGCTGACCTTTCCTCCATTAGCACACACACACACACACACACACACACACACACACACACACACACACACCCCCATTCCTGCACACTTGCAGTAAAGCACACATAGCCCACTTCACTTGCTGGAAATTCTTAAATGAAGGATTTTAATAATTGATTATTTTTCACTTGTGGATTTCTCACACGGTTCTTTGTTAATGAGTACAGTCTCCTTCAGTACTGAAACCTTTTTTTCTTCTGCCTTAGCATCTGACCGGCTTTAAACTGTACTCGAGACGTTCATAAAAGAGAGAACTAGTGTGCTGCAGGACAATTAGCGTAAGTACTGTTCCCACCCTGAAGTTAATTGAGTTCATTGAGCGAAAAACACGTCATGCTTTTAAACCATGTGTAGTTCCGTGTGATGTTATGGAACATTCGGAAGACATGTTAGTTCCTGTTATCACTTACATTACAATCAGTCGTTCTATCACCAGCCTCTAATCGTTTCCCTCTCGGTGTTAGTCAAGCATTGCAGAGAAACCAGGAAGATGAATAGTTCTTGGTCCTGAAGTCTTTCCTGTGGTGCAAAATGTACTTTCTGTTTACAAAGCATGGACACTGGAAACTGTTTTCAGACAGTTTATTATTAGCTACAGATTAGTGTCCTGAGACTTTTATTATAGTCAGCACTGCTATCTGTCAGATGTGCTGATAGAAAAGTAAAATTCCCAAATTTAGACCAATCAGATTTGTGAATTCAACAGCTACATTATATTGCCAAATTTTTGGGACAGCCCTCCAAATCACTGAATTCAGGGGTTGGGCTTGGCCTCTTAGTTCCAGTGAAAGGAACTCTTAATGCTTCAGCATACCAAGACATTTTGGACAATTTCATGCTCCCAACTTTGTGGGAAAGGTTTGGGGTTGACCCCTTCCTGTTCCAATATGACTGCACACCAGTGCACAAAGCAAGCTCCATAAAGACAGAACACCTTTGGGATGAATTAGAGCAGAGACTGCAAGCCAGTCCTTCTCGTCCAACATCAGTGCCTGACCTGACAAATGCGCTCCTAGAGGAATGGTCAAAAATTCCCATAAACACACTCCTAAACCTTGTGGAAAGCCTTCCCAGAAGAGTTGAAGCTGTTATAGCTGCACAGGGTGGGACAACTCCATATTATATTCATGTGCATGTAAAGGCAAACGTACCAGTTTTGACCTGGCTCACAGTCTCCGCTCTAATTCATCCCAAAGGTGTTCTGTCAGGTTGAGGTCAGGACTCTGTGCAGGCCAGTCAAGTTCCTTTACATCAAACTCGCTAATCTATGTCTTTATGGAGCTTGCTTTGTGCACTGGTGTGCAGTCATGTTGGAACAGGAAGGGGTCATCCCCAAACTGTTCCCACAAAGTTGGGAGCATGAAATTGTCCAAAATGTCTTGGTATGCTGAAGCATTAAGAGTTCCTTTCACTGGAACTAAGGGGCTGAGCCCAACCCCTGATAAACAACACCTGAATCCAATGATTTGGAGGGGTGTCCCAAAACTTTTGGCAATATAGTGTATGTGTAAAAATGAACTGCACATAGTGTTCAAACACGTCTATTACGTATCAGCATTGTTTACGCATTGTTGTTGCCTGCATATCTTTTATAATCTATAACGTTTGTAGTGGATTAAAACTTTTATCCACTAGAGAGAAATGGAAACTTTTCTTCATACCAGGTTTCCATGACAACCTGTGAAACGTTAGCGATCCACACCAGCCTGCAGATTCCTACATCTCTTCTAAACTTTCTACTGTTTTTATTATACGTTTTCATAGCTTGTGTTTCAAATCACACTGATTTCAGGAGCTGTTACATTTTTTTGTCAAGTAATGAAAAATAATGTAGTCAAAAATTTGTTCAAAAGTCTCGGACAAGCCTTCTTCTTCTTCTTTCGGCTTTTTCCTTCAGGGGTCGCCACAGCGAATCATCTCTCTCCACCTATCCCTATCTTCTGCATCCTCAACACTTGCACCCACTAGCTTCATATCCTCATTAATTCCATCCATATACCTCCTCTTTGACCTTCCTCTTTGCCTCCTGCCTGGCAGCTTCATGTCCAACATTCTCCTACCAATATACTCACTCTCCCTCCTCTGAACATGTCCAAACCATCTTAATCTGGCCTCCCTAACTTTGTCCCCCAAACGTCCAACATGAGCTGTCCCTCTGATGTACTCATTCCTAATCCTGTCCAATCTTGTCACTCCCAAAGAGAACCTCAACATCTTCAGCTCTGCTACCTCTAGCTCTGACTCCTGTCTCTTCCTCAGTGACACTGTCTCTAAACCATACAGCATGGCCGGTCTCACCACTGTCTTGTACACCTTCCCCTTGATTCTCGCTGATATTTTCCTATCACACAGAACTCCACCACCAAGTCTCCTTATCTTCTTTCCTCCTTCCAGATGACACACCCAGCACCCTTTCTCCCTGTCTCCCTGATCACTTCTGCTGTAGTTTCCCAGTCATCTGGCAGCACTACCTGACCACCCAGAGCCTGCCTCAACTTCTGTCTAAATTCCGCACAACATTCCTCCTTTTACAGCTTCCACCACTTGGTTTTCTATCTTTGACCTCTTCTTCTTGCAGACCATCAAAGTCATCCTACACACCACCATCCTATGCTGTCTGGCTACACTCTCTCCCACTACCACTTTACAGTCACTAATCTCTTTCAGATTGCCTCTTTTACATAGGATGTAGTCTACCTGTCTGCTCCTACCTCCACTCTTGTAAGTCACTTTATGCTCCTCCCTCTTCTGAAAATAAGTGTTAACCACAGCCATGTCCATCCTCTTAGCAAAGTCCACTACCAAGGTTCTTCAAGGTTTCTTTCCTTAACTCCAAACTTGCCCATCACCTCCTCATCACCTGTGTTCCCCTCACCAACATGTCCATTAAAATCCGCTCCTATCACCACTCTCTCACCCGTGGGAATACTCTCCATCACCTCATCTAATTCACTCCGGAATCTCTCTTTCTCCTCTAACTCACAACCTACCTGTGGGGCATAACCACTAACAACATTCAACATCACCCCTTCAATCTCTAACTTCAGACTCCTCACCCTGTCTGACACTCTCTTCACCTCCAGAACATTCCTCACAAACTCCTCCTTCAGGACCACACCTACCCCATTTCTCTTACTATCCACACCATAATAAAGCAGCTTGAATCCTGCTCCTATACGACGAGCCTTGCTACCCTTCCACCTGGTCTCCTGTACACACAGTATATCCACCTTCCTTCTCTCCATCACATCAGCCAGCTCTCTACCTTTCCCTGTCATAGTACCAACATTCAGAGTTCCTATTCTCAGTCCTACACTCTTACCTTTCCTCTTCTCTCTCTGTCTACACACTCTCCTCCCTCCTCTACTTCTTCGACCAACAGTAGCCCAATTTCCACAGGCACCCTGTAGGTCAACCGCGCCGATGGCGGTCGTTGTTAACCCGGGCCTCGACCGATCTGGTATGAAATTCGTACTGATGACTTGCATGATGAAATGTGGCAATGTTTTACGCCGGATGCCCTTCCTGACGCAACCCTCTCTATTTATCCGGGCTTGGGACAGGCACAGAAGTCACTGGACTGTGACCCCCATGGCTAGATGCTGTCATTAGACTTAGTGTTAGCTTTTAAATTAAGCCATATGAGGTCTGGTGTATTAATAGACATCAGTGTTTCTTTAACAATTCCACTCTACTGAATGCCACAAAGCGTTCTTGTGGAATTCTCTAATTAACCCCTTAAAGGGCCAGTGTATTTAGTGTCTAAAAATGAAATTAATAGGAGAAATAGGAGTCTATACAAAAACTATATGCTTGAATAAAGCAATAGTCACTGTGTGTGTGTGTGTGTGTGTGTGTGTGTGTGTGTGTGTGTACACTTCACATGCTGCTGATGCATTTTGAGGAATTCTGCTTATTTGCCTGCTGGTTCCAAAAAAAAAGGCTGATGTGTGCTTGCTGTGCATTGTATATGTGTGTGTGTGTGTGTGTGTGTGTGTGTGTGTTCGTTCAATGGTGTGCTTTAGATCAGAAGCTTCAGCTAAAACAGTTGAACAGTGGTAAAGCAGACATAGGCTATATGCAACAGATTTATACCTCTCTCTCTCTCTCTCTCTCTCTCTCTCTCACACACACACACACACACACACACACACTGTTCTCCTCTCTCTCTCTCTCTCTCTCTCTCACTCACACACACACACACACTGTTCTCTCTCTCTCTCTCTCTCTCACACACACACACACACACACACACACACTGCTCTCTCTCTCTCTCTCTCTCTCACACACACACACACACACACGCTGTTCTCTCTCTCTCTCTCTCTCACACACACACACACTGTTCTCTCTCTCTCTCTCTCCCTCTCCCTCTCTCTCTCTCTCTCTCTCTCTCTCTCTCTCTGCCCACCTCATTCTCTTTCATTTCTACGCACACACCAGCCCCAGGTTTTGTACTATAATACCCATTGTAGTGCCAGGGTTGCCAGGTTTAAGCACAAAGCCTGTGCTCCCTTCCTCCATATCGTCTCTTCATTTCTCTTCTTGAAGCTGTGTATGGCTTTTTAGATGTGTCATGGTGTGTGAAAAATTGTGTAATTGTATTGATGTGTATTGGGCTCTGTAGCTGTGTGTTGGACTTTATACTTGTGTATTGGTGTATGTACAGGCTCCATAGATGTGTGTTGGACTTTATAGTTGTGTATTGGGTGTGTTGGGCTCTGAAGTGGTGTGTTAAGGTGTGTTGGACTCTGTATTTCTTTGTTTGTATTTGTATTTGTGTGTTGAAGTGTCCAAGGTTCTGTAGTTGTGTGTTGAAGTTTCAAGTGCTCTGTAGTTGTGTGTTGAGTTATGAAGCTGTGTATAGAAGTGTCCAGGGGTCTGTAGTTGTGTGTTGACGTGTCTAGTGCTCTGTAGTTGTCTGTTGAAGTGTCCAGTGCTCCATAGTTGTGTGTTGAGCTCTGTAGTTGTGTGTTGAAGTGTCCAGTGCTCTGTAGTTGTGTGTTGAGCTCTGTAGTTGTGTGTTGAAGTGTCCAGTGCTCCATAGTTGTGTGTTGAGCTCTGTAGTTGTGTGTTGAAGTGTCCAGTGCTCCATAGTTGTGTGTTGAGCTCTGTAGTTGTGTGTTGAAGTGTCCAGTGCTCTGTAGTTGTGTGTTGAGCTCTGTAGTTGTGTGTTGAAGTGTCCAGTGCTCCATAGTTGTGTGTTGAGCTCTGCAGTTGTGTGTTGAAGTGTCCAGTGCTCCGTAGTTGTGTGTTGAGCTCTGTAGTTGTGTGTTGAAGTGTCCAGTGCTCTGTAGTTGTGCGTTGAGCTCTGTAGTTGTGTGTTGAAGTGTCCAGTGCTCCATAGTTGTGTGTTGAGCTCTGTAGTTGTGTGTTGAAGTGTCCAGTGCTCCGTAGTTGTGTGTTGAGCTCTGTAGTTGTGTGTTGAAGTGTCCAGTGCTCCGTAGTTGTGTGTTGAGCTCTGTAGTTGTGTGTTGAAGTGTCCAGTGCTCCGTAGTTGTGTGTTGAGCTCTTTAGTTGTGTGTTGAAGTGTCCAGTGCTCCGTAGTTGTGTGTTGAGATATGAAGCTGTGTATAGAAGTGTCAGGGCTCTGTAGTTGTCTGCTGAAGTGTCCAGGGTTCTGTAGTTGTGTGTTGAAGTGTCCAGTGTTCCGTAGTTGTGTGTTGAGCTCTGTTGTTGTGTGTTGAAGTGTCGAGTGCTCCATAGTTGTGTGTTGAGCTCTGTAATTGTGTGTTGACATGTCCAGTGCTCTGTAGTTGTGTGTTGAAGTGTCTAGTGCTCTGTAGTTGTGTGTTGAAGTGTCGAGTGCTCCGTAGTTGTGTGTTGAGCCCTGTAGTTGTGTGTTGAATGTCCAGTGCTCCATAGTTGTGTGTTGAGCTCTGTAATTGTGTGTTGAAATGTCCAGTGCTCTTTTTTTTTAGGTTTGTTTTTGTTGAAGTGTATAGTGCTCTGTAGTTGTGTGTTGAAGTGTCGAGTGCTCTGTAGTTGTGTGTTGAGCCCTGTAGCTTTTGTGTTGACATGTCCAGTGCTCTGTAGTTGTGTGTTGAGCTCTGTTTGTTGTGTGTTGAAAGTGTCCAGTGCTCTGTAGTTATGTGTTGAAGTGTATAGTGCTCTGTAGTTATGTGTTGAAGTGTATAGTGCTCTGTAGTTGTGTGTTGAAGTGTGTTGATGTCGAGTGCTCTGTAGTTGTGTGTTGAGCTCTGTAGCTTTTGTGTTGACATGTCCAGTGCTCTGTAGTTGTATGTTGAGCTCTGTTTGTTGTGTGTTGAATGTCCAGTGCTCTGTAGTTGTATGTTGAGCTTTTGTAGTTGTCTGTTGAAGTGTCCAGTGATCTGTAGTTGTGTGTTGAGATCTGTAGTTGTGTGTTGAAGTGTCCAGTGCTCTGTAGTTGTGTGTTGAGATCTGTAGTTGTGTGTTGAATGTCCAGTGCTCTGTAGTTGTATGTTGAGCTCTGAAGCTTTTGTATAGAATGTCCAGGGCTCTGTAGTTGTTTTGGGGTTGAGGGTTTTGTAGTTGTGTGTTGAAGTGTCCAGTGCTTTCCCTAATTGTGTGTTGAGCTCTGTAGTTGTGTGTTGAAGTGTCCAGTGCTCCGTAGTTGTGTGTTGAGATCTGTAGTTGTGTGTTGAAGTGTCCAGTGCTCCATAGTTGTGTGTTGAGCTCTGAAGTGTGTTGAAGTGTCCAGGGGGATCTGTAGTTGTGTGCTTTAAGTGTCCAGGGCTCTGTAGTTGTGTGTTGAATCTGTAGTTTTTGTAATTGTGTGTCCATCTCTGTAGTTGTGTGTTGAAGTGTCCAGTGCTTTCCCTAGTTGTGTGTTGAGCTCTGTAGTTATGTGTTGAAGTGTCAAGTGCTCCATAGTTGTGTGTTGAGCCCTGTAATTGTGTGTTGACATTGTCCAGGGTTTGGGTCTGTAGTTGTGTGTTGAAGGAATTTTGTAGTTGTGTGTTGAAGTGTCCAGTGCTCTGTAGTTGTGTGTTGAGATCTGTAGTTGTGTGTTGAAGTGTCCAGTGCTCTGTAGTTTGTTTAGCTTGAGGTGTTCGAGTGCTCTGTAGTTGTGTGTTGAGATCTGTAGTTATGTGTTGAAGTGTCAAGTGCTCTGTAGTTGTGTGTTGAGCCCTGTAGTTGTGTGTTGATGTGTCCAGTGCGCTGTAGTTGTGTATTGAAATGTCGAGTTCTGTGTTGAAGTGTTGAGCTCTGTAGTTGTGTGTTGAAGTGTCAGTGCTCTGTAGTTGTGTGTTGAGCCTGTAGTTGTGTGTTGAATGTCCAGTGCACTGTAGTTGTATGTTGAGCTCTGTAGTTGTGTGTTGAATGTCCAGTGCTCTGTAGTTGTGTGTTGAAGGATTTTGTAGTTATGTGTTGAAGTGTCCAGTGCTCTGTAGTTGTGTGTTGAGATCTGTAGTTGTGTGTTGATGTGTCCAGTGCTCTGTAGTTGTGTGTTGAAGTGTCGAGTGCTCTGTAGTTGTGTGTTGAGCTCTGTAGTTGTGTGTTGAAGTGTCCAAGTGCTCTGTAGTTGTGTCTTGAGCCCTGTAGTTGTGTGTTGACATGTCCAGTGCACTGTAGTTGTGTGTTGAGCTCTGTAGTTGTGTGTTGAAGTGTATAGTGCTCTGTAGTTGTGTGTTGAAGTGTCAGTGCTCTGTAGTTATGTGTTGAAGTGTATAGTGCTCTGTAGTTGTGTGTTGAAGTGTATAGTGCTCTGTAGTTGTGTGTTGAGCTCTGTAGTTGTGTGCTGACATGTCCAGTGCTCTGTAGTTGTGTGTTGAGCTCTTTAGTTGTGTGTTGAAGTGTCCAGTGCTCTGTAGTTGTATGTTGAGATCTGTAGTTGTGTGTTGAAGTGTCCAGTGCTCTGTAGTTGCGTGGTGAGATCTGTAGTTGTGTGCTGAAGTGTCCAGTGCTCTGTAGTTGTGTGTTGAGATCTGTAGTTGTGTGTTGAAGTGTATAGTGCTCTGTAGTTGTGTGTTGAGCTCTGTAGTTGTGTGTTGATGTGTAGTGCTCTATAGTTGTGTGTTGAGCTCTGTAGTTGTGTGTTGAATGTCCAGTGCTCTGTAGTTGTGTGTTGAGCTCTGTAGTTGTGTGTTGAATGTATAGTTCTCTGTAGTTGTGTGCTGAGCTCTGTAGTTGTGTGTTGAAGTGTATATGCTCTGTATTTGTGTGTTGAGCTCCTGTATTTGTGTGTTGAAGTGTCCAGTGCTCTGTAGTTTGTGTTGAAGTGTTAGTGCTCTGTAGTTGTGTGTTGATCATGCCAGGGGGCTCTGTAGTTGTGTGTTGAAGTGTATAGTGCTCTGTATTTGTGTGTTGAAGTGTCCAGTGCTCTGTATTTGTGTGTTGAAGTGTCCAGTGCTCTGTAGTTATGTGTTGAAGTGTATAGTGCTCTGTAGTTGTGTGTTGAGGTCGAGTTCTGTGTTGTGTGTTGAGCTCTGTAGTTGTGTGTTGAAGTGTCAAGTGCTCTGTAGTTGTGTGTTGAGCCCTGTAGTTGTGTGTTGAAGTGTATTTTTGGGGTGCTCTTTAGTTGTGTGTTGAAGTGTCCAGTGCTCTGTAGTTGTATGTTGAGCTCTGTAGTTGTGTGTTGAATGACCAGTGCTCTGTAGTTGTGTGTTGAGATCTGTAGTTGTGTGTTGAAGTGTCCAGTGCTCTGTAGTTGTGTGTTGAGATCTGTAGTTGTGTGTTGAATGTCGAGTGCTCTGTAGTTGTGTGTTGAGCTCTGTAGTTGTGTGTTGATGTGTCCAGTGCTCTATAGTTGTATATTTAGCTCTGTAGTTGTGTGTTGAGCCTGTAGTTGTGTGTTGAATGTAGTTCTCTGTAGTTGTGTGTTGAAGTGTCAGTGCCTGTAGTTATGTGTGAAGTGTATAGTGGGGGGGGGGGGGGGGGGGGGGGGGGGGGGGGGGGGGGGGGGGGGGGGGGGGGGGGGGGGGGGGGGGGGGGGGGGGGGGGGGGGGGGGGGGGGGGGGGGGGGGGGGGGGGGGGGGGGGGGGGGGGGGGGGGGGGGGGGGGGGGGGGGGGGGGGGGGGGGGGGGGGGGGGGGGGGGGGGGGGGGGGGGGGGGGGGGGGGGGGGGGGGGGGGGGGGGGGGGGGGGGGGGGGGGGGGGGGGGGGGGGGGGGGGGGGGGGGGGGGGGGGGGGGGGGGGGGGGGGGGGGGGGGGGGGGGGGGGGGGGGGGGGGGGGGGGGGGGGGGGGGGGGGGGGGGGGGGGGGGGGGGGGGGGGGGGGGGGGGGGGGGGGGGGGGGGGGGGGGGGGGGGGGGGGGGGGGGGGGGGGGGGGGGGGGGGGGGGGGGGGGGGGGGGGGGGGGGGGGGGGGGGGGGGGGGGGGGGGGGGGGGGGGGGGGGGGGGGGGGGGGGGGGGGGGGGGGGGGGGGGGGGGGTTTTTTTTTTTTTTTTTTTTTTTTTTTTTTTTTTTTTTTTTTTTTTTTTTTTTTTTTTTTTTTTTTTTTTTTTTTTTTTTTTTTTTTTTTTTTTTTTTTTTTTTTTTTTTTTTTTTTTTTTTTTTTTTTTTTTTTTTTTTGTGTACAGTGCTCTGTAGTTATGTGGTGAAGTGTATAGTGCTCTGCAGTTGTGTGTTGAAGTGTCCAGTGCTCCATAGTTGTGTGTTGAGCTCTGTAATTGTGTGTTGACATGTCCAGTGCTCTGTAGTTGTGTTGAGCTCTGTAGTTGTGTGTTGAAGTGTATAGTGCTCTGTAGTTGTGTGTTGAAGTGTCGAGTGCTCTGTAGTTGTGTGTTGATCCCTGTAGTTGTGTGTTGACATGTCCAGTGCTCTGTAGTTATGTGTTGAGCTCTGTAGTTGTGTGTTGAAGTGTATAGTGCTCTGTAGTTGTGTGTTGAAGTGTATAGTGCTCTATAGTTGTGTGTTGAAGTGTCGAGTGCTCTGTGGTTGTGTGTTGAGCTCTGTAGTTGTGTGTTGACATGTCCAGTGCTCTGTAGTTGTGTGTTGAGCTCTTTAGTTGTGTGTTGAAGTGTCCAGTGCTCTGTAGTTGTATGTTGAGATCTGTAGTTGTGTGTTGACATGTCCAGTGCTCTGTAGTTGTGTGTTGAGCTCTGTAAATGTGTGTTGTTGTGTCCAGTGCTCTATAGTTGTGTGTTGAGCTCTGTAGTTGTGTGTTGACATGTCCAGTGCTCTGTATTTGTGTGTTGAGCTCTGTAGTTGTGTGTTGAAGTGTCCAATGCTCTGTATTTGTGTGTTGAGCTCTGTAGTTGTGTGTTGACATGTCCAGTGCTCTGTAGTTGTGTGTTGAGATCTGTAGTTGTGTGTTGAAGTGTATAGTGCTCTGCAGTTGTGTGTTGAAGTGTCGAGTGCTCTGTAGTTGTGTTGAGCTCTGTAGTTGTGTATTGACGTGTCCAGTGCTCTGTAGTTATGTGTTGAAGTGTCCAGTGCTCTGTAGTTGTGTCTTGAGCTCTGTAGTTGTGTGTTGAAGTGTCCAGTTCTCTGTAGTTGTGTGTTGAGCTCTGTAGTTGTGTGTTGACGTGTCCAGTGCTCTGTAGTTAAACTGAGCTATGCGGAGCTGGTTTAAACATGCATGCTGCTCTGTATTAGTTGTGCATCAGATTTTTGCTTATGCAGTGTTCGGGTTTCACTCCTAATCACACACACACACACACACACACACACACACACACACACACACACACACACACACACACCATGCTGCTCCTCCCACTTCACTGTATAATAGATTGTTTACCAGCACAATAAAGAAAAGCTCCTAATACTCACTTTTGCATAACGAAACAATGTGTTTATCAGCATATGTTGTTCCTAATGAATCAGGCAGCGTCAACATATGCACAATAGCTTATTGTAGCGCAGGCTTGCTAATTCACACTGTTAGAGCCTTGGAGGACTAAGCTGCTTTTGACCCGATAAGCTCATTAAAATTCCCCATTAGTTACTAACTCAGTAGCGCTGTAACAAGACCTCACACACTCTTATACAAATGTGTGTGTTGGGGGGTTTTTTGGACAGAGAAGATGGGGAAAGTGGAAAGCGGCAGACGTAGAAAGAGATGAATGAGAATGAACAGACAAAGAGAGATAAAGAATGCCGTGTGTGTGTGTGTGTGTGTGCGCAGGAAAGAAATGGAGGGAGACAGTGGGAGAGAGAGAGAAAAGAGGGAGAGATGGTAAATTAGCTCTGTCCGATTCTGAGAGCTTTTCTTGTGAAGGCTAAACTGAGGGCAACGGGGAGTGGGGCCTGATATGTCAGAATCCCAGAGGCAACCAATCCCTCATCCTACACACACACACACACACACACACATGGCACCCAATTGTAGTCTGGCTGACACGAGGTTCGCTTCCTCAGCCAGACTGTATCTCTGACGTCTGTGAAAATTTATAACAGTGTCAGTAATAAAGCTCCCTCTTTTTTTCCTTCGCTGTTAGATCCTCTCTGTTTCCTCACTGCTAAGTAACTACAACTCCCACTGCGCCGACAACAAATTACAACTATTACTACACATACAATTACACTGCTGTACTCAGACTTGGAGTACTAATGTCACATCAGTATCTATGCAGAGAAAGTTACTTGTATTCAGAATCGGTTTATACACACATGTTGAAGCCAAATTTCTGGTGCCCCATCCTATGGATTCAAATCACCTTCATGCCTTCATGTATTTCAGGCTTCTGGTTGCCAGGTTTCTCTTGAGTAGAAGCCTTTGAGATTGATTTTCAATAGCAGGTGGACAAGTACTTGCCTTTAAGCCTGAACAAATCTGGGGATAGAAAATGCTGACTAGAGAAGCAGATCAAATTGTCAGGTCAGATTTTTCACCGTCAAAATGCAATATGTCATGTAACATCATGACAGAATTGAGCAGTGAGAAGATAAAAATCCTTGGAATATACATTTAATAGGATTTGGTACACTATATTGCCAAAAGTTTTGGGACACCCTTCCAAATCATTGAATTCAGGTGGTGTTTTTCAGGGGTTGGGCTCGGCCCCTTAGTTCCAGTGAAAGGAACTCTTAATGCTTCAGTATAACAAGGCATGATAAATTAGAATTAGGGATGAATTAGAGTGAAGACTGCGAGCCAGGCCTTCCCAGAAAGCCTTCCCAGAAGAGTTGAAGGTGTTATAGCTGGAAAGGGCGGGCCAACAACATATTATATTCATGTGCATGTAAAGGAAGACGTCCCAGTTTTGGCCTGGCTCGCAGTCTCCGCTCTAATTCATCCCAAAGGTGTTCTATCAGGTTGAGGTCAGGACTCTGTGCAGGTCAGTCAAGTTCCTCTACATCAAACTCGTTCATCCATGTCTTTATGGACGTTGCTTTGTGCACTGGTGTGCAGTCATGTTGGAACAGGAAGGGGTCATCCCCAAACTGTTCCCACAATGTTGGGAGCATGAAATTGTCCAAAATGTCCACCTGAATTCAATTATTTGGAGGGGTGTCCCAAAACTTTTGGTAATATAGTGTAGATTATATAGTATAATAGCACTGTGTAATTTGCATGTTCCACCACCGAATAGGGGAGGCATCATGTTTTCGGGTTGTCCATCCATCTGTCTATCTCTCTGTCCATCCAAGAACTCAAGAACATGATTGTAGGATTTGTATGAAGATGCATACAAAGTTCTAGGATTTTATCATGCATTTAACTTTAATACCTAATGGTACCTTCAATTTTATAGTATTTATGATCTAGTACCTAGAAGTAAAATAGTGATGCTCCTAGCATGCAAGTATTAAGCTTGCCGAGTTTTTAAGGTGGACATCTATGCAAGTCTCCATGCACAACCCTAGATGTGATCACAAGTCTTTTAGTGCAGAAGTGTACACCAGGCTTTACATAACTACCCGTAATTCCCAACACACTGCTAATAACCAACAGAAACCAACACTGTGCTTAACAAACTCTATATTCCATTTCACCTTTAATTTACTACCATAGCTATCACTTGGGTTTTTTTTCTACAGAAGTTGTAAATACTGAGTGCTGACAGTTTACTGTATTAAATTCAAAATAAAGTGCGAAACTCCTGTACTTGTTTGACGGCAGTGGTTTTATTGAAGCAGAAGAAAGACCCTGCTGAGAGTTCCTCATTTAAAATGGTTTAATAAATGAAACTCAGGAGTGAGATTTATGAACATCACTGCCTTCTTCTCAAGGATGAATTAAGCTTGAGAGGGGGAAAAAAATCTGGTGTCAGTATTTCAGTTCAAAACATTATTCAGATATGATGGAGAAGTAGAATGGATGGATGGAATGGATGGAATGGATGGATGGATGGAATGGATGGATGGAATGGATGGATGGAATGGATGGATGGAATGGATGGAGGGAAGGGATGGATGGAAGGGAAATGGAAATGGATGGATGGAATGGATGGATGATTATGGATGGATCACCTAATGTAAACTATGTGAAAGTTGTTGTTTAATGAAAACTGTTAATTAAGTATTTTATATTGAATTTTATTTATTATTGATGCCGTTTTCTATAAGGAGATTTATTTAGCACATAAGGATGGAGTCTCCAGTGTCACACACACACACACATACACACACACACACACACATCATACATGTTGGCTTGGTTGTGGTTAGATGCTTCCATGGAGTCCTGCGTCATCTCTTAGGCTTTAGCAGTACGGGTTTTTAACGATAACAGTCCATTTTCCAGCCACTTTGGATAAGACAGGAGATTTTTGCTAAAATAGCATTCTGCAGTAGCTTTAAATTATTCACAATGATTAGTCTCTCTCTTCTCGCTCGCTCGCTATCTCTCTTCGGGTGTGGGTGATTGATGAGATTGATGTGATATTTATTTGGATCGTGTTTCTCATCCATCGGGCCCGTGGTGTCATCAGTCATGCCCGTCTGGCTCTGAGCTGCCATGCTATTTACGAGCTGCTTTTCACTGCGGAGCAGCTTCCAATTTACACGCCACCGCAAATCAAACACCAGCCCTAGCTTCACTGCAGCCCCAGAGACTAGCAGACTAGCATTCAAGCACACTAGCACACTCCCTTGCTAACACAGAAGCACATTGCTGCCAGTCACAGTATAACTAACAGCGGAAATTTAAACGTATTAACACCCTACTCACAGCTGTAGTGCATATAGAACCACACTAGCACCATATTCACAGCTGTAGTGTATATAAACACACACTAGCACCCTACTCACAGTTGTATATATAGACACACACACACTAGCACCCTATTCACAGCTGTAGTATATATAAACGCACACTAGCACCCTACTCACAGCTGTAGTATATATAGAAGCACACTAGCACCCTACTCACAGCTGTAGTATATATAAACGCACACTAGCACCCTATTCACAGCTGTAGTGTATATAAACGCACACTAGCACCCTACTCACAGCTGTAGTGTATATAAACGCACACTAGCACCCTACTCACAGCTGTAGTGTATATAAACGCACACTAGCACCCTATTCACAGCTGTAGTGTATATAAACACACACTAGCACCCTACTCACAGCTGTAGTGTATATAAACGCACACTAGCACCCTATTCACAGCTGTAATGTATATAGAAGCACACTAGCACCCTACTCATAGCTGTAGTATATATAGACACACACTAGCACCCTACTCACAGCTGTAGTGTATATAAACGCACACTAGCACCCTACTCACAGCTGTAGTGTATATAAACGCACACTAGCACCCTATTCACAGCTGTAGTGTATATAGAAGCACACTAGCACCCTACTCATAGCTGTAGTATATATAGACACACACTAGCACCCTACTCACAGCTGTAGTGTATATAAACGCACACTAGCACCCTACTCACAGCTGTAGTGTATATAAACGCACACTAGCACCCTATTCACAGCTGTAGTGTATATAGAAGCACACTAGCACCCTACTCATAGCTGTAGTATATATAGACACACACTAGCACCCTACTCACAGCTGTAGTGTATATAGACACACACTAGCACCCTACTCACAGCTGTAATATATATAGACACACACTAGCAGCC
Organism: Hemibagrus guttatus; assembly: GCA_033459395.1. Lineage (NCBI taxonomy): Eukaryota > Metazoa > Chordata > Actinopteri > Siluriformes > Bagridae > Hemibagrus > Hemibagrus guttatus. Next base: position 4,559,806 of record JAUCMX010000008.1, on the reverse strand, counting down.
TACTCACAGCTGTAGTGTATATAGACACACACTAGCACCCTACTCACAGCTGTAATATATATAGACACACACTAGCACCCTACTCACAGCTGTAATATATATAGACACACACTAGCAGCCTACTCACAGCTGTAGTGTATATAGACACACACTAGCACCCTGCTCACAGCTGTAGTGTATATAGACACACACACTAGCACCCTACTCACAGCTGTAGTGTATATAGACACACACTAGCACCCTATTCACAGCTGTAGTGTATATAGACACACACACTAGCACCCTACTCACAGCTGTAGTGTATATAGACGCACACTAGCACCCTACTCACAGCTGTAATATATATAGACACGCACTAGCACCCTACTCACAGCTGTAATATATATAGACACACTAGCACCCTACTCACAGCTGTAGTGTATATAGACACACACACTAGCACCCTACTCACAGCTGTAGTGTATATAGAAGCACACTAGCACCCTACTCACAGCTGTAGTGTATATAGACACACACACTAGCACCCTACTCACAGCTGTAGTGTATATAGAAGCACACTAGCACCCTACTCATAGCTGTAGTATATATAGACACACACTAGCACCCTACTCACAGCTGTAGTGTATATAGACACACACTAGCACCCTACTCACAGCTGTAGTGTATATAGAAGCACACTAGCACCCTACTCATAGCTGTAGTATATATAGACACACACTAGCACCCTACTCACAGCTGTAGTGTATATAGACACACACTAGCACCCTACTCACAGCTGTAATATATGTAGACACACACTAGCAGCCTACTCACAGCTGTAGTGTATATAGACACACACTAGCACCCTACTCACAGCTGGGGTATGTATAAAAGCACTTACTCTAGCACACTCCTCACAGCTGTATTATACTGCATATAGAAGCACTAACTCTAGCACACTAGCTCTCTGCTTTCAGCCGTAGTATAAACGTCGGCCCAAGCACACTACGGCGTTCCTGGTGTCAGTAAATTTACGTGTGTTTCATTGAGGGGAGATTGATGCTCTGAGCAGCAGTGGTCTGAAGCTCCACTGATCTGAAGCTGACTACAGCCTGAAGGCAACATGGAGCTGAGGTGTCTAGCGAGTGATTCTAAAGTTCAAGTAATAAACTATGTGCTGATCCTCCAGGCGGAGGTGAAAAATAAAATAAAGCTGTGAGTCAAGATTCCTTTGGCAAGAGGATGCAGCCAAATTTAGATGCATTTAAATATCAAGAAAAAAAAACTGGAATAAATACAGAGCAACTTTAGTTCTGTTTGTTCCTGGGGTTTTTTTTCTGGTTGAAATTGAAAATAAGCTTTTATAATGCAGATTCGTTTAGGAAGACCTCATTTATCAATCATTCAAAGGTGCATTTAAACAACAGATGTAATAATGTTACAAATGTAATAATAATAATAATAATAATAATATTTTTATTCAGTTTGGCCCAGAAATATATTTACACACAAAACAATTGATAAATAAGCCATTATGATGTGTGTGTATATATATATATATGTATATATGTATATATAAATATATATATTCTTTTTCAAAACCGGAAACCAGAGTACCCGGAGTAAACCCCCGAGGCACGTGGAGACCATGCAAACTCCACACACACGGCGGAGGCGGGAATCGAACCCCCAAACCTGGAGGTGTGAGGCAAACGTGCTAACCACTAAGCCACCGTGCCCCCCATATATATATATATATATATATATATATAATAAGACAAGCTTCCTTTAGTGCTGAGATACTGTTTATAAATTTTGTTGGTCACATGACATCATACTGTATGTAAGGATAGTTTTGCACGTCTTTATGGACAAAACTTCGGATGTGACTCGTGTGACTCCACACAAGCAGGATATAAAAGCCACAGTGAGCAGACTTTCCTCTTTTTCTTGTAGGGACGAACTGAAAAAAAATGAAATATTAAGCCTCGCACACACAGAAAACTGAGCAAAGAGACGACTAGCAATCCTCCTAACATCTGTCCCAGCATGCACCTCTCCCGCACCACTAAACATTATAAATTATATCTGAGAAAGAACCACAGACAATCTGCTTCTCTCTCGCTCCCCTCCTAAAAGTGATGGATCGCCTCCATCCCACGGAACACTGATTGGAATTAACGAGGATTGTGGGAGGAGTCCAGAGCGGTGTCATTAGGGCAGAGGAAAAGCTAAACGGACAGTTATGGAACGGCCTATTACCGAGCGCGCACAGCCGCTTCTCAATTACACACTCTAGCTCTAGTCTCGACCCGTGATGAAAATGGGGGTTTACAGAATTTCTAATTTCCCCCACAAACACACTGGTGGACGTCATCTGTTCTCTTCAGTGTACAGAGAAACATAGATTTCTCTCTCGCCCTCTGTTTCTCTGTCTGCGATTCCCCTGCAGCTACAGCTTCTGCTTCAGCGGACACACAAAGGGGCAGGCGAGAGGAGCTGAATGCTAACAGGGATGGATTAACAGATTTGTGTGTTTTTGTGTGTGTGTGTGTGTGTGTGTGTGCGTGTGCGTATGTACATGAATTCATACGAATGTGATGGATCACCTGTGTTTACAAGGGCACAATTGGCTTTCTATTATTCCACTCAAGTCAACCCTAGAATTGCACTTTAATCGCTTGAGCTGAATTCAGATTGACATCGCACTCCATTTTTAATAAATATATAAAAATGACTGACGTTGGAAGTATGTTACATTAAATAATGCAGATAAATATCGATATTGGCTCTTGACATGTTGAATTGAATATTTAAATTCAAATATATAAATATTTAATAATTTAGCAGTGTTTATCCTTCTAAGCTATTACCAGGCTAGTACAGAATCTCTTCGTATATCACAATCTACAGAGTACAGATGTTGTATCAGGTAGTTTTATCAGGTCTTAGACTCGAGCCTTGGGAAACAGAGAAGGAATCCATTTCATTTAAGACATTACACTTCGAAGGTATCTCATATGAAGCAAATTATACGGTTGCCTTTAATACGGCCAAAAGACAATATTTTATATTTCCGCCTCAGACTTTTGCCATATTGCCATATATTGGTTAAAATTGAATTTCAGTGGTTGGAAACAGGGAAGAAAAACACTACTATCTTTTCTCTGAGAAATGTGCAAAGCTAGGCTTGATGTCTGCCAGCTTCAGGAAAATCCATGATTTCACTTTGATACGCACAGCCAGTATACATCTGCAGTTTAACTTCCCTTTTTATGTGTTGCTTTTAATGGAATTAATAATAATAATAATAATAATAATAATAATAATAATAACAATCATAATCATAATCATTAAAAAACTAAATAAATCCCAAAGAGAGTGAGGTTTGTGTGTGATGATAGAAAGAGGAGAAGCACACATATAAATCTCTTTGTTCTTGTGAGAGCTTTTCAAGTGAAAACCTGCTGCTTTTCCTGCACCCTAACATTAAGACATTCAGCAGGAAAAGTCACCTTCAAAGAATTTGCTGGCTCTATACTACATGTGGTATATACATACGTTTTGATAGCGTTATAATTTCATGAGTTTTATCAGGATTATCACAATACTGTAGCATTGCATAAACAAGTTCCTACAGAAGGTATATAATATGCTGTTATATTTTTTTACTTAACATATTAAGCCATGTTTTACATTTTCTATGTGATCCAAATAAATATTAACTTCATGTGTGCCAGAATTCCAAAAACTTCCCATTACCCATTTAAGTCACTAATTGCAGCTTTGCCAACTACCTCAGCCAGAGGGCTTAGAATGTGTCTACACTTTGTGTCATTCTGTACCTCGTCATTCTGTCATTCTGTACATCATCATTCTGTCATTCTGTACATCATTATTCTTTACATCATCATTCTGTACCTCGTCATGCTGTACCTCGTCATTCTGTACATCATCATACTGTATATCATTATTCTGTACCTCGTCATTCTGTACCTCGTCATTCTGTACATCATCATTCGGTCATTCTGTACATCATCATTCTGTACCTCATCATCCTGTACATCAACATGCTGTACCTCATCACTCTGTACCTCATCATTCTGTACCTCGTCATTCTGTACATCATCATTCTGTCATTCTGTACATCATCATTCTGTACCTCGTCATTATGTACATCATCATTCGGTACCTCATCATTCTGTACATCATCATTCTGTACCTCGTCATTCTGTACATCATCATTGTGTACATCATCATTCTGTACCTCGTCATCCTGTACAACTTCATTATGTACAGTGTTACTCCTGTCATCATTCTGTACATTGTTATTCTGGACATCATCATTCTGTACATCATCATTCTGTACCTCGTCATTTTGTACAACATCATTCTGTACCTCGTCATTCTGTACATCAACAGTCTGTACCTCGTCATTCTGTACATCATGATTCTGTACCTTGTCATTCTGTTCAACTGCATTCTGCATATCATCATTCTGTACATCATCATCCTGTACCTCATCATTCTGTACATCATTATTCTGTCCCTTGTCTTTCTGTATATCATCATTCTGTACATCATCATTCTGTCATTCTGTGCATCATTCTGTACCTCGTCATTCTGTACATCATCATTCTGTACCTCGTCATCCTTTTCAACTTCATTCTGTACATCATCATTCTGTACATCGTCATTCTGTACCTTGTCATTCTGTACCTCATCATCCTGTACAACTTCATTCTGTACACTGTTATTCCTGTCATCATTCTGTACATTGTTATTCTGGACATCATCATTCTGTTTTTCCTCATTCTGTACATCATCATTCTGTACCTTGTCCTTTTGTACAACATCATTCTGTTCAACTTCATTCTGTACTTTGTCATTCTATACATCATCATTCTGTACCTTGTCATTCTGTACCTTGTCATTCTGTACCTCGTCATTCTGTACCTCGTCATTCTGTACATCGTCATTCTGTCCATCATCATTCTGTACAACATCATTCTGTACATGATCCTTCTGTACAACATCATTCTCTATATTGTTATTCCTGTCAACATTCTGTACATTGTTATCCTGGATATCATCATTCTATCATTCTGTATATGATTCCGTCATTCTGTACATCAACATTCTGTACCTCGTCATTCTGTACATCATCATTCTGTACCTCATTATTCCTGTCATCATTCTGTACATTGTTATTCTGGACATCATCATTCTGTTTTTCCTCATTCTGTACATGATCATTCTGTACCTCGTCATTTTGTACAATATCATTCTGTTCAACTTCATTCTGTACTTCGTCATTCTGTACATCATCATTCTGTATATCATCATTCTGTACAACATCATACTGTACATTGTTATTCCTGTCAACATTCTGTACATTGTTATTCTGGACATCATCATTCTGTCATTCTGTACATCATCATTCTGTGTAATATCATTATGTACATCATCATTCTGTGCAACATCATTATGTACATTATTATTCCTGTCATCATTCTGTACCATGTCATTCTGTACATTGTTAGTCTGGATATCATCATTGTCAATTGTGATTTTGCTCATATATGCAATGATGGTGTTAAAAATGATAAAACAATGTACTGTGATGGTACATAATAGTGACCATCTTTCTACTGTAGATCCAGAGCATCAGACATGACTGGGGACAGGTCACAGCAGCAGACACACATTTAAAATCTGCTCAGGCAGCATCTCTGGGGAATTTGTTGATTCACACACACACACACACGCTCACACAAACATTCTACTGCCAGTCCTCGGTGGGTTGTATCTGGATGAACTCCTCATGCTGTTGGTGAACTTTAATTAGCCTTCTCTTAGTGCAGGAGGAAACCCTGAGCATCGATCTTTCTCTGCAAGAGCCTCACTGACACACACACACACACACACACACACACACGCACACAAACACAACCAGGCACACTCACAACCACGCACACTAATGGACTAATTGACACCTCTACACACTCACACTCTGATATACACACTTACATGCTTTTGGATTTGTTCAGAGGTGTGCTGTTATAGATCTGGTACTTACACAGCTATTCCAAACCACCACAGCACTGTGTGTGTGTGTGTGTGTGTGTGTGTGTGTGTGTGTGTGTGTGTATGGGTGTGTGTGTGTGTATATGTGTGTGTGTTTAACTATTCATGCATATCTGTTGCATGCTTTATCTCATTTCCATCATGTAGACAAATGTAATGTTCCTTAGCCAGTGTATTTCCTAAAAAAAAGTGCTCAGACTGAGCCACATGTCGTCTCTGTCTTTGGATAAAAATAAGGAAAGCTTGAAGAGGGATAGCATTATAAGCAATTCACTCCTAAATAAAGGAAGTGTTTGCTCAGTGGTTTAGGCTTTGGGCTAGTTCAAATCCCAGCAACACCACTGCCACGGATGCGTCCATGAGCAAGATCCTTAACCACAACTGCTCAGCTGTATCCTGTCTCAGTTGTAAGTTGCTTTGGATGAAAAGCATCAGCCAAATGGGCAAATGCAAATATTGAACAGTATTATCTTGAGAGCTGACTGCCAGTAGTTGGAAGCACATTAAAAAAAATCCTGTAACCTCTGGTCAAGTGTGCTTTAGACCAATCTTCAAGAAATACTTAATAAGTTAGATTAATTTAATATTGATTATGCCCCTTAAGAAAATTAAATCATGTAGTGTTTATCAGCTACTCCACTACTTTGGTCAATAATATACTCACTATGGGAAAATGTAGTTAAAGCAAGAGCATCTGTTAGAAATTCAATGGATATTTTTCTGTTAATATATTCATTCATTCATTGTCTACCACTTATCCGATCTATTCTCGGGTCATGGGGAGCCTGTGCCTATCTCAGGCATTATCGGGCATCAAGGCAGGATACACCCTGGACTGAGTGACAACCCATCGCAGGGCACACACACACTCTCATACTACGGACAATTTAGAGATGCCAATCAGCCTACAATGCATAGGAAACCGGAGTACCCGGAGAAAACCCCCGACGCACGGGGAGAACATGCACCACACACACATGGCGGAGGCGGGAATCGAACCCCCAACCCTGGAGGTGCGAGGCAAACGTGATAGCCAGCTAGCCACCGTGACCCCCCTTTGTTAATATATTACTTAATGTAAATGTACTGTTGAAGTTATTTGCCGGAAACCAGAATTGTCTGCACTGGATCTAATCAATGCACAGAGTTAACAGAAAAGTCTGAGAGCATAGAAGGTGAACATGGGGGTCTTGTGGTTAGAAGGGGTTCCTGGACTGCCAGGCCACAGTCTGCAATGTGCACTTCACAGAAGGGGCTGTAGGAAGACATATTTTGAGGTCACTCTAAAATCTATTATAACATACATTGCTCTTTGAATAATTATTTACATATCCCAGCTCTCACCACCAAATGGTGATGGAACTGTGAACTAGCTGACAATTGGGGGTCGACTCCAGGGATTTTTCTCCCATTCAATGCTGTGTTTAAGAGTGTCACCTCTAGGCTTTAGTATTGTCACACCTTCAAGGCCGGCCCACTCAAGGCCTTTAAAAATGCAACGTATGTGCCTTTTCACTGGACTTGATGACTACAGTGCCACTGCAGTGTGTTCTGATCTCCAATAAAACATTCCATGCCTTGTGTCATCCTAGCCAGTGAGCTACTCTTAGTTAGTCCTTCCATGGTTGAGTGCAATGCTAAAGAGCACTATCCAACCTTGTGCTTGCCTGGTGATTTGTGATTAGGTTTTCAGAATGCTATCTCAATAGGGCAGCAGATAGCAGTATCTTGAAATTTCAAATCTAGAATGGGATGAAAGCACTGTCCTTCCAAACAAGGAAGGAGGTTAAGTATAACTTCTTGTGGACCATGGGTTCTACTTTTTAAGTCTCCTCAGTCCAAGATGGAACAAACATATTGAGCTGTAGTTGTAAATGTGTTGGAGTCCAATATTTATTGGGCTCCAAAAAGTTGGCCTAAATGGTGGAGCTGACGTTTATTCTACAGCTCTACTGTTAGCAGCAAGCATCAGAACAGCTAACAATTTGTCGGTGCTATGCATGCACAAGACAGCATAGTACGACAGAATTTTAGCAGTGTATTTGCATTTGTTGCTTGAACAGCTTACATTCAGACGTTGTGCTTTGTCCAGTTAAACCACCAGCAACCTCATACACTTGCCAGTCTACTCATAATGCTTAATTAAGATAAAGTATCTAACACAGATCCTTGGTGTTGTATGGTCCACAACCTCTTTGAATGCTCTCAGTGAAGTTGCTACACTGTAGGGCAATGTAATCCATTATGATTGGTGCTGTGTGAATGTGGTGCTACACATCAGCCCCAATACAATTTAGGCTGTTGGCATTTGAAATCTGGCTGTCACAGCTTGTTTAGAGCCTGCCAGCTCTGCAACTGGCAGAAAATGAATTCAGATTCTAGTCAATGAAGCCAGAAATTAACTTTACATTTTGACTGTAAGTTTAATTTCAGCTTAGAAAAACTCTCCCAGACATGGCCATAGACATAGTCATACTCACCAGATGAGGATGAGAGGGAAAACCAGCTCTCAGGCTACATGCAGACACATATTCAGAGCTCATCCTTAGATTCCATGGGCTCAGACACTGGCTTCACAAGCATGAGTTGTGCAGCATGGCTCATTAGTCACTTTGAGGCAAGCTTGGGAGCTGACCAGGAGAAGCATGCGTTATGATGTGGAAAACATGTGAACACACTAGCAGTATGTAGCCACAGGCTTGCAAGTCTTCAGGCGCAAGGGATGTGAAAGATGAATAAAAGCACCAAAGAGAAAAGGAGAAAAATGACTTGGGGGGTGATGGATCAATAAATGGAACCTAATTCTATTCCCAGTGAGTTGTATTAGAAATTTGGCTAACACAGAGGTAGGCTATCTGTCTACTAGCTGGATAGATTCCTGTGCATCTGGAAAAGTCTGGCTGGAGAAATCAAAAGAGAGGTGGCAGGAAGAGTGAGGCCATGCATAAGGACACCCCACTCCAGGCTCAGTCAAACAGTGGGAGTTATAGCAATGGTGAACAAGTCACAGATAGCTCACTTGACCACACTGGTGCCACACACCACGCAACAAAAATTATTCTGTAATAGACAACAATTGACAAATGAATATCTGCCTAGCATACAGTGCAGGGAGTTCAGCAAGATTACAAGGTAATCCAGCTCAAGCCAGCAGCCACAGATTTCATTTAGTTAATTCAGTTTTTTCCTTAAAAGTAAAAGTAATTGAGGTTGTACAAAACATGTACAAAAAGGAGCCAAGGAAAGATGGCTATATGACTACAGAATTTATGCTAATACTGCATCATATACTCACGTTGCTAGTTTGTTGGAAGATCTCTGCAGATTCCCTACCCTTTCGCACAAATAAACCATGCATCAAAATATTAACACTAGTCATGTTAGAACAAACAGCTAAATAAACACTTGCAACAAGTTTTGGGATCACACTTTGGAATCAGGAGGCCAAGCATTCTTTATTCCTGCTTACTGCATTTTTAAAGTGCACTTTGGGTGATGCACAGTGGGGGATTAGTGATGCTGCATTTCGAGAGAGAGCGAGAGAGAGAAACAGAAAGAGAGTAGTCCTCAGGCTATTCCATCAGCCCATCAGGAGTACTCTCAGTTGTATTGTGTGTGTGTGTGTGTGTGTGTGTGTGTGTGTGTGTGTGTGTGTGTGTGTGTGAGGGAGAGAGTTTGAAGGCAGGGAGACTGGTTTGTTATCGCACACTCTAAATGTCAGTGTGCTTGTGCTTCCCCTCCCAGTCATGCCAATCAAACCCTACCATCACTTTAAAGTGTATTTCTTCACTCTCACTCTCTCTCGCTCTCTCTCTCTCTCTCTCTCTCTCTCTCTCTCTCCTCTCTGTGCTCTGTTCTAGCGGTGGCTGTCACCTGGAGGATAACAGAATAATACACAGTATAACAGAATCTTCTTGTTCTTGTTTGTGTCTGTGTGTTCGTGTGTTCTCTCTTGGTGATTCAGACTCTCTGTATGACAACATATGGGTTATATTTCATTGTAGTAAATAATGCACATCCTAAGACAAAATAATCAAAGTGAAGTATTAACCTTAGGGTATCACCTGTAATAAATAAATAAATAAATAAATAAATAAATAAATAAATAAATAAATAAATAAAAAGGACTAAAAGACATACTACGTCCAATCCTATTAGCTTCATGAATTCTAACGTGAATAGCTGAATAATGCATTAATGAATAAATGTAGTCAGTGATTAGAAATTACGCTTCAAGCCAATCACTGCATCTGTGAGTAAACACCATCTGGCGATGCCACCAGTACTATAAGTCCAAAACTAGCCTTCATACCACATGTCTGTTTAGATCGCAGCTAAGATTCCAAGATTCAAGGCTATACCTTACTGTTACACCACTCAAGACGTACTGGCCATTAACAGATTATAAGCTTAGTTTAAAAGTATTATACACTGGAACTGTTGTAGGATCGAAGTTTTGGATATTGACTTGGAAGCTGTGCCATGTTGTACCAAATTTAAACCTCCTTCGATAAATGCTAAATAATCATCTCCTTAGGGAAAACATCATATCAACAATTACACTATAGTGCCAAAGGTTTTGGGACACCCCTCCAAATCATTGAATCCAGGTGTTTTTCAGGGTTTGGGCTAATATAAACCTTGCCTTGTGCACTGGTACACAGCCATGTTGGAACAGGAAGGGTTCATCCCCACACTGTTCCCACAAAGTTGGGAGCATGAAATTGTCCAAAATGTCTTGGTATGCTGAAGTATTAAGAATTGCTTTCACTGGAACTAAGGGCCAAGCCCAACCCCTGAAAAACAACACCTGAATGCAATGATTTGGAGGGGAGTCCCAAAACTTTTGGCAATATAGTGTATGTATGTTGAAAATGCAAACTTACGCATTTGAACAATTAATATAAACCTTGCACCCAGATCTATGGTCCAAGTTCTTGTTGTGCAACAAATCACAAATTGCAATAGATCATTTACTAATGGAACTTACCAAACTCCACTGTAGTCTCTGTTGAAGTGAATAAGACAAATCCACAGCAGTTACTAAGAACAGACAAAGTGCAAACTGCTCTCTGCTGATGACTCTCCTGTACTAGGAATCACTGTAAAAAAATGTAAAGAAAATTAATAAAATAAAAATCGATAAATAAATAAATTGAAACAAATTAATGATCACCTTCTGATCAATTAGAATTGAGTACTGAACAGTGCTGTAGTACAAATAAATGTAATGTAACTGAAATGCACTTTTTTAATGAGAGTAAAGTCATAGTAACACCACAGGCAGGTTTTCCTGTGGTGATCTAACATCCCTGGAAGGCATCCCAGTGTTTCCTGACCCTTTTATATATATATTTTTCCCTTCCCTTGTATGTCTTTTTCCGGAATGCTGTAAGGACAGATGAAAGGTTTGACCTGCTCGAATAATCAATACTGAATTGAATGTGTCAACTTGTTCCGCCTGAGGCGAACGCGATGTTGGGATTTACCAGTATCACCCACTAACCGATCCGATCTCGGCGCTAAAGGAAAAATGAGGAGCTGTGTGTGGGTTTCATTGATGCATTGTTCAGGGGCATGTTTGATAGTTATTAATTGTAGTGATCTCTATGACAGGAATATCACATGATGGACAGAGAGAGAGAGAGAGAGAGAGAGGGAGGGAGGGAGGGAGGGAGGGAGGGAAAGTGGGATACAAAGGGGAGTTGGGTAATTAATGGGTGCATGAGAGGCAGAGTAGCCACTAGAGACCCATCTGGGCCGCTCTCTTCCAGATTCGTGTCATAAAATATAGATGTGGGTGGCATTGTTTGTGCATGCTGTTTTACGGCTGCAGCTGGGGAGCTCTGTGAAACGGCACTAAACGCTTCACTCACTCTCACTCTCTCTCTCTCTCTCTCTCTCTCTCTCTCTCTCTCTCTCTCTCTCTCTCTCTCTCTCTCACACACACATATACACACAGTATACTTTGGAGGGAACATGCGCTGCCTACAAATGATGACGAGTGCAGACCACTAAAGAAAGGATTAATTTTCGGGACAATAAGGATATAGATGAAGGGATGAGTTGTGAAACTCACTGATCGTCATTATAAAGATTATATGAGAGGTGAACGAGTTTACTGTAAGACTCGTATGTATGAAACACACATTTAAAATAGTTTCCTCAGGTCCGTTTTTGTGCCTCTTTATTTTGTCTCCATTAGAAACCATTGCCATCATGAAGCAACATTATAACTCCATTATAAAGCATCGGAGTGCTTTAGTGTTGTGTAGCCCGTAACACTGATCGCATTTCCCTCTGAACACAAGAAGGTTTCACCGAGCGAGCTTCTGTTTGTGTTGAGTTTGTTTGAACTGTTCTGAATGTGTAATGTTTTGTCTTTGTGCCAGTGTGTAGTTTGTGTTAGTGTTTGTGTTTTTAATGGAATTTGATATCTCAGGAGTTCCAGAGCCTTTCTCTTTGTGGCAAAGGTGACTTTGTGCTGATGTGAAGCTTTGTGTTGTTATTTAAGTTGTGATGGAGTTGGCTTTGTGTTAGTGTTTAGGTTGTGATGGAGTTGGTTTTGTGTTAGTGTTTAGGTTGTGATGGAGTTGGTTTTGTGTTAGTTTTAGGTTGTGAAGGTGGCTTTTGTTGTTTTAGGTTGTTAGGAGTGGCTTTGTGTTGTGTTTAGGTTGTGATGCAGGGCTTTGTTTAGTTTTAGGTTGTGATGGTGGCTTTGTGTTAGTTTTAGGTTGTGATGCAGGTGGCTTTGTGTTAGTGTTTAGGTTGTGATGCAGGTGGCTTTGTGTTAGTTTTGGTTGTGATGGGTTGGTTTTGTTGTTTAGGTTGTGATGCAGGTGGTTTTGTTGTTTTGGTTGTGATGGAGTTGGCTTTGTGTTAGTGTTTAGGTTGTGATCAGGTGGCTTTGTGTTAGTGTTTGGTTGTGAGGAGTTGGCTTTGTGTGTGTTTAAGTTGTGATGCAGGTGGCTTTGTGTTGTTTTGGTTGTGATGGAGTTGGCTTTGTGTTGTTTTAAAGTTGTGATGAGGTGGTTTGTGTTAGTGTTTAGGTTGTGATGGAGTTGGCTTTGTGTTAGTTTTGGTTGTGATGGAGTTGGCTTTGTGTTAGTTTTAGGTTGTGATGGAGTTGGCTTTGTGTTAGTGTTTAGTTGTGATGGGTGGCTTTGTGTTAGTGTTTAGTTGTGATGGAGTTGGCTTTTGTTAGTTTTAGGTTGTGATGGAGTGGTTTGTGTTAGTGTTTAGGTTGTATGGAGTTGGCTTTGTGTTAGTGTTTAGGTTGTGATAGGTGGCTTTGTGTTAGTTTTAGTTGGATGGAGTTGGCTTTGTGTTAGTGTTTAAAGTTGTGATGGTGGCTTTGTGTTAGTTTTGGTTGTGATGGAGTTGCTTTGTGTTAGTGTTTAGGTTGTGATGAGTTGGCTTTGTGTTAGTTTTAGGTTGTGATAAGTGGCTTTGTGTTAGTGTTTAGGTTGTGATCAGGTGGCTTTGTGTTAGTGTTTAGGTTGTGATGCAGGTGGCTTTGTGTTTTTTAGTTGGATGGTTGGCTTTGTGTTGTTTAGGTTGTGATCAGGTGGCTTTGTGTTGTTTTTTTTGGTTGTGTAGGTTGTGTTTGTGTTAGTTGTTTAGGTTGTGATGAGTGGCTTTGTGTTAGTGTTTAGGTTGTGATGCAGGTGGCTTTGTGTTAGTGTTTAGGTTGTGATAGGTGGCTTTGTGTTAGGTTTAGGTTGTGATAGGTGGCTTTGTTAGTGTTTAGGTTGTGATGCAGGTGGTTTGTGTTAGTGTTTGGTTTGATGCAGTGGCTTTGTGTTAGTGTTTAGTTGTGATGGAGTTGGTTTGTGTTTGTTTTAAGTTGTTGGTGGCTTTTGTTGTTTTAGGTTGTGATGGAGTTGGCTTTGTGTTAGTGTTTAGGTTGTGATGCAGGTGGCTTTGTGTTAGTGTTTAGGTTGTGATGGAGTTGGCTTTGTGTTAGTGTTTAGGTTGTGATGGGTGGCTTTGTGTTAGTGTTTGGTTGTGATGGTTGGCTTTGTGTTAGTGTTTAAAGTTGTGATGGAGTTGGCTTTGTGTTGTGTTTAGGTTGTGATGGAGTTGGCTTTGTGTTCGTGTTTAGGTTGTGATAGGTGGCTTGTGTTAGTGTTTAGGTTGTGATGCAGGTGGTTTGTGTTAGTGTTTAGGTTGTGATGCAGGTGGCTTTGTGTTAGAGTTTAGGTTGTGATGCAGGTGGCTTTGTGTTCATGTTTAAGTTGAGATGGAGTGGCTTTGTGTTAGTTTTTAGGTTGTGTACAGGTGGCTTTGTGTTAGTGTTTAGGTTGTGTGCAGGTGGCTTTGTGTTAGTGTTTAGGTTGTGATAGGTGGCTTTGTGTTCGTGTTTAGTTGAGATGGAGTTGGCTTTGTGTTAGTTTTAGGTTGTGATACAGGTGGCTTTGTGTTAGTTTTGGTTGTGTAGGTGGCTTTGTGTTAGTGTTTAGGTTGTATGCAGGTGGTTTGTTTAGTGTTTAGGTTGTGTAGGCTTGTAGGTGGTTTTTGTGTTAGTGTTTTGTGTTTGTGTAGGTGGCTTTGTGTTAGTGTTTAGGTTGGTGCTGGTGGCTTTGTTAGTGTTTATAGTTTAGTGTTGGTTTGTGTTAGTGTTAGGTTGTGATGCAGTTGGCTTTGTGTTAGTTTTAGTTGTGATGGAGTTGGCTTTGTGTTTGTTTTAAGTTGTGATGCAGGTGGCTTTGTGTTAGTGTTTAGGTTGTGATGGAGTTGGCTTTGTGTTAGTGTTTAGTTGTGATCAGTGGCTTTGTGTTAGTTTTAGGTTGTGATAGGTGGCTTTGTGTTAGTGTTTAGGTTGTGATGAGGTGGCTTTGTGTTAGTGTTTAGGTTGTGATGGAGTTGGCTTTGTGTTAGTGTTTAGGTTGTGATGGAGTTGGCTTTGTGTTAGTGTTTAGGTTGTGATACAGGTGGCTTTGTGTTAGTGTTTAGGTTGTGATCCAGGTGGCTTTGTGTTAGTGTTTAGGTTGTGATGGAGTTGGCTTTGTGTTAGTGTTTAGGTTGTGATGGGTGGCTTTGTGTTAGTGTTTAGGTTGTGATGCAGGTGGCTTTGTGTTAGTGTTTAGGTTGTGTGGAGTTGGCTTTGTGTTAGTGTTTAGGTTGTGATGGAGTTGGCTTTGTGTTAGTGTTTAGGTTGTGATGCAGGTGGCTTTGTGTTAGTGTTTAGGTTGTGATGGAGTTGGTTTGTGTTAGTGTTTAGGTTGTGATGCAGGTGGCTTTGTGTTAGTGTTTAGGTTGTGATGGAGTTGGCTTTGTGTTAGTGTTTAGGTTGTGATGCAGGTGGCTTTGTGTTAGTGTTTAAAGTTGTGATGGAGTTGGCTTTGTGTTAGTGTTTAGGTTGTGATGGAGTTGGCTTTGTGTTAGTTTTTAGGTTGTGATACAGGTGGCTTTGTGTTAGTGTTTAGGTTGTGATACAGGTGGCTTTGTGTTAGTGTTTAGGTTGTGATGCAGGTGGCTTTGTGTTAGTGTTTAGGTTGTGATGAGGTGGCTTTGTGTTAGTGTTTAGGTTGTGATACAGGTGGCTTTGTGTTAGTGTTTAGGTTGTGATGCAGGTGGCTTTGTGTTAGTGTTTAGGTTGTGATGGAGTTGGCTTTGTGTTAGTGTTTAGGTTGTGATAGGTGGCTTTGTGTTAGTGTTTAGGTTGTGATGGAGTTGGCTTTGTGTTAGTGTTTAGGTTGTGATACAGGTGGCTTTGTGTTAGTGTTTAGGTTGTGATGGAGTGGCTTTGTGTTAGTGTTTAAGTTGTGATGCAGGTGGCTTTGTGTTAGTGTTTAGGTTGTGATGGAGTTGGCTTTGTGTTAGTGTTTAAAGTTGTGATGCAGGTGGCTTTGTGTTAGTGTTTAGGTTGTGATGGAGTTGGCTTTGTGTTAGTGTTTAGGTTGTGATGGAGTTGGCTTTGTGTTAGTGTTTAGGTTGTGATGGAGTTGGCTTTGTGTTAGTTTTTAGTTTGTGATGGAGTTGGCTTTGTGTTAGTGTTTAAGTTGTGATGAGTTGGCTTTGTGTTAGTGTTTAGGTTGTGATGGAGTTGGCTTTGTGTTAGTGTTTAGGTTGTGATGGAGTTGGCTTTGTGTTAGTGTTTAAGTTGTGATCAGGTGGCTTTGTGTTAGTTTTTAGTTGTGATGGAGTTGGCTTTGTGTTAGTGTTTAAGTTGTGATGGAGTTGGCTTTGTGTTAGTGTTTAGGTTGTGATGGAGTTGGCTTTGTGTTAGTGTTTAGGTTGTGATGGAGTTGGCTTTGTGTTAGTGTTTAGGTTGTGATCAGGTGGCTTTGTGTTAGTGTTTAGGTTGTGATACAGGTGGCTTTGTGTTAGTTTAGGTTGTGATGCAGGTGGCTTTGTGTTGTGTTTAAGTTGGATGGAGTTGGCTTTGTGTTAGTTTTAGGTTGTGATCAGGTGGCTTTGTGTTAGTGTTTAGGTTGTGATCAGGTGGCTTTGTGTTAGTGTTTAGGTTGTGATGCAGGTGGCTTTGTTAGTGTTTAGGTTGTGATCAGGTGGCTTTGTGTTAGTGTTTAGGTTGTGATCAGGTGGCTTGTTAGTGTTTAAGTTGTGATGAGGTGGCTTTGTTGTTTTAGTTGTGATGCAGTGGCTTTGTGTTAGTGTTTAGTTGTGATGGAGTTGGCTTTGTGTTGTTTTAAAGTTGTGATAGGTGGCTTTGTGTTGTTTTAGTTGTGATGAGGTGGCTTTGTGTTAGTGTTTAGGTTGTGATGGAGTTGGCTTTGTGTTAGTGTTTAGGTTGTGATGAGGTGGCTTTGTGTTAGTGTTTAGGTTGTGATGGAGTTGGCTTTGTGTTAGTGTTTAGGTTGTGATAGTGGCTTTGTGTTAGTGTTTAGGTTGTGATCAGGTGGCTTTGTGTTAGTGTTTAGGTTGTGATGGAGTTGGCTTTGTGTTAGTGTTTAGGTTGTGATGAGTTGGCTTTGTGTTGTGTTTAGGTTGTGATAGTGGCTTTGTGTTAGTGTTTAGGTTGTGATGGAGTTGGTTTGTGTTAGTGTTTAGGTTGTGTGAGGTGGCTTTGTGTTAGGTTTAGGTTGTGATGGAGTTGGCTTTGTGTTATGTTTAGGTTGGATGAGGTGGCTTTGTGTTAGTTTTAGGTTGTGATAGGTGGCTTTGTGTTAGTGTTTAGGTTGTGATGGAGTTGGCTTTGTGTTAGTTTTAGGTTGTGATCAGGTGGCTTTGTGTTGTGTTTAGGTTGGATGAGTTGGCTTTGTGTTAGTTTTAGGTTGTGATCAGGTGGCTTTGTGTTAGTTTTAGGTTGTGATAGGTGGCTTTGTGTTAGTGTTTAGGTTGTGATCAGGTGGCTTTGTGTTAGTGTTTAGGTTGTGTGCAGGTGGCTTTGTGTTAGTGTTTAGGTTGTGATGAGTTGGCTTGTGTAGTAGTTGTGTCATGGTTTGTTAGTGTATTTGAGGGTCTTTTTTATTTTTTGTGTGTGTTGTGTAGTGTTTAGTGTGAGAGCTGTTTGTGTTTATCGGTGGTTTGGTATTTTAGGTTGTGAGGAGTGCTTTGTTAGGAAATTGGATCAGGTGGCTTGTGTTAGTGTTAGGTGGAGGAGTGGCTGTGTAGTGTTTAGGTGATGGGTTGCTTTGTGTAGGTTAGGTTGGATGGCAGGTGGCTTTGTGTTCGTGTTTAAGTTGAGATGGAGTTGGCTTTGTGTTAGTTTTAGGTTGTGATACAGGTGGCTTTGTGTTAGTTTTTAGGTTGTGATACAGGTGGCTTTGTGTTAGTGTTTAGGTTGTGATGCAGGTGGCTTTGTGTTAGTGTTTAGGTTGTGATGCAGGTGGCTTTGTGTTAGTGTTTAGGTTGTGATACAGGTGGCTTTGTGTTAGTGTTTAGGTTGTGATGCAGGTGGCTTTGTTAGTGTTTAAGTTGTGATGCAGGTGGCTTTGTGTTAGTGTTTAGGTTGTGATGCAGTTGGCTTTGTGTTAGTGTTTAAGTTGTGATGGAGTTGGCTTTGTGTTTGTCTTTAAGTTGTGATGCAGGTGGCTTTGTGTTAGTGTTTAGGTTGTGATGGAGTTGGCTTTGTTAGTGTTTAAAGTTGTGATACAGGTGGCTTTGTGTTAGTTTTTAGTTTGTGATGGAGTTGGCTTTGTGTTAGTGTTTAAAGTTGTGATGGAGTTGGCTTTGTGTTAGTGTTTAGGTTGTGATGGAGTTGGCTTTGTGTTAGTGTTTAGGTTGTGATGGAGTTGGCTTTGTGTTAGTGTTTAGGTTGTGATACAGTGGCTTTGTGTTAGTGTTTAGGTTGTGATCCAGGTGGCTTTGTGTTAGTGTTTAGGTTGTGATGGAGTTGGCTTTGTGTTAGTGTTTAGGTTGTGATGGAGTTGGCTTTGTGTTAGTGTTTAGGTTGTGATGCAGGTGGCTTTGTGTTAGTGTTTAGGTTGTGATTTTTGAGGGTGGGCTTTGTGTTAGTGTTTAGGTTGTGATGCAGGTGGCTTTGTGTTAGTGTTTAGGTTGTGATGGAGTTGGTTTGTGTTAGTGTTTAGGTTGTGATGCAGGTGGCTTTGTGTTAGTGTTTAGGTTGTGATGGAGTTGGCTTTGTGTTAGTGTTTAGGTTGTGATGAGGTGGCTTTGTGTTAGTGTTTAAGTTGTGATGGAGTTGGCTTTGTGTTAGTGTTAGGTTGTGATGGAGTTGGCTTTGTGTTAGTTTTTAGGTTGTGATCAGGTGGCTTTGTGTTAGTGTTTAGGTTGTGATCAGGTGGCTTTGTGTTAGTGTTTAGGTTGTGATGCAGGTGGCTTTGTGTTAGTGTTTAGGTTGTGATGCAGGTGGCTTTGTGTTAGTGTTTAGGTTGTGATAGGTGGCTTTGTGTTAGTGTTTAGGTTGTGATGCAGGTGGCTTTGTGTTAGTGTTTAGGTTGTGATGGAGTTGGCTTTGTGTTAGTGTTTAGGTTGTGATACAGGTGGCTTTGTGTTAGTGTTTAGGTTGTGATGGAGTTGGCTTTGTGTTAGTGTTTATTGTGATACAGGTGGTTTGTGTTAGTGTTTAGGTGTGATGAGCTGGCTTTTGTTATGTTGTTGTGATCGGTGGTTTGGTTATTTTAGGTTGTGATGGAGTTGGCTTTGTGTTAGGAAATTGGATGCAGTGCTTTGGTTAGTGTAGGTTTGATGGAGTTGGTTGTGTTAGTGTTAGGTGTGAGGAGTTGGCTTTTGTTAGTGTTTAGGTTGTGATGGAGTTGGCTTTGTGTTAGTTTTTAGTTTGTGATGGAGTTGGCTTTGTGTTAGTGTTTAAAGTTGTGATGGAGTTGGCTTTGTGTAGTGTTTAGGTTGTGATGGAGTTGGCTTTGGTTAGTGTTTAGGTTGTGATGGAGTTGGCTTTGTGTTAGTGTTTAAAGTTGTGATACAGGTGGCTTTGTGTTAGTTTAGTTTGTGATGGAGTTGGCTTTGTGTTAGTGTTTAAGTTGTGATGGAGTTGGCTTTGTGTTAGTGTTTAGGTTGTGATGGAGTTGGCTTTGTGTTAGTGTTTAGGTTGTGATGGAGTTGGCTTTGTGTTAGTGTTTAGGTTGTGATACAGGTGGCTTTGTGTTAGTGTTAGGTTGTGATACAGGTGGCTTTGTGTTAGAGTTTAGGTTGTGATGCAGGTGGCTTTGTGTTCGTGTTTAAGTTGAGATGGAGTTGGCTTTGTGTTAGTTTTTAGGTTGTGATACAGGTGGCTTTGTGTTAGTGTTTAGGTTGTGATACAGGTGGCTTTGTGTTAGTGTTTAGGTTGTGATGCAGGTGGCTTTGTGTTAGTGTTTAGGTTGTGATGCAGGTGGCTTTGTTAGTGTTTAGGTTGTGATACAGGTGGCTTTGTGTTAGTGTTTAGGTTGTGATGCAGGTGGCTTTGTTAGTGTTTAAAGTTGTGATGCAGGTGGCTTTGTGTTAGTGTTTAGGTTGTGATGCAGTTGGCTTTGTGTTAGTGTTTAAGTTGTGATGGAGTTGGCTTTGTGTTTGTCTTAAGTTGTGATGCAGGTGGCTTTGTGTTAGTGTTTAGGTTGTGATGGAGTTGGCTTTGTGTTAGTGTTTAGGTTGTGATGAGGTGGCTTTGTGTTAGTGTTTAGGTTGTGATGGAGTTGGCTTTGTGTTAGTGTTTAGGTTGTGATGAGTGGCTTTGTGTTAGTGTTTAGGTTGTGATGGAGTTGGCTTTGTGTTAGTGTTTAGTTGTGATGAGTGGCTTTGTGTTAGTGTTTAGGTTGTGATGGAGTTGGCTTTGTGTTGTGTTTAGGTTGTGATCAGGTGGCTTTGTGTTAGTGTTTAGGTTGTGATGAGGTGGCTTTGTGTTAGTGTTTAGGTTGTGATGAGTGGCTTTGTGTTAGGTTTAGGTTGTGTGAGGTGGCTTTGTGTTATGTTTAGTTGGATGGAGTTGGCTTTGTGTTAGTTTAGTTGTGATCAGGTGGCTTTGTGTTAGTGTTTAGGTTGTGATGCAGGTGGCTTTGTGTTAGTGTTTAGGTTGTGATGAGGTGGCTTTGTGTTGTGTTTAGTTGGATGAGTGGCTTTGTGTTAGTTTAGGTTGTGATAGGTGGCTTTGTGTTAGTTTAGGTTGTGATCAGGTGGCTTTGTGTTAGTGTTTAGGTTGTGATGAGGTGGCTTTGTGTTAGTGTTTAGGTTGTGATGCAGGTGGCTTTGTTAGTGTTTAGGTTGTGATCAGGTGGCTTTGTGTTAGTGTTTAGGTTGTGATGAGTGGCTTTGTAGTAAAGTTGTGTGCATGGTTTGTGTTAGTTTAGTTTATGAGTGGCTTTTTATTTTTTTGTGGTGTTTGTGTTGTTTTAAAGTGTACAGGTGGCTGTTTATGTGTTTATGGGTGGTTTGGTTATTTTAAAGTTGTGAACAGGGGCTTTGGTTAGTTTAGTTTGAGGAGTTGGTTGGTTAGGTAGTGGAGGAGTGGCTTTGGTTAGTTTTAGGTTTTTTGGGGGGGGTTTGTGTTAGTGTTTAGGTTGTGATACAGGTGGCTTTGTGTTAGTGTTTAGGTTGTGATGGAGTTGGCTTTGTGTTAGTGTTTAGGTTGTGATACAGGTGGCTTTGTGTTAGTGTTTAGGTTGTGATGGAGCTGGCTTTGTGTTAGTGTTTAAAGTTGTGATGCAGGTGGCTTTGTGTTAGTGTTTAGGTTGTGATGGAGTTGGCTTTGTGTTAGTGTTTAAAGTTGTGATGCAGGTGGCTTTGTGTTAGTGTTTAGGTTGTGATGGAGTTGGCTTTGTGTTAGTGTTTAGGTTGTGATGGAGTTGGCTTTGTGTTAGTGTTTAGGTTGTGATGGAGTTGGCTTTGTGTTAGTTTTTAGTTTGTGATGGAGTTGGCTTTGTGTTAGTGTTTAAAGTTGTGATGGAGTTGGCTTTGTGTTAGTGTTTAGGTTGTGATGGAGTTGGCTTTGTGTTAGTGTTTAGGTTGTGATGGAGTTGGCTTTGTGTTAGTGTTTAAAGTTGTGATACAGGTGGCTTTGTGTTAGTTTTTAGTTTGTGATGGAGTTGGCTTTGTGTTAGTGTTTAAAGTTGTGATGGAGTTGGCTTTGTGTTAGTGTTTAGGTTGTGATGGAGTTGGCTTTGTGTTAGTGTTTAGGTTGTGATGGAGTTGGCTTTGTGTTAGTGTTTAGGTTGTGATACAGGTGGCTTTGTGTTAGTGTTTAGGTTGTGATACAGGTGGCTTTGTGTTAGAGTTTAGGTTGTGATGCAGGTGGCTTTGTGTTCGTGTTTAAAGTTGAGATGGAGTTGGCTTTGTGTTAGTTTTTAGGTTGTGATACAGGTGGCTTTGTGTTAGTGTTTAGGTTGTGATACAGGTGGCTTTGTGTTAGTGTTTAGGTTGTGATGCAGGTGGCTTTGTGTTAGTGTTTAGGTTGTGATGCAGGTGGCTTTGTGTTAGTGTTTAGGTTGTGATACAGGTGGCTTTGTGTTAGTGTTTAGGTTGTGATGCAGGTGGCTTTGTTAGTGTTTAAAGTTGTGATGCAGGTGGCTTTGTGTTAGTGTTTAGGTTGTGATGCAGTTGGCTTTGTGTTAGTGTTTAAAGTTGTGATGGAGTTGGCTTTGTGTTTGTCTTTAAAGTTGTGATGCAGGTGGCTTTGTGTTAGTGTTTAGGTTGTGATGCAGGTTTGGGTTTGTGTTAGTGTTTAGGTTGTGATGCAGGTTTGGGTTTGTGTTAGTGTTTAGGTTGTGATGCAGGGTTTGGGTTTGTGTTAGTGTTTAGGTTGTGATGCAGGTTTGGGTTTGTGTTAGTGTTTAGGTTGTGATGGAGTTGGCTTTGTGTTAGTGTTTAAGGGTTTTGATGCAGGTTTGGGTTTGTGTTAGTGTTTAGGTTGTGATGGAGTTGGCTTTGTGTTAGTGTTTAGGTTGTGATACCCGGTGGCTTTGTGTTAGTGTTTAGGTTGTGATGCAGGTTTGGGTTTGTGTTAGTGTTTAGGTTGTGATGAGGTGGCTTTGTGTTAGAGTTTAGGTTGTGATGCAGGTGGCTTTGTGTTCGTGTTTAAAGTTGAGATGGAGTTGGCTTTGTGTTAGTTTTTAGGTTGTGATACAGGTGGCTTTGTGTTAGTGTTTAGGTTGTGATGCAGGTGGCTTTGTGTTAGTGTTTAGGTTGTGATGCAGGTGGCTTTGTGTTCGTGTTTAAAGTTGAGATGGAGTTGGCTTTGTGTTAGTTTTTAGGTTGTGATACAGGTGGCTTTGTGTTAGTTTTTAGGTTGTGATACAGGTGGCTTTGTGTTAGTGTTTAGGTTGTGATGCAGGTGGCTTTGTGTTAGTGTTTAGGTTGTGATGCAGGTGGCTTTGTGTTAGTGTTTAGGTTGTGATGGAGTTGGCTTTGTGTTAGTGTTTAGGTTGTGATGCAGGTGGCTTTGTGTTAGTGTTTAGGTTGTGATGCAGGTGGCTTTGTGTTAGTGTTTAGGTTGTGATGGAGTTGGCTTTGTGTTAGTGTTTAGGTTGTGATGCAGGTGGCTTTGTGTTAGTGTTTAGGTTGTGATGGAGTTGGCTTTGT
This sequence comes from Hemibagrus guttatus, assembly GCA_033459395.1. Taxonomy (NCBI): domain Eukaryota; kingdom Metazoa; phylum Chordata; class Actinopteri; order Siluriformes; family Bagridae; genus Hemibagrus; species Hemibagrus guttatus. Next base: position 4,536,805 of record JAUCMX010000008.1, on the reverse strand, counting down.
GTTAGTGTTTAGGTTGTGATGCAGGTGGCTTTGTGTTAGTGTTTAGGTTGTGATGGAGTTGGCTTTGTGTTAGTGTTTAGGTTGTGATGCAGGTGGCTTTGTGTTAGTGTTTAGGTTGTGATGCAGGTGGCTTTGTGTTAGTGTTTAGGTTGTGATGGAGTTGGCTATGTGCCAGACAACAGTGTGTGCTGCATGAGTTATAGCTGTGAGACTGCAACACACTCTAATGAGGTGTACTCTTTAATCTACTCATATCTTTCTGCTGTGTGTGTGATCGTCAGTGTTCATATGTGTACACGAGGTGAACAGAAAAACTGTTTTATGGTGCTCTCTAACCTCGGTGGTTTGGCTATTCCTATAATGAGCTTGCCACACACATACACAGACACACACAGCGCAGCAGACAAATAGAATCCAATAGGAAATATGGAAACAAACAGACCTGCACTTGGCTAATGGCGGTAATTTAAGAAAACACAGGAGGGTGGTTGAGATAAAGAGAGAAGGAAAAAAGGGGAGAGAGGGGAAGAGCTGTGTGAGTGCAGTCTCTAATGAGGTAGCCAGTGAGGCACTATCACTTTACCACAGTACACTGATGAGGCATCTGATGGTGTCAGGCAATGAAAAGAGAATCCTGTTTCTCCTTGTTAAATATATCAGTTTATACTCTCTCTCTCTCTGTGTGTGTGTCTCTCTCTCACTGCATTACATACCTCATTAGAAAAGGACTGTCTTTTTGTCTTTTGCTTTAAGTACTGTCGTGCCATTTGTGTGTGTATGTGTTGCCTCCTGTACACACACATTTAGGGGAGAGTGGGAGTAGTGAAGGGCAGCATGCTAAGCTTGCATTGCCTCTTGGCATTTTGCGGACTCGCTCAGTGTATACACTGCTCAAAATTAGCGAACCCTTTCATGCAGGGATGGATGCTTAATGAGGATAAGGAGAATTATGGGTAATGTGTTTTAAGAGTGAGTCTCAGCAGGCACGCAGGCCGTGTGCATGTTTGTCATTCATTATGAAACCATAGGGGAAACGATCTTTTGACAACACAGATCATTAGAGACCACAACCGCATGGACACACACTGTGTAGGTAAATAGCGTTAAATGTTACAGTCTGCTGGTGATTTGAAAGCGACATTCTAAAATCTGTTAAATTACTCCATCCCACTATAACGTCACACACTGCCCTGTGCTATTCTCCAGCCTATCAAATTACAGCCATAAATAACTTCCACCAATAAAAAGCCAGTAGACATGGAGGTGAATGCTAATAAACCCCATGGGTGTGTCTTAGCGGTCACAAGGCACAACTGCTGTCTGGAGTCCCATCATTCCATTAATGTAGAGAGAGCTGTTTGATGGTAGATGAGTGCTTTTATTCACAGCAAAAATGAATTCATTAGCTTGATGGTACCCCTGCATCCAGACCCACAGTATCCTATCCTAGACAGTGATATTTGGCCTTATTGTGAGCTGGTGTTTGGGTATGGGCTGCAGATTGAGTGTAGTATAAAAAAGTCTTGGGTGTAGTGTGTTCTGTAGATTGATATGGTGTTTTGTTCTAGATTGAGCTAGTGTTTGGTACAGTGTGGCCTGGTGTTTGTGCTTACTAAGAGCTGGTGTGCTTTGGGCTGGATTATATATGTGATGTAGCCATGTTTTGGGGTATATCTTTGGCTTATGTTTGGGTGTGGGGTGAAATTGCTGTTGGGGGTCAGTGTGGCTAGGGTTTAGTGCAATGTGGCCCGGTGTTTGAGTGTAGTATGGTGTTTGAGTGGAGTGTGAGATGGTGTTTGAGTGCCGTGTGAGATGGTGTTTGAGTGCAGTGTGAGATGGTGTTTGAGTGCCGTGTGAGATGGTGTTTGAGTGCCGTGTGAGATGGGGTTTGAGTGCAGTGTGAGATGATGTTTGAGTGCAGTGTGAGATGGTGTTTGAGTGCCGTGTGAGATGGGGTTTGAGTGCAGTGTGAGATGGGGTTTGACTGCCGTGTGAGATGGGGTTTGAGTGCAGTGTGAGATGGTGTTTGAGTGCAGTGTGAGATGGGGTTTGAGTGCAGTGTGAGATGGGGTTTGACTGCCGTGTGAGATGGTGTTTGAGTGCAGTGTGAGATGGGGTTTGAGTGCAGTGTGAGATGGTGTTTGAGTGTAGTATGGTGTTTGAGTGGAGTGTGAGATGGTGTTTGAGTGCCGTGTGAGATGGGGTTTGAGTGCAGTGTGAGATGGTGTTTGAGTGCAGTGTGAGATGGTGTTTGAGTGTAGTATGGTGTTTGAATGGAGTGTGAGATGGTGTTTGAGTGCCGTGTGAGATGGTGTTTGAGTGCCGTGTGAGATGGGGTTTGAGTGCAGTGTGAGATGATGTTTGAGTGCAGTGTGAGATGGTGTTTGAGTGCCGTGTGAGATGGGGTTTGAGTGCATTGTGAGATGGGGTTTGAGTGCAGTGTGAGATGGGGTTTGAGTGCAGTGTGAGATGGGGTTTGAGTGCAGTGTGAGATGGTGTTTGAGTGCAGTGTGAGATGGGGTTTGAGTGCAGTGTGAGATGGGGTTTGAGTGCAGTGTGAGATGGGGTTTGAGTGCAGTGTGAGATGGGGTTTGAGTGCAGTGTGAGATGGGGTTTGAGTGCAGTGTGAGATGGGGTTTGAGTGTAGTATGGTGTTTGAGTGGAGTGTGAGATGATGTTTGAGTGCAGTGTGAGATGGTGTTTGAGTGCAGTGTGACATGGTGTTTGAGTGCCATGTGAGATGGTGTTTGAGTGTAGTATGGTGTTTGAGTGGAGTGTGAGATGGTGTTTGAGTGCCGTGTGAGATGGTGTTTGAGTGCAGTGTGAGATGGTGTTTGAGTGCCGTGTGAGATGGTGTTTGAGTGCAGTGTGAGATGGTGTTTGAGTGTAGTATGGTGTTTGAGTGGAGTGTGAGATGGTGTTTGAGTGCCGTGTGAGATGGTGTTTGAGTGCAGTGTGAGATGGTGTTTGAGTGCAGTGTGAGATGGTGTTTGAGTGTAGTATGGTGTTTGAGTGGAGTGTGAGATGGTGTTTGAGTGCCGTGTGAGATGATGTTTGAGTGCAGTGTGAGATGATGTTTGAGTGCAGTGTGAGATGATGTTTGAGTGCAGTGTGAGATGGTGTTTGAGTGCAGTGTGAGATGGGGTTTGAGTGCAGTGTGAGATGGTGTTTGAGTGCAGTGTGAGATGGTGTTTGAGTGCAGTGTGAGATGGTGTTTGAGTGCAGTGTGAGATGATGTTTGAGTGCAGTGTGAGATGGTGTTTGAGTGCAGTGTGAGATGGTGTTTGAGTGCAGTGTGAGATGGTGTTTGAGTCCAGTGTGAGATGGGGTTTGAGTGCAGTGTGAGATGGGGTTTGACTGCCGTGTGAGATGGGGTTTGAGTGCAGTGTGAGATGGTGTTTGAGTGCAGTGTGAGATGGTGTTTGAGTGTAGTATGGTGTTTGAGTGGAGTGTGAGATGGTGTTTGAGTGCCGTGTGAGATGGGGTTTGAGTGCAGTGTGAGATGGTGTTTGAGTGCAGTGTGAGATGGTGTTTGAGTGCAGTGTGAGATGGTGTTTGAGTGTAGTATGGTGTTTGAGTGGAGTGTGAGATGGTGTTTGAGTGCCGTGTGAGATGGTGTTTGAGTGCCGTGTGAGATGGGGTTTGAGTGCAGTGTGAGATGATGTTTGAGTGCAGTGTGAGATGGTGTTTGAGTGCCGTGTGAGATGGGGTTTGAGTGCATTGTGAGATGGGGTTTGAGTGCAGTGTGAGATGGGGTTTGAGTGCAGTGTGAGATGGGGTTTGAGTGCAGTGTGAGATGGTGTTTGAGTGCAGTGTGAGATGGGGTTTGAGTGCAGTGTGAGATGGGGTTTGAGTGCAGTGTGAGATGGGGTTTGAGTGGAGTGTGAGATGATGTTTGAGTGCAGTGTGAGATGGTGTTTGAGTGCAGTGTGACATGGTGTTTGAGTGCCATGTGAGATGGTGTTTGAGTGTAGTATGGTGTTTGAGTGGAGTGTGAGATGGTGTTTGAGTGCCGTGTGAGATGGTGTTTGAGTGGAGTGTGAGATGGTGTTTGAGTGCCGTGTGAGATGGTGTTTGAGTGCAGTGTGAGATGGTGTTTGAGTGTAGTATGGTGTTTGAGTGGAGTGTGAGATGGTGTTTGAGTGCCGTGTGAGATGGTGTTTGAGTGCAGTGTGAGATGGTGTTTGAGTGTATTATGGTGTTTGAGTGGAGTGTGAGATGGTGTTTGAGTGCCGTGTGAGATGATGTTTGAGTGCAGTGTGAGATGGTGTTTGAGTGCAGTGTGAGATGGTGTTTGAGTGCAGTGTGAGATGGTGTTTGAGTGCAGTGTGAGATGATGTTTGAGTGCAGTGTGAGATGGTGTTTGAGTGCAGTTTGAGATGGTGTTTGAGTGCAGTGTGAGATGGTGTTTGAGTGCAGTGTGAGATGGTGTTTGAGTGCCGTGTGAGATGGTGTTTGAGTGCAGTGTGAGATGGTGTTTGAGTGCAGTGTGAGATGGTGTTTGAGTGCAGTGTGAGATGGGGTTTGAGTGCAGTGTGAGATGGTGTTTGAGTGCAGTGTGAGATGGGGTTTGAGTGCAGTGTGAGATGGTGTTTGAGTGCAGTGTGAGATGGGGTTTGAGTGCAGTGTGAGATGGTGTTTGAGTGCAGTGTGAGATGGTGTTTGAGTGCAGTGTGAGATGGTGTTTGAGTGCAGTGTGAGATGGTGTTTGAGTGCCGTGTGAGATGGTGTTTGAGTGCAGTGTGAGATGGTGTTTGAGTGCAGTGTGAGATGGTGTTTGAGTGGAGTGTGAGATGGTGTTTGAGTGCAGTGTGAGATGGTGTTTGAGTGTAGTATGGTGTTTGAGTGGAGTGTGAGATGATGTTTGAGTGCAGTGTGAGATGGTGTTTGAGTGCAGTGTGAGATGGGGTTTGAGTGCAGTGTGAGATGGTGTTTGAGTGCAGTGTGAGATGGTGTTTGAGTGCAGTGTGAGATGGTGTTTGAGTGCAGTGTGAGATGATGTTTGAGTGCAGTGTGAGATGGTGTTTGAGTGCAGTGTGAGATGGTGTTTGAGTGGAGTGTGAGATGGTGTTTGAGTGGAGTGTGAGATGGTGTTTGAGTGCAGTGTGAGATGGTGTTTGAGTGCCGTGTGAGATGGTGTTTGAGTGCAGTGTGAGATGGTGTTTGAGTGCCATGTGAGATGGTGTTTGAGTGTAGTATGGTGTTTGAGTGGAGTGTGAGATGGTGTTTGAGTGCCGTGTGAGATGGTGTTTGAGTGGAGTGTGAGATGGTGTTTGAGTGCCGTGTGAGATGGTGTTTGAGTGCAGTGTGAGATGGTGTTTGAGTGTAGTATGGTGTTTGAGTGGAGTGTGAGATGGTGTTTGAGTGCCGTGTGAGATGGTGTTTGAGTGCAGTGTGAGATGGTGTTTGAGTGTATTATGGTGTTTGAGTGGAGTGTGAGATGGTGTTTGAGTGCCGTGTGAGAT
>JAUCMX010000008.1:4501340-4526340 GCA_033459395.1 Hemibagrus guttatus | reverse complement strand
ATTTACTTCACTTTGCTAAAATTGGGAATTTTATACTTAAACACAGTTCTCAGCATCTCAGTTGGAGTCAGTGTTTGTTATAACGCTGATCACAACAAGCTACAGAGTTTCTCACACACAATGAGTTTTAGACTGAAAAAAGATCCTGGAAATCCTGTAAAAGATGGAACTGGACCTTCTTGCATATTGCCTGCCTTGTTCAGGTCTGAGAAACAGCAGTGGTTTTAGACTTGGTTCTGAAAAAGCAAATATTCTCAAAGCTCCATGAGCTTACCTTGCATGCAGTCCATGGTGAGTACAGCTACATCTCAGTGCCAGCGTGTGAGTCACTAAAATCACATCATGCACCGTCTCACAGCACAGATCTGCGAAGATCTAAATCAGACATGTTTATTAGCCTTCCTTCAGGAGCTTCCTGCTCACGGATCTGATTATATTCAAAAAATATTCCAAATCAGACCGGTGATGACTTAAAGGAAAAAACAGTGTCCCTGTTATACTAATTTTATTTTGGTGGCATAGTTTCAGTCCCTTTAGAGTGAAAGGTCACTACAAATCACTACAAACCTTTATCCTATGATATGGAGTGGTCTCTTTCAGGATCATCAAAACACCAAGTGAGGGAATATCTTTTGGAAGAACATGGTTTATCCCTCTGATAAAGTTCTGGAGACTTGTACAACTGATTCCCATGTGCACTGAAGCAAGTGCTTCAATTTGCCTCTCTGTAAAGGGTTCACATGTATGGGTAAAGCTTTCCAGTCATGTTTAGTAGTAGTAAGTCATGAAGATTTGCATGTAAAACAATAGCTTTGTTCACACAGCATTGCACATCAGATTTATTTCTTAAACTGCTTAAACTCCCAGGATTCATCATGAGGCCCAGACTAACACTCCTCACTCACATTTCTCTACAGATATATTGGTACATGCATATTAGTTTCACTGTAGCTACTGAACATCGGTTTTGTTTGGGTTTTCCACCTCCAAAAACCGTTTAATTATCCCTAGGTGTGAATGTTTGTGTGTATAGTCACATCACACACACAAGTGGCTTGTTCAATATCTCCACTTTTCTATGGGAAGGCTTTCCATTATATGTTGAAGCATGTGGCTGTAGAGATACACCAATCAGCCATAACATTATGAGCACAGGTGAAGTGAATAACACTGATTACCTCCTCATCATGGCACCTGTTAGTGGGTGGGATATATTAGGCAGCAAGTGAATATTTTGTCCTCAAAGTTGATGTGTTAGAAGCAGGAAAAATGGGCAAGCGTAAGGATTTGAGCGAGTTTGACAAGGGCCAAATTGTGATGGCTAGACCACTGGATCAGAGCATCTCCAAAACTGCAGCTCTTGTGGGGTGTTCCCGGTCTGCAGTGGTCAGTATCTATCAAAAGTGGTCAAAGGAAGGAACAGTGGTGAACCGGTGACAGGGTCATGCACGGCCAAGGCTCATTGATGCATGTGGGGAGTGAAGGCTGGCCTGTGTGATCCGATCCAACAGATGAGCTACTGTTACTCAAATTGCTGAAGAAGTTAATGCTGGTTCTGATAGAAAACTGTCAGAATACACAGTGCATGACGGGTCAGGGCTGGTCTGGCAGAAAAGAGGGCATAGTGTAAGTGTAAAATGCATGCAATCCATAGTGATGTAGTTTCTACTTCATAGGAAAAAAACCCTTTCCACTTTAGACCATTCCCACTTCATGTTCGAATCCGTGTACAGATATTCGGTGGTTGAGATATTCGGAGCACTAAATATATGCAGCTCCAGACAGTGGCATTGTGTTACACTCCTAGCTTGTAGCACTTCAGACTCCTTGAATAACTTGTATTTGTGTAAACCTTTACTTAAAGAACTCTCAAGATTTGACCTTTATCTTTAACCTTTAACAGACAGAGGTATGGGGTGTGTTTCTGTGTGTGTATGTGTGTGTGTATGTGTGTGTGTATGTGTGTGTGTGTGTGTGTGTGTGTGTGTGTGTGATGGATTCCACGTCTGGCCCATCTATCATCAGTCTCCAACAGCTGTGAAGTGTGTAAGCCTCTGGAGACTCAGAGGGGTCTCAGCTCTACACACACACACATACACATACATACACGCCACACTGCTTAGTAATTCATAGCTGCTAATAAACACACACCCAGTTACTTCCTTTGGGATCTCTGGCCCTGAACAGCATATGGCAAAGACAAACACGGGCCGGGTTTTATAGTTTACAGATTCTGGACCTCTTCGATTTCATTCTCAATATATTCAGGCATCTTCACTGTAATGTTCACTCCTGACAGTTCTATAATGATCATACTTTACCCAAATTTCATCATTATAAGATGTTTTGGGGATTATTGAGATTGAAAAGATACCTGCATCAGCAACTGCATTTCTCTCTGTCAGAATGTTAGATGACTTCCGTCTGTGTGTGTGTGTGTGTGTGTGTGTGTGTGTGTGTGTGTGTGTGTGTGTGTGTGTGTGTGTGCCATCTGCTGAATGTGAGGTTGAGAGAACACGTGCTTAGTAAATTCCTCAGTCAGTCTAATCAGGTATGTTTCCGACCAAATATTTCTCAAGTTCATCCAAATGCGTCCAGATTTCTAGCAAATATCTGGCAAAATTCAATAGGAATCTTTCTAGTTTTCCGTAAATTATGGCTGTGCTGATTTTCCAGAAAGGAACAAGAAGATGGAATAAAAAAATGTGCCAGCCAGACACACACAGATGCAAAGCGTCTGGACCTCACACACATTACACAACCATCTATTGAAAAAAAAAAATATGGAGGAGTTTTTTTTCATTTCAGAGTCTTGAGAAAATTCAGCATTTGTTTGCGATTCTCTATATAATGCAGGAGAATAAATGTTTATAATTCATTTATGTATACAAAAACAAAAAAAAAAAAAAAAGAAGAAGAAAAAGAAAAACTGCAAAAATCCAAACAGAACTTTGAAATGAACCAAAAGAAAAAAAAAAAAGTTTTCCTGTAATCCTCTTAGACTCCAAGCACAATCTGAAGAAGCCAGTGTCTGACATCCTGGCAGAGTTACAACAGATATTTCAAGAAAAACCAGCAAAGATTGGCCAAGAAATCTGGCAGAGTTAGAACATATTTGTCAGAAAGAATTGAGGGGCAAAAACCTGCTCAGAAAAAAACGCACAAAGAGATCAGAGGCACTGCAGCCACGAGTTATTAGAGAATATTTCTATCACACTCATGTTTCATATAAAGAATGATGTTACAGATTAGCAGAGGAATTGATGGTGAATATCTGTGGGATAAGAAAATAATCAACTTCCTGGTGATTCCTGAACTTTAATGTGTAATTTTCAATCTTTTTATGTTTGTCTGCAATCCAATCCCAAACTTCCCCTAATTTTTCAGTGTCTTGTACACTATATTGCCAAACGTTTTGCAACACCCCTCCAAATCATTGAATTCAGGTGTTGTGTTTCAGGGGTTGGGCTCGGCCCCATAGTTCCAGTGAAAGGAACTCTTAATGCTTCAGCATACCAAGACATTTTGGACAATTTCATCCTCCCTACTTTGTGGGAACAGTTTGGGGATGACCCCTTCCTGTTCCAACATGACTGCACACCAGTGCACAAAGCAAGGTCATGGATGAGTGAGTGTGGTGTGGAGGAACTTGACTGTCCTGCACAGAGTCCTGACCTCAACCTGATAGAACACCTTTGGGATGAATTAGAGCGGAGACTGAGAGCCAGTCCTTCTCGTCCAACATCAGTGCCTGACCTCACAAATGTGCTTCTAGAGAAATGGTCAAAAATTCCCATAAACACACTCCTAAACCTTGTGGAAAGCCTTCCCAGAAGAGTTGAAGCTGTCATAGCTGCAAAAAGCAGAACAACTCAATATTAAATTCGTGTGCATGTAAAGCAACTTTTGGCAATGTAGTGTATTTACCCCTCGCTACAGTGCACTACACTTTTGTGATGTTTAGTGTTTTGCTGAATGATTTGCTGTTAGTTTGTAGATCATTGGACATTTCGACCATTACACTATTGTTCTGTTTGCCCTGGTTTTCCTTTTTGCTTATAGTTCCTTTGTTTTGATAAAGACATATAGTATTCTGCCTTTACAGCTTTTCTGAGATGTTTGCATTTCTTCTTTGTTGGTTTTTTTAAGCATAAAATTCAGGCACCAGATCTAAGCTAGGGGTAACATGAATTATTTCTATGTTTGCGAGAGTAAAGAGAAACTACAGAGTTCCTGTAATGACAGTTAAATATATATATATATATATTACATTCAGGACAAAATACAAGGTTTGATGCATCTCAGGTTTTACTGTGGAGAAATAGATTAAGGCTTTAAATGTATATCCAGATTTCAGTAAAGCAGTGCTGTGATAGTCTCATGTTAAAAGGAAAATGAAGATTCGTATAAACAACTGTCCGATCAGCAGAGCAGGTTGAATCTGTCAGGTCAAATCGCTGTGTTTTACTGGTCAGGTAACTTTTATGGATAAACTGCAGGAATTGGAGTTTGGAGTAAAGTATAAGCAGTATAGCATTAACTTATAGACGCTGCCAGCTAAGACAGTCAGCTTATCCTGTAATCATGAAGAAGTAGAGGGCATGAAGCCTTTATTATCGCCACACATACATTACAGCACAGTGGAATTCTTTTCTTCGCATATCCCAGCTGAGGAAGTTGGGGTCAGAGCGCAGGGGCAGCTATGATACAGCGCTCCTGGAGCAGAGAGGGTTAAGGGCCTTGCTCAATTGCCCAACAGTGGAGCTTGGTGGTACTGGGGCTTGAACCCCGATCCTCCGATCAACAACCCAGAGCCTTAACCACTTGAGCCACCACTGCCCCATGTAATTCAATCATTACATGTCTTATTGAACAAAGAAAGCTTTTCTCTAAAGAGATGTTTTTATATTGTCTATGCAAGGAGTCTCCAGTGTCTTTGTAGCACCATTGGAAAGGTTTTTGATTTCTCAGTAGAATATTAAGCTTTGTGTGTTTTCCAAAAAGAAATAAAAAGAGGCTCCGCTACACTAACTCATGAGCATGCAACAAATCCTCTCTGATATATAAACTGATGCGTCGCTTGTATCACTTGTACTATACACCGATCAGGCATAACATTGTGAGCAGTGAGAGGTGAAGTGAATAACACTGATGAGCTCCTCATCATAGCACCTGTTAGTGGGTGGGATATATGAGGCAGCAAGTGAACATTTTGTCCTCAAAGTTGATGTGTTAGAAGCAGGAAAAATGGGCGAGTGTATGGATTTGAGCGAGTTTGACAAGGGCCAAATTGTGACGGCTAGACGACTGGATCAGAACATCTCCAAAACTGCAGCTCTTGTGGGGTGTTCCCGGTCTGCCTCCAAATTTCCCAGATCTCAGTCCAATCGAGCATCTGTGGGATGTGCTGGACACACAAGTCTGATCCATGGAGGCTACACCTCACAACTTACAGGACTTAAAGGATCTGCTGCTAACATCTTGGTGCCAGATACCACAGCACACCTTCAGTGATCTAGTGGAGTCCATGCCTCGATGGGTCAGGGCTGTTTTAGCAGCAAAAGGGGGACCAACATAATATTAGGCAGGTGGTCATAATGTTATAGCTGATCGGTGTATATCTGCCTTAGTATCAATGCCAATGTGCCAATGAGACAAAAAAATCTGTTAAATCAGTCCTACTCTTATTATTCTCCCAATAATTTGCTGGAAATGACTAAAACATGCCTCACTATGTACCTGAAATCTATTGCAAACTAGCAAAAGCGCCGCTTCTACACTGATTTTTCATCCACTGAGTGAAATGTCCAGAAATAAAGAACACTAACGGCACCAATAAATAAATCTGCTATATTTTTGCCTTATCTGCCTAATATTTATCCTTTGGATTACATTTATAAGAAAAAATCAGTGCTGCAATCTCTGTTAAATTTTTTATTTTTTTTTAAAGGCGTAGCCTTTTCAGCTAGAATAAAATAAGTCAGAGAGAGAGAGAGAGAGAGAGAGAGACAGAACAGAGACTTCCTTAAGGACAGAGTGCAGGCCGAGATGAGATGTCTAACTATTCCAGGCTCCTGAGTGGCTCAGCCAAACAGTATTCACCCCGATGTCTGGAAATCACATGAGTTCAGAGTTCAGAGAAACTCTCTTCCTTTTCAATCACAGCAAACCCTAGCCAATCATGTGAAGTCTGTGATATGTATGTACGACGTTGCATTTACTGAAAGAAAAAAAGCCTGCTGAATTTAATTAATTCAAACACGTACATCGGTTGTACGTGATCAAACTGAGTAACGTTACCACAGTTAGTTTTCACACGGCCAACATGGTTTGATCACGTATTTTTAAAAATCGTCTCTCACACGTGAGCTGAAAATCAAACCCAAAATCAAACTCTGGTGTGTTGTAAGAGACATGTTACCGCTGCACTATTCTCCCATGTATGCTTTAATCACTTAAATGCAACACTATAGTTATACCTTAGATCCCATCAGCCCCAGCATCCTCGTGAGATTACACAGTGTGTAACTGGTTTATGATAATACAGTGTAAATGAATCACGCTCACTCTACATTGTTCAAACTGCTAATTAGAAACTTGTTTAAATGAAGTTCAGTGTTAAGAAATGTAATATTTTGTTTAAACTATTTTTTTTTTCATAAGCACATGAGCACACATTCATTTTTTTCAGTGTTTTCAGTAATGTCTGATAGCTGACAAGTGAGTGGGAATTGGTGAAGACTAAATTAGGGAGGGAAAAAAAAAAAGAAGTATCCAATTAACTACTCTTCTCCACTACCTGCCGTGCTGTGTTCAGCTTAACTCAGAAGACGGAGAAAAAAAAACATTTACACCTCCGTGTTTGTTTTTTTGCAGCAATCTAAAATGAGTGATGTATATTTAGCTCCTCTAAACAGCAACCTGTATAGTCAGTGTTATAAGTTTAACAAGCGAATGTGTCTCACTAGTATATACTCAGTATATTCAACTACACTATATTGCCAAAAGTTTTGGGACACCCCTTCAAATCATTGAATACAGGTGTTGTTTTTCAGGGGTTGGGCTCGGGGCCCCTTAGTTCCAGTGAAAGGAACTCTTAATGCTTCAGCATACCAAGACATTCTGGACAATTTCATGCTCCCAACTTTGTGTGAACAGTTTGGGGATGACCCCTTCCTGTTCCAACATGACTGCACACCAGTGCACAAAGCAAGGTCCATAAAGACATGGATGAGTGAGTTTGGTGAGGAGGAACTTGACTGTCCTGCACAGAGTCCTGACCTCAACCTGACAGAACACCTTTGGGATGAATTAGAGCGGAGACTGCGAGCCAGACCTTCTCGTCCAACATCAGTGCCTGACCTCACAAATGCGCTTCTAGAGGAATGGTCAAAAATTCCCATAAACACACCCCTAAACCTTGTGGAAAGCCTTCCCAGAAGAGTTGAAGCTGTTATAGCTGCACAGGGCGGGACAACTCCATATTATATTCATGTGCATGTAAAGGCAGACGTCCAAAAACTTTTGCCAGAACACTGTACAATATTCTGGTTGAACAGATAATGTGTGTGAAACAGATACAGATACAGAGTATTTTGGTTTATTCAGAAGTTAAGGATGGGGGTTACAAATCAGAAGGTTGGAGGTTCAAGCCCCAGCACTACAATGCTGCCACTGTTGGGACATTGAGCAGGGCCCTTAACCCTCTCTGCTCCAGGGTGCTGTATGATATCTGACCCTGCGCTCTGACCCCAGCTTCCTAACAAGCTTGGATATGCAAAGAAAAGAATTACTGTGTTTTTCTTCTTCTTCTTAAGTGATAGAAGCTCATGAGCAGGGTTGCAAAGTTTCAGAAAAAAAGTAAAATTCAAAAACACAGGAAACATTTGAAACTAGCCTTGGGGCAACAAGTGAGCTGTGGTGCACATGTCTGATTTTGTGGTATTTGCAATACACCGAAGCTGGCAACCCTGCTCATGGAACCAAGTTGATTAACATGGATATTAATCAGAGATGTTTGGGTTTTTGCATCAGTAGTTTGCTCCAGCTGTCTGACCTCAACACTGCCTCAGCTCATGCAGATCATACTCAATGCTCAAGGCTGTGCGTCTCTGCTGGCTTTACAGAAAATAATCATTTCATTAATCAGGACAACTGCCTAACATTCCGAGTAGGAATTCTCAGTTGATTGGATGTTTTTTCCAAGAGAGAGAGAAAGAGAGAGAGAGAGTGAGAGAGAGAGACAGAGAGAGAGAGAGAGAGACAGAGAGAGAGAGAGAGAGACAGACAGACAGAGAGAGAGACAAACAGAGAGGAAGAGAGACAGACAGAGAGAGAGCGCTCTACAGGTCTAATTGTGCTTGGGAGTGAGGAAGTGAGGGGAGATGATCCCTGTTCCAATCAGTGCACTTATTTTTATCACTCCTTTGTGTGTGTGTGTGTGTGTGTGTGTGTGTGTGTGTGTGTGTGTGTGTGTGTGTGTGTGTGTGTGTGCGTGCGCACGCGTGTGTATGCATGTGTTCTACTTGTATTGATCCTTTTCATAACACAAGCTTCGCTTTGCCCAAAGCCATGATGACTTTGTGTGTGTGTGTGTGTGTGTGTGTGTGTGTGTGTGTGTGTGTGTGTGTGTGAGTTTATAGAGCTCAGATTGGCATTGTCAGATTTAATCAGTCTCACTGTCTCTCCCTAAACTACCCCTCTCATCCAAACCACCACACACTCACATCAGCTGATTTATATGTATATATAGTGTTGTACCTTACAGTGTTGAAGGTTTGTGTGTGTTGTGTGTGTGTGTGTGTGTGTGTGTGTTGCAGAAAACAGTGGAGACGGCATTGATTACAGCCAGCAGAAGCGAGAGAACATCGGCGATCTTATTCAAGAGACACTGGAGGTGTTTGAGCGCTACGGAGGAGAAGATGCCTTTATCAACATCAAATACATGGTGCCCACTTATGAGTCCTGTCTACTCAACTAACAAACACACACACACACACACACACACACTACATCTGAGCCTTTTCCTCCACCTGCTATGATTATATTAAACTAGTGACCTGATTCATCCTCTTATTCTACTGTGTCTCTTTTGTATTAATGAAAGATTACATCCTTTACTGTGATGTCACTGTGATGTCACCGAGTGTGTCCTCACCTTAAATGTAAAATCATAATGATCAGAACTTCAAATTGTAACAGCACGACAACTGAATACATTCTGAACTCGAATATTCACAATACAGCCACGAATACAGCAAAGAAACAGTGCTTAAGTAGTCTGTAAATATCTTGAAGTGGGCGTGGCCTAAACCTGATGTTTTTGTTATTACTGGTATTTTTATTAAATGTGAATCCTCCCAGAAACACTGACAAGCACTGCAACAATGCCAAGGACTGTCATTTGTTCATTCACAAACTAAAATAACAAACAGACGTTTCCAGAACAAAACACAGTTCCTCAATCTCAGCTACGTTACTCAAGTTCATAACCGTTCTTGACCAGCTGATCAGTGGAGATGTCTAACAGGCTTTCTATAATGTGACTGGGGATCTATCTTTCAAACCAGCGAAGTCTTTCCCAAATCAATCTGAATCTGTTGTTCCTAACAGTGATGACAGAGGATGCTCTTTCAACACAATAAACGCACGAGTTAATATTATTGATATTATTTCATTTCATTATTTTTTGAACACTACAGAAGAAATGTGTTGTGTTGTGTTGTGTTGTGTTGTGTATGTGGTCTGGATGTGCAATATGGAAAGGCAGCGCTATAAATAAAAGTAGATTTCTTTTCTGAATTTCACAGATGTTTGTAAGGAGACATGGTTTTATTCTGGAGATTAATAACAAACAGAAAAGGAATAGAATTGTGCACCTTCGATTTGTATTTGTATCTGTTTCTAACATTTCTGTTCTAATTTCATATTCTGTTACACCTCACATCTGGACATTTTGTTTTCTGAACATAAGGATATTATGAAAACTTAACGTAATTAGTTCAACTAAATTAGCTAATAGCATTTATGCCTGGTTTCTATACAGTTAGAACGTTTTTGCTATGTGCGTGTGTGTGTGTGTGTGTGTGTGTGTGTGTGTGTGTGTGTAAGTGTTGCTAATAGTACACTTAGTGTATGTTTTGTAATGTTGTTTTTGGTGGTAAACGAGTTAAATCTCATGATTTATCACAGTAGGTGACTCATTTCCTGCAGTTAATGATGATTAATAGCACTTAGGAATTCTGCCCAATTTAGTCCTAATTAAGCATGTTTTAATTAATCTATCTGTGTATTGGGTATGTTTCATTAGTATTTAAAAATCTTTTCAAACCTTATTAAAGCTTAGCATCTCTTAACGTCTTAAATATCCAGTGTTGTGCAATAATACAATTGGCTTTCACAGTCCACAAAGACAAAGGGATTTTGGGGCAGTAGATTTGCTATATTCAAATGAATAGCTTAGATTTTGTGGACAAAAAAGTGTATGAGAAGGAAGAAAAGTGCCATTAGAAAGTTTTTTATTTCCACATTTCCACCGGCTTATAACTGTAAAGAAGCTCTTGACAATAAACATTAAAAACAGCAAGGGCGAAACTGTCCCAAGCCGTCAAAGAGGCGAAGCACGTACACGCCCAGAGAATCCAAGGCCACTTTCAGGACAGTGGAGACTCCCGGCACATGTGGCAGGGCATCCAGGCGATCACAAACTACAAGACTGCATTACCTGCCTGTGACAGTGACGCCTCCCTCCCAGATGCGCTGAACGACTTCTCCGCTCGGTTCGAGGTACAGAATAACATAGCAGCGAGAAAGACCATCCCTCCTCCTGATGACCAGGCACTTTGTCCATCCACGGCTGACGTGAGGAGAACTCTATGCAGAGTTAACCCATGAAAGTCTGGTCTGGACCAGACAACATTCCTGGCAGAGTGCTCAGGGAATGTGCAGAACAGCTAGTGGATGTCTTCACTGACATCTTCAACGTTTCCCTGAGCAGTGCAGTTGTTCCTACGTGCCTCAAGACAACGACCATCGTCCCCGTGCCAAAGAAGTCCACGGTTTCCTGCTTCAATGACTATCGTCCCATCGCACTCACAGCCATCATGATGAAGTGCTTTGACAGGCTCATCACCCTCACTGGACCCCTTTCAGTTTGCGTATCGTCCAAACACCTCCATGGACGATGCCATCACCACAACCCTCCATCTGGCCCTCACCCTCCTGGACAATAAGGACTCATATGTATGAATGCTGTTCACAGACTTCAGTTCAGTATTCAATACAATCATCCTGCAGCACCTGATTGAGAAGCTTTGGGATGAATTAGAGCGGAGACTGCGAGCCAGGCCTTCTCATCCAACATCAGTGCCTGACCTCACAAATGTGCTTCTAGAGGAATGGTCAAAAAATTCCCATAAACACACTCCTAAACCTTGTGGAAAGCCTTCCCAGAAGAGTTGAAGTTATTATAGCTGCAAAGGGCGGGACAACTCCATATTACATTCATGTGCATGTAAAGGCAGGCGTCCCAAAACTTTTGCCAATATAGTGTATGTACAGAGGATAAAATACATATATTTCTTCAAGATCATGGTGCAAGGTAGAGGTTCTCTACTACACAGCTGTTCTAGTACACTGAAAAAGACCGAACAAGTAATATGGGTATGGATAACATCTGGAAAAACTAAAACTTACATCTGATGGTGTTCATTTACTTTTCCTATAGTGTGACCCGGAGGGCTGGATGTTGTAAATATGCCTTAGTGAGAGTCTAACTTTGGGATGTGAATGGAAAGTTGCCAGTAATTTGCAGAAGCTGATATTCATCTAAGCCTGGCCTTGACTTCATCGCTACATATAGCTTGGAAGCAGCACTGGAATGTACTTCTAAAACAGTCTAACTATCGATCTTATTAAATCACATGTTATTCTTACTGTTGTCTTGGTCCTTGGAGTATGCAGCTGAGGCTCACTGGGCAAACCAGGGGCTGAGGCAATAAGAGGGTTGAAATATTAACATCGGAACAGAAATCAGACCTAAAAATAGTCTGACATGGTCTGAAACCAGCATTTTCAGGTCAGCATGACTTGTATTAAACTTGGGTGTTCCTTCTGCTGTAAAACATTTAGAAACAATTAAAATTCCCAAACAGGAACATTAGAGGTTTCACAGGTGGTGTTATCTCAGGCTCAGTGAACTGCTCATATAGCTTGTCACTGACCTAACAAATCATCAGGTCATCAGGTGATCGACTCAAAGCACAGGAGACAGATCTGTCATTAAAAGAGCCTTGAAAAAAGTTCTCAGGGATGCATATAGAAGCTTTCCGAAGCTTCATTTGGGCCTGTTTAATCACTGGGGTTCCACAGATCCCCTTCTCTCTCACGCACACAAATGTGCAGCTGTTTTTTTCTGCCGGCTTCATGCCTCTCAACATGCATGTGTGTGATTAGCGTGTGTGGAATCTGACCAGGCGTGAAGTTCACCTGTCTTTACAGATGAATGAGGTTCGGAATGACTGGTGCCTTCCCGGAAGAATGCCATCGCTTCTTCTAATCTCACATGACCCACGATAATACGTCTCCCCTAGCTTGCACTGTCTATCTCCCCAGTCTTCCTCTCGGTTGTTATTATTAGACAGGTTGCCTCTATAGCCATCACAGCTGTCACTTTGGCACCAGACATTTTTTTCTCCACGTCACAAGCCTTTGAAGGTGACTTCAAGAGTAAGTCTGATCTTATTTACAAAGCCAGGCTCAACAAATGGTCGAGTTGTAGAAATAGTTACCCCCCTTCAAAAGAGTATAGATCAGTGTTTCAAGTCTCCTGCTTTAGCCAGCATGGGTTTCATCGCAAAGCTTTGTTAGGACATGATAAGACACTTGTCATGTTTTTTTCTTTTTCCATTGTCTGTACCGCTTATCAGATCTATCATCAGGTCACGGGGAGCCTGCGCCTATCTCAAGCGTCACTGGGCATAAAGGCAGGATACACCCTGGACGGAGTGCCAACCCATCACAGGGCACACACACTCATTCACTCACACACTATGGGCAATTTAGAGACTTCAATCAGTCTAGAAGCATGTCTTTAGACTGTGGGAGGAAACCCACAAAGCACGGGGAGAACATGCAAACTCCACACACACACACACACAGTGAGTGGGAGCAAGACACGAACCCAGGATGCTGGAGGTGTGAGGCAAACGTGCTACCCACCAAGCCACTTGTCATGTTTTTCTAAGTACATAATCAACGGGGTGTGTCCACCAATGTGAAGTCCACCGTCCTGAACACTTTCCTCTGTCAGAAAACTTTACAGCTTTTCCTCTGACTGTTACAAAGCAGTGACACTGAAGACTCCTTCAAAAAAAAACAAACTTCAAAACTCAACCACATCAGCACCAGTTTATTTTATGTGGAGTGTCACACAAGTCCCTGGAGAAAAGAAACCGTGTTAGAACGAGCGCATTAATATAATCGCTGTGACATTCCTTAGAACAGGGAACGACTGTCAGAAATACTGTTACAGCAGATTAATCAACACCTACTGATAGATTCAAAAATTCTACAGCACTGTAGTATAAAGAAACATCAACCCCCACTTCTCAGAGCCAGGGACGACGCCTCATAACACTTTAACGTGTTTCTTATGACAATGGGGAGGAGCACATTAATTATCACCTAGTTGCTCAACCCCTCAGGCCATTACCAACATTTATCTTGACAAGTCCAAGCCATGAGAAGCTGCACAAATATGTCTGGAATTGAAGCACACCAATGATTAATGGGAAGAATTAGAAAAAGGTTGTAAATTCCGCTTTGTTGAGTCTACGTTGTGATTTGATTCACAGAAAAAGTTTGAAAAAAAAAAAAAGTTAGAATTTTTTGAAGACCTATTTCTCTGTTTTAAGGCTTCCCGTGACTGGCCCTCACTTCAAGCTGAAGGAGTTTGGGATAAATATCTGCTGCTGCTAATTCCACTTTAATGCTCACTTCACTACAGGGTGCAGTAAGGGCACATAGGGGGCACTTGTGAGCAACAGTGTGAAGTCCAAAATGAGAAATGAGAACACACTATGGCCTCGGGGGCAGACACAAATGAGGACCGCAAGTGTGCCATTTGGGATGACGGTTGAAAACTGGCTGGGAAAAAGGCCACATGAGTACAATGCAGCCTTTTATTGGTGCTTTAAAAGATATTATTAGAATCCTTAAATGTGCTTAAGACACAGTCTGCGAATTACAACAAATTATTAGCACATTTCTGATGAATTATGAATAAGAGCTTCATAGAGAGCATTTCTAATGGAAGGATGAATGGATGGATAACGCAGATGGGATCTGATTCCACAGTCACTAGCAGTGTGGTTGTGTTGGAAATGGATAGTGCAAAGAGAGAGAATCATACAGTGATGGGACAGATGACATAGCTGTACTAGGGAGAGAAAGAGAAAGAGAAAGAAAACTGAGAGGCTGATGCAGAAAAACAGGTGGGAAACACATACGAGGGAAGGGGAAGAGTGTGTGTGTGTGTGTGTGTGTGTGTGTGTGTATGTGTGTGTGTGTGGTGGGGGTTGGTACCAGGAATAAATTGCCCTTTGGGAGCTATTTGTCTTCTTAGTTGCAGGGCCACAGTCGTCCCAACAGCAACCACCGAACACGTGCAAGCGCTGTTACAACAGAGACTTATTTATCTGTTCTACTGTGTTCTGGATGTAGCTGTGACTCACTCTCTCTCTCTCTCTCTCTCACACACACACACACACACACACACACACACACACATTTATTTTCTGAAATTTTACCTAAAATGCACAGCCTGTGAAACCTGTGAGGTCTGTAACTCCCCTGATCAGGGTGCAAGGGTTCAATTACTGTATCTTGTCCTGTTGTGGATCGGGGGTGAAAGGTCAGAGGCCACAGCCCTTACATTGTGCTCTGAGTGAAATACTGAACCATGAAAGGACTTCAAGGTCACTTGAAATGAGAGAGGAAATGAGACTACAGGAGACAAGACAAAAGGAGACATGAGGAGAGGTGGAGAGAGAAGACAAAATTAGTTAAGATGACAAGAGAGATGAAAAGGAGAAAAGACATGAACTGAAGACAGTAAAACAGAGCAGAGTAGAAGAGAATTAGTAGCATCAGATGAGATTAGAGATAAACATTCGGAGTGCAAGTTGCAGGGCAAGCAAGCCAGAAAAACAAACACGGAGGACAGAGTTAATAATGAGTCTTATTAGTGAGTGAGTGAGGATAAGGAAATTTAAAACGTGTTTAATCAAGAACAGTCCAATAAGCCAGTATTCCAGTGTTGATATATAAGTAAAACTAGTGTGATGATGTAATGATGTAATGTCCCACATCACTTGCCATCACACAAAGCAAATCCTCTTTTATTGTGTAATACACATGGCACGAAAGCTGAACACAGCCTGTAGATGTTTTTTTGTTTTGTCATACCAGTGCACTATCCACAATAAGGTCATCTATTTTTTCTTCATAATGTGAAATATCATAGGAGGTCAGATCTCTTAGTGTTGTGGTGTTACTGTTAGCGGTTATCTGGTAGTGGTGAAACAGGAATATGTGTGAAATTACACCCTTTCTATAGCACCACATACACACACACTGCACAATTTAGCCTAGCCAATACACCTACTGCCATTTTTATTCTGTAGGGGGAAACAGGAGAACCCTGAAGAAACCCACATGAGTTACTACTGCCCCAGTCTCGGCATCTGATTTTCAAGGGACATCAACTTTTTCACACCCCAAACATGACGCTGAACTAAACAAACTGTGACTGATTGCTTCACGTGTCAGTCAGACACCCTTGTGGGCGGTCCTTGACCAGTAACAGCTGCTATGCAAGACCATGGCTATGTAAAGACTACTACTGCCCCAGTACTTACACGTATATACATAAATATGTCATGTAAATTAAAAATGAACCAAACTCCATACTTAGAGGTTCTGCAGTTTTGCCAGCACCGAGTAATTACTAAAGTGGGCGGAGACTGGAAAATCCATCATATGACAACTGCCACCATCCTGCAGTGCAGATTAGACCTCTGTACTCACACACACCGGGGGGAGGCTCCCCGTGTTTTACACCGTCCTCACTCACTGTCTGCCCTGCCCCATGAGTCCGGAGAGTACATGTGTGCTGAAAGAGTGAGAGTGCGCTCATCCATAATGCGCAATCTCTCAACACTCCTCAACACACATACTGAGTCTAACTGCTGACCCAGATTCTGATGCTTAGCCTTTGTGTATTTACACATTCGCAGTAATACATGCTTACCCTCTGATTCTCTCTCTCTCACTCACTCACTTTCTCTCATTCACTCACTCACTCTCTACATTCTTTGTTATTTATGTTACATTAAACTTCTCTTTCTCTTTCTCTCATATACAAACACATATACACTATATTGCCAATAGTTTTGGGACGTCTGCCTTTACATGCACATGAATGTAATATGGAGTTGTCCCGCCCTGTGCAGCTATAACAGCTTCAACTCTTCTGGGAAGGCTTTCCACAAGGTTTAGGAGTGTGTTTATGGGAATTTTTGACCATTCCTCTAGAAGCGCGTCTGTGAGGTCAGGCACTGATGTTGGACAAGAAGGTCTGGCTCGCAGTCTCCGCTCTAATCCATCCCAAAGGTGTTCTATGGGGTTGAGGTCAGGACTCTGTGCAGGCCAGTCAAGTTCCTTCAAACCAAACTCGCTCATCCATGTCTTTATGGACCTTGCTTTGTGCACTGGTGTGCAGTCATGTTGGAACAGGAAGGGGTCATTCCCAAACTGTTCCCACAAAGTTGGGAGCATGAAATTGTCCAAAATGTCTTGGTATGCTGAAGCATTAAGAGTTCCTTTCACTGGAACTAAGGGGCCGAGCCCAACCCCTGAAACACAACACCTGAATTCAATGATTTGGAGGAGTGTCCCAAAACTTGGCAATATAGTGTTTGCTGATCACATGATCTAAATCTCTGAATCTATGAGGTAGAAATAGTCTCAGCATGCTTCCTGAGATAAGTGTTAAAGCCATCTCTAAATGCCACCTTTTATTTATCCTTCATGAAAGATAGAACTTTTTTTATCAATATTCCAAGAAGCTGTGTAAAAAAGGTATTTCGAGTGATCTCTCTTGAGCCCTGTGTGCTTCTCTGAGCTGCTGTTTTATCTGATGTCCTGATGTTTTACCTGATGACTCTAATTCACAGACACAGCCTCGCTGACAGAGAGAGGCTGAAAAACAGACAGCAGGAAACCTGTTTTAAGTGCTAGACACATTTATATAATATATTCATTTTGATTTTACTATCAATAGATTTGCATAACTCTTGTTGAAAATTTCCCACAATTTCTAAGCATATGTTATACACCAGCTCAGACACATCGAGTGTCATCGGCTTTTGGCATAAAAGTGTGACTTTAGTGTGACTGGCAGGAGAGAAAGCATGTGAGTATGAACAATCACGAGTGACTCAGTGAATGAAGGGACTAACGGGGTTTTAGCTTTTTTTTTTGCTAAACAGGTGAGTTATTTCTTTGTTCCCACTTCTAATTAGAAGGGAAGCCAGTGAATGATAGCTGTTAATCAGCCAATTAATCCATGTTGTGGAGTTACCCAGTTGTTTACATTTACATTTCTGGCATTTGGCAGGCGCCCTTATCCAGAGTGACTTACAGTTTATCTCATTTTAATACATCTGAGCAATTGAGGGTTAAGGGCCTTGCTCAGGGGCCCAGCAGTGGCAGCATGGTGGTCCTGGGATTCAAACTCATAACCTTCTGATCGCTAATCTTAACCACTAAGCTACCACATACCACATGTTTAGTGAAGCTAGGGAAGCCATGATAGCCACTTGTGACTAAGGCCCTGTTCACATCTGGTATTAACATCCATCTTGAGTGACCTTATCAGCCGAGATGTGTAGGCGTTCGCCCCTGCCATTATGAATGCTCTCTTGTGACCAATTGTGTTCGTTTCATACATCATTTACGCCAGAGAAAGGGTGTCGCACAAATTAAGTACGGCAGCCTATTGCCGCATTTGTATTCAGGCATGTCTCGCAAACCCTGTTCTATGAACAGCAGCTGCTTTCGTTTCTGCTGTTTCTGCTATTGGTGCACTCTAGGAGTGCAGTGGAGTATTATTATCAGTAGATAGCTTGAGTTATCAGTTCAGCACAGAATCCAAACAGCCTCGCAATGACAGATAATGATACATAGGTTCTGTTCCAGCCATTGATGCAGTCATCAGGGGGTCTTTCGCTGCTGGAATGCATATTGAGACACATTTACATTCATGCTACAAATGTAATGTGGCCATAAGTGTTCAAGACCACCTCTGAATGTGCTTTGAGTGACTGGATTACAATGTGTCTCTGAGATGCATTTGATCCCATTCACACCTCTGCTTGATACTCTCCACTTATAACCAGACCACTGTCAGGTAAGAATGTGGCCTAACAGGAGGTTTCGGTGAGTGATTTAAAGACTCCTCTATGATCTCTGTCTGTTAATTCTCTGTTGTAGGTTCTAGGTGTGTTAAAAAATAAAGATGACAACAATGCATTGTATTGTTTTTTGCCGAGCCAGCTCTGATATAGAACAAATTTTTATAGTAATTCAGGTTACTGTGCACATGAGGCCATCAGGGCTTCCTTTAGGAGCGCATGCCAGTTGGTGCAGTGACCACTCTAAATTGCTCCTAGGTGTAAATGTGGGTGTTAGCGCGTGTGATACGCTATATTGCCAAAAGTTTTGGGACATCTGCCTTTACATGCACATGAATGTAATATAGAGTTAGCCCGCCCTTTACAGTTATAACAGCTTCAACTCTTATGGGAAGGTTTTCCACGAGGTTTAGGAGTGTGTTTATGGGAATTTTTGACCATTCCTCTAGAATAGCATTTGTGAGGTCACGCACTGATTTTGGACGAGAAGGTCTGGCTCGCAGTCTCCGCTCTAATTCATCCCAAAGGTGTTCTACTGGGTTCAGGTCAGGACTCTGTGCAGGCCAGTGAAGTTCCACCACACCAAACTCACTCACCCATGATTTTATGGATCTTGCTTTGTGCACTGGTGTGCAGTCATGTTGGAACAGGAAGGGGTTATCCCCAAACTGTTCCCACAAAGTTGGAAGCATGAAATTGTCCAAAATGTCTTGGTATGCTGAAGCATTAAGAGTTCCTTTCACTGGAACTAAGGGGCCGAGCCCAACCCCTGAAAAACAACACCCGAATTCAATGATTTGGAGGGGTGTCCCAAAACTTTTGGCAATATGTCATATCATATGCCCTGTGTTCCTGGGATGGACAATGGTTCCTTTGGGATCCTGAGCATGATAACACGGTTACTGAAGACAAATGAATGAATGAATTTTAATTCAATAAACAAATCAGGGAAAATCCCTTGATACTTCTCTCACATTACATATTTGATTTGTTTTTTAAAATTAAGTGAGGAAAAAGTGTTAAATGCTAAAAACATACTGATGCTAAATAAATGATTAAATAATGCTAAAAAATTACTTGTGTACTGTACACATCATTTATTTTCTTTTTTACTGTTGCTGTTGTTCTTTAACCCGTTCATCCAGAACAAGTTTTTACATTTCTGTTTCCTCGGTTCAGTATGTGCATCTTGGCTTCTGCGACAGCATGCCTTTATGAAAAAAAAAAGTGTTAATAAAAAATACAAATGATTAAATCTAAATATATTCATAATTAATGACTGGCTCACTTCCTGCAGTTGGGATGAACTGAACCATTCATTCATTCATTGTCTACCGCTTATCCGATCTATACTTGGGTCACGGGGAGCCTGTGCCTATCTCAGGCGTCATTGGGCATCAAGGCAGGATACACCCTGGACGGAGTGCCAACCCATCGCAGGGCACACACACACTCTCATTCACTCACACAATCACACACTACGGACAATTTAGAGATGCCAATCAACCTACCATGCATGTCTTTGGACTGGGGGAGGAAAACGGAGCACCCGGAGGAAACCCCCGAGGCACGGGGAGAACATGCAAACTCCACACACACACACGGCGGAGGCGGGAATCGAACCCCCAACAGACCTGATATTACATGATTTGGGCCACATCCCAATTCTCATATGAAGCATGCATTTTACCAATAAGTGAGGGTCAATGCAGCAGCCGGAGCCCTGGTCTGTCGGAAAATACAAACTCTAGAGCAGGATCTAAAGGGTTTACAGAACTGCAGCTACATGTAAATGCAGGGGGAAATGTGTTTCTGGCTTGTGCTGGAGACATTCTCCCCTTTCCCTAATGGTAGAGTCCATTACTGTAGCTGTGCTTGTCCAGACAATACTGTCGCCTAGAAATCAAGGATACACTAAGACAGCTGTTAGGCTCTGTCTGTTGTTGTGTGTGTGTGTGTGTGTGTGTGTGTGTGATGGCTCCTCTAAAGTGAGCTATTAGAGTAGAGCTCCATAATCTCTGGCAGCTACAGTATGTAGAGCTTCTATATCAAGACAGAAACACCTGTCTGAGTCACAATAGCTTTTTTCCCTTACGTTTGATTTATTTCATGTAACAGATGTGCAGTGTCTTCACTTATTTCCAGTTCTGACCTTTCCGTTTATTGGATAATGCATACGATATTCTACAGTAAAGTAAATCAAACATTTGGTTGAAAAGCCAGGGTGTGTTCTGTTTCTACTCACGAGATGTTCAATAACAAGCTCATGCTGCATCTCTTCACTTTTCTGCTTTTTACACAGAAGTAGTGGTGTGTGTGTCTGTGTGTGTATCACTAGGACCCCCACTGACCGGTATGTGCTAGGTGCTCTGTTTGTCTTCCAGTTATCAGTGACTGAAGGAATGTGTCCCTCTGCCTTCCTCTCTGGAACAAAAGATTAGCGGCCTGTTGACGATGCTTGGTTTCACACCAGTGAAGCCAGATTTTCCCAGCTGTTGAATGAGTGAAGCTGTTCCTCCAGCCAAAAGCAAAGATCAATTAGAATGGCCATGGTCCACATTTAAATAAACAAGTCAGATATAAGGTCAATTGGATAAAAGTCTCACCATAAGTCTCATCTAAGCTGGATAAGACATGCGGGTCATAGTCACAGCTCTCTGTAAAATAAAATCCCACAAGATAAATAAGCCAGACAGCATTCTGTAACTAAAGCATAGAGACAGAGAGAGAGACAGAGAGAGAGAGAGAGAGAGAGAGAGAGAGAGAGAGAGAGAGAGACTTTGTCCTGCTGATCTGAAGGGCATCTCGAGGCACCTTCTGAATTGTAACATTAATAGCTTTTACGGCTCCAGGCAGTCCAGATGTGTGGAGAAATGCAAAAGGGCAGAAAAATAATTGAGATGAGAAGGATCTATCATCTCGAGGCATTTTTAAATAAATTGATTTAAAAAGTGAATAATTTTGAAATCTGTTGCTGAATATTACTTTAAGATCTCAGCAAATTGGTCTTCACATATTTCTTGTGAAAGTATACAACATATATACCTACACTATATTGCCAAAAGTTTTGGGACGTCTGACTTTACATGCATATGAATGTAATATGGAGTTGTTCCGCCCTTTGCAGCTATAACAGCTTCAAAACTCTTCTGGGAAGGCTTTCCACAATGTGTTTATGGGAATTTTTGACCATTCCTCTAAAAGCGCATTCGTGAGGTCAGGCACTGATGTTGGACGAGAAGGCCTGGCTCGCAGTCTCCGCTCTAATTCATCCCAAAGGTGTTCTGTCAGGTTGAGATCAGGACTCATGTTGGAACAGGAAGGGGTCATCCCCAAACTGTTCCCACAAAGTTGGGAGCATGAAATTGTCCAGAATGTCTTGGTATGCTGAAGCATTAAGAGTTCCTTTCACTGGAAGTAAGGGGTCAATCCCTTTAATAAAACAAAAAGAGAAACTGAAAAGCTCAAAGTCCTCCATCTTAATATCTTGTTTTTACAATTTGTTCTCATGTTCCTGTCTGTGTGGAGTTTTATCTTCTCCCCATGTTTGTGTGATTTTCCTCTGGGTTCTCCTCCCACCTCACAAAAACATGCTTGTAGGTCAATTGGCTGGCTGTGCTAAATTTCCCCTAGGCGTGAGTGAGTGAGAGCGAGTGTGTGTGCGAGTGTGTGTGCGAGTGTGTGTGTGTGTGTGTGTGTGTGTGTGTGTGTGTGTGTGTGTGTGTGTGTGTGGTGCTCTGTGATGGAATGGGTGTTTCCTACCTCACACCCAGTGTTCCCAGGATAGGCTCCGAATCCACCATGACACTGACCAGGATAATGAGCTTACTGAATAATGAATGAATGAATAATGTGTGCTGTGATTTGTCTTGCAGCTGGATTGAATGTTAGAGCTGCTGTCATAGGAGACCAGTCAATTAATCAATCAATCAATCAATCAATCAATCAATCAATCAATACCTGTTAACAAATTAGAATCAAGAATTCAACAGTACTGTGGTGTGTTATAATATATATATATATTTAATTACATTATAAGAGAAAGAAAGGAAGAAGGAAGGAAGGAATTGTGATAGGATGGATAAATGGATAGATAGATAGATAGATAGATAGATAGATAGATAGATAGATAGATAGATAGATAGATAGATAGATAGATAGATAGATGGATGGATGGATGCATGCATGGATAGATAGATAGATAGATAGATAGATAGATAGATAGATAGATAGATAGATAGATAGATAGATAGATAGATAGATAGATGGGAAGAAAGAAAGAAAGAAAGAAAGATAGAAAGAAAGAAAGAAAGAAAGAAAGAAAGAAAGAAAGAAAGAAAGAAAGAAAGAAAGAAAGAAAAGATAGAAAGATAGATAGATAGATAGATAGATAGATAGATAGATAGATAGATAGATAGATAGATAGATAGATAGATGGAAAGAAAGAAAGAAAAGATGGATGGACGGATGGATAGGTGGAAAGAAAGAAAGAAAGAAAGAAAGAAAGAAAGAAAGAAAGAAAGAAAGAAAGAAAGAAAGAAAGAAAGAAAGAAAGAAGAAGGATGGAAAGATGGATGGATCGATAGATAGATAGATAGATAGATAGATAGATAGATAGATAGATAGATAGATAGATAGATAGATAGATAGATAGATAGATAATACTGCAGACTCTGATGCAGTCATCTGTTACGGTGTCATTAACCAGAAGCAAATCTTTTAGCAGAATTAATGACCGCAGCGGCGCTATCAAAGCGCCGGTGGTGTTTAACTGGATCTTTAACACGGTATTGTATCCGAACGGTAGCAGCGCCATTGGCTGTAAGCGCTGTACATCATTTTCAGCCTCGAACCTCATTGGCGCTGCACCGCCTTCTAAGTTCGGTCTCAACCTTTTATTGGCGAAGTCATCGGCAACTAAACGTAGCCCTGTCCAATCAGAAAGGAGAAGGCGAAGCGGTGGGCGGAGTCGACACTCTGGCGCAGGCAGTGCTCGTTGGGAAACGGTCTCGCGAGCGCAGTCACGAGGAGAGTTTCGGCGAGTGAGGGTCGCGCGCTTTTTTTCCGTGCACACACACTCACACACACACTCAGAGAGAGAGAGAGAGAGATCGATCCTAAACAGCGACGAACTGTTCTTACACCGCGATCTGTTTTTATCTCGGAAGGGGAACAGCGAGCGAGACAGTGGGGGGAACGAGGGATATTGTCCGCAAGTTTTTCTTTTGTGTTATTTTTTCTTTGTTTTTTATAAAGGAGGATTGTGTTTTTTGGGGGTTGTGGCCGCAGAGATGATGGTCGGGGAGATCGAAGTGAAGGAGAGACCGAGGCCGAGTCCTGACTATCTGATGCAGTTACTGAACGAAAAGAAGCTCATGACCAGTCTGCCAAACCTGTGCGGCATCTTCACACACCTCGAGAGACTGCTCGATGAAGGTAAGTGAACGAAATTATCTCCATGTGGAGTGTGTGTGTGTGTGTGTGTGTGTGTGTGTTTGGCGAACGGAGCATGCTTAGAGACGGTCACTGTGGAGCTAGCCCGCTAAACTAGCTCTCTCAACAACTTCAACTAGTTTTATCCAGCGGACCACGACTTACGTAATGCCGATATTCATCATTACTAATAACGAACATTTTCTTATTATCCTGTTGGTGTTTTAGTTAAGTAAGTGCACTAAAGTTTTAATCTGGCAGCGAAGAGGAAAACTTTTTTTTTTTTTTTTTTTTTTTGGCTCACTTCTGCTAGCACGACTTCGGTTAGCATGACTAGCGAAGCGCTCGGACTGCCGCAAACTTTTCGAGTTGGACCAACTACGTCAGAATCCCTTAACAGAAAAAAAAAATCTCTTGTTTTTTAGACACTTTTAAACACAAGTTGTTGTTTTTGTAACCGTGCTTTATGACGAACGCGTTGTCGTGAACTGAGGAACTAACGGATTTTCGAAGAGTTTGTGTGTAACTTTAGCCGTCAGTGCTACAGCTAGGCTTTAACGAACTGCACGGGTCAGAAGTTTGGCTCACTTTCATCTAGTGAAAGTGATATTTTTTTCTAAATAAACGACCACTAAAGGGATATTTACTCAGTTGAAGAGTCCATTTCACGTCGCTGGAATGTTGAAATGCTTTCATCTGCTCGAAGCTCTTGACTCGCCCCGTTATTTTTGACCGCAAGTGCGAGTGTTTGTCTGTTTCGGCGTGTAAGCCTGGGGGCGAACTATTAGGGTCTGTATTGGGGGGTGGTGGTGTGTGTGTGTGTGTGTAGCGGTCGCCCTCCAGTGAAGACTTTGTCAAATGAATTAAACACACACACACAGAATAGTTGTAAACATTAGTAATTTGTCTTAATGTAAAAGTAAGGGACTTTTTTTTGTTTTTAAATGGAAGAGAAATGGACCCCCCCACAACAGGACGTACCATTTCTTAACTGTTGATACATAAGCCTTGAGTTTGTTTCCTCAGCAGTGTTGGACAAACATGGCGACGTACAGGACTATAAATGTGATTTAAGTTGAAACTGCGTTTTTTTT
>JAUCMX010000008.1:4493840-4496340 GCA_033459395.1 Hemibagrus guttatus | reverse complement strand
TATCTGTTGCTCTCTCTCTCCCTACCTCTGTTTGTCTACTTATCCCCCTCTCCCCTTTCTCTTTTCATCTGTCTGTCTATCTATCTGTCTATGTATCTATCAGTTGCTCTCTGTCTCCCTATCTATCTATCTATCTATCTATCTATCTATCTATCTATCTATCTATCTATCTTCTATCATCCCCCATTCCTTCCGCCATCTGTCTGTCTGTCTCTCCCTCCATCTCTCTCTCTCTCTCTCTCTCTCCTCCTCCTCCTCCTTCTGTACAGTGTGTGAGCAGTGTGTTTTTATAGGTAAATAATCGCCGACATTAACACCACGTCCCTGAAGACTTTTATTCCTCTTGTACCCCAGATTCACTAACAGCAATCACACGCTGTACTTTTTGTCCATTTCTAGTCGCAGCTCATGTTGTTGATCACTGGGACGTCCCTGTTATTCTTCCACATGACACTGTAGTGTACGTATGCGTGAAGCTAATAAGACAGCAAAGTTTAGGTCCTGATGATGGAGACTTGCCTCAGGAATCAGAATTCTTGTTTATTTTATTTATTGTTTGTTTGTTAGTTAATTAATTAATTTGTCTATCTATTTTTATTTATTTATTTTTGTGGACATATGTCAGATATCTTAAAGTTAAGAGGTGGCGCTTTGTTTCCTGTGAGCAGTCGTGTGGATATGATGTCATTTCCTGAACTCTGGGTTTGAGGAGAATGTTTTCTTCTATTGGGATTAGACTCGGCTTGACCTGACTGCTGGTACTGGAGACTCCTTCCAGAAATCGATAAACTAAACATTTTTACTGTATTCCGTATCCAGAAAAAAAAAATCCCCTGATGTTTCTCTAGGAGCGAAATGGATTGAAAGAAATCCGAGGAATGTTTGTCCATAGTTGTGTGTGTGTGTGTGTGTGTGGTGGAGGTTAGAGATGGCGCCTCAGGCTCTGTTAGCATGCAGTAGCCTGCTTTATAATCCCCCCGCACCTTCCTAAAAACCTCCCCAGATGCCACTTTACACTGTGGAATTTAATTAACTCATAGCACTGGAGAGTGGACGTGTGGATCTCTCTCTCGTGCGCTCTCTCTCTTTCTCTCTCTCTCTCTGTCTCTCTCTCTCTCACTCCCTCACGCCAACCCCCCGGTGTCTCTTGGACGGATGATAATAAATTGGATGGCAGGATGCGGCTGACAGGGTTAGCCTGGGGACATGGACAAGACAGACTGGCTTTCTCTCCATCTCTCTTCTGCAACACTGCTGCTTTGGATGTGTGGACGTGCTATCAGATGTGTGTGTGTGTGTGTTGGCCGGTCCTTGTGTGGGCCTGTGATAAAGCTGTCCCGATATTATGCCACAAATGCAGGGGCTTCTTATCTCCCTCTGGCCTGCCTGTTTTTCTGTCACACACACACTTCCATTCCTGAGTGACTGCATGTTATGATTGGTTGTTCATTCAGGGAGGATTTCATTTAAGACCTTGGCATAAATTTGGAGGCTTTTTTTTTTGTGTGTGTGTTGTGTGTGTGTGTGTGGTCAATATCTTGAATGTAGTTGCAAGATTGTGCCATTGTACAGGCCATTTCTGGAAGCCTGGATGTTGCAATGACTCTCTGTGCGTGCATGCGTATACACACACACACACACGCACACACAAGAAGGAAGTCACACCCATGGGAAGAGAGGTACGTTGTTTCAAAGGAACTCCTTACAAACACAATTATACTGTGTGTGTGTGATGCCCTGTTATTAATTTCAACATAGTTATGAGAAGCTTTCCATAACCAGGCCTTGTTTACCTGACAAACCACTGTCTTACAAAACACACACACACACACACACGTTTTCCTATCCTTCTGAGGACCTTCTACAGCTGTAACGATTAACAAAGCTGATGAATGCTATAACTCTAACCCTGAGTTCAACCTGAACAGGAAACTTTGCTTTTTTTTTTTTTTTTCTATATATATATATATATATATATAATTTTTTTTTTTTTTTTTCATAAACAAAGCAGCAGGTTTTTCCACCTGTGAGACATTCCTATCCTTCTGGGGACCTGTTTGTTTTCTCTCCAGATCTAAAAGCCCACGCCTGCACACATGCTGCAGGAACCCGAGGGCAGACCTCACCTTCCTGCATTCCACAACTGCCTCAAATATCTCCTCGCCCCCCTCAGCCGTGCCTCATCTCTTCTCTCTTTCTGTTTTTGAGGTAGCTCTAAGCGCTATAGCGTGGTCAAGTAGCAGCGTTTGAGCACATGATCGCACTCGAAAACGGAGAATTCTGCTGTATTCGTTTATTCCTTTACTCGTTTCCGCTTCATCAGCGCTGTAAGTACATGCTAGCCCTGAGGTCCGGTACGTGTTTGTGTCTCAAGCGCTGTATTCCTCAGCGTATGTCCTCCATATAAACTGAAGCTTCAGCTTCCTCATCGTTAATCTTAATAGTTAGCCGTAAAAACAAATAGCTTATTTAGTATTACGGCTTATTTATTTAGATCCTC
>JAUCMX010000008.1:4427717-4488340 GCA_033459395.1 Hemibagrus guttatus | reverse complement strand
TAGCCAGTCGATGAAGTCCAGGCCCGGAGAGTTAATCTGCTCTGACAGCAGACTCAGGATACGATCTGTCCTCCATCTTGCTTCAGTGAGCTTTAAGATAGCGTGACATAAATAACAGCAATAAAAACCGTCCCGGGTCTGATTGGCGTAACCGCAGGATAGAGAGACCAGCTCTTTAATGATGATTAATATCTCTTTTAATGTGAGTGCGGAGATTCATTTCTTGTCACAACATCATTTCTAGCAATATCTAAATTTTTTAATACACAGACTTTTTCCTTTTCACAGGAGTGGATTTTAAAATGAAGACGTTAGAGATCGATGGAATCAAAGTGAGGATACAGATATGGTGAGTAAACGAGAAGCTGGAGGTGAACTCTGCACTGTGGGGTGGTTGTGGTGATGATGATGATGATGATGATGATGATGATGATGATGATGGTGATGATGATGATGTTGGTTATGTGATAGTGTTGGTGATGGTGGCGATGATGATGATGATGGTGTCAATGATGATGGTGTTGGTGTTGCTTATAGTTTTGGTAATGATGATGATGATGATGGTGATGGTGTTGGTGATGATGATGATGATGATGATGATGGTGTTGGTGATGATGATGATGATCATGATGATGATGATGATGATGATGATGATGATGGTGTTGGTGTTGCTTATAGTTTTGGTAATGATGATGATGATGGTGATGGTGCTGGTGATGGTGTTGGTGATGATGATGATGATGATGATGATGGTGTTGGTGATGATGATGGTGTTGGTGATGATGATGATGGTGTTGGTGATGATGTTGGTGTTTGTGATGATGATGATGGTGTTGGTGATGATGATGGTGTTGGTGATGATGTTAGTGTTGGTGATGTGATGGTGATGGTGATGGTGATGGTAATGATGATGATGATGATGATGTCCTTGGTGATGATGATGTTGGTGTTGGTGATGTGATGGTGATGGTGATGGTAATGTATGATGATGATGATGTTCTTGGTGATGATGATGTTGGTGTTGGTGATGATGATGTTGGTGTTGGTGATGTGATGTGATGTGATGGTGTTGGTGATGGTAATGATGATGATGATGATGTTCTTGGTGATGATGATGATGATGATGTTGGTGATGATGTTGGTGTTGGTGATGTGATGTGATGTGATGGTGTTGGTGATGGTAATGATGATGATGATGATGTTCTTGGTGATGATGATGTTGGTGATGATGTTGGTGATGTGAAGATGATGTTGGTGATGATGTTGGTGTTGGTGATGGTAATGATGATGATGATTATGTTTTTGGTGATAATGATGATGGTGTTGGTGATGGTTATGTGGTGATGATGGTAATGATGATGGTGTTGGTGATGATGTTGGTGTTGGTGATGATAATGATGATGATGATGATGATGATGTTTTTGGTGATGATGATGATGATGGTGTTGGTGATGATGATGTTGGTGTTGGTGATGTGATGGTGATGGTGTTGGTGATGGTAATGATGATGATGATGATGATGATGATGTTTTTGGTGATGATGATGATGATGATGTTGTTGGTGATGATGATGATGGTGTTGGTGATGATGATGGTGTTGGTGATGTGATGGTGATGGTGTTGGTGATGGTAATGATGATGATGTTGTGGTGATGATGATGATGGTGTTGGTGATGATGATGGTGTTGGTGATGTGATGGTGATGGTGTTGGTGATGGTAATGATGATGATGATGATGTTGATGTTGTTGGTGATGATGATGATGATGGTGTTGGTGATGATGTTGGTGTTGGTGATGATGATGATGATGTTGGTGTTGGTGATGATGATGATGATGTTTGGTGATGATGATGATGGTGTTGGTGATGATGTTGGTGTTGGTGATGTGATGGTGATGGTGTTGGTGATGGTAATGATGATGATGATGATGATGATGATGATGTTTTTGGTGATGATGATGATGGTGTTGGTGATGTGATGGTGATGGTGATGGTGATGGTGATTGTGATGATGATGATGATGGTGATGGTGATGGTCTTGGTGATGGTGATGATGTTGGTGATGATGATGGTGTTGGTGATGATGTTGGTGTTGGTGATGTGATGGTGATGGTGTTGGTGATGGTAATGATGATGATGATGATGATGATGATTATGTTGTTGGTGATGATGATGGTGTAGGTGATGATGTTGGTGTTGGTGATGATGTTGGTGTTGGTGATGATGTTGGTGTTGGTGATGGTAATGATGATGATGATGATGTTCTTGGTGATGATGATAATGGTGTTGGTGATGATGTTGGTGTTGGTGATGTGATGATGATGGTGTTGGTGATGATGTTGGTGTTGGTTATGTGAGATGATGATGATGATGATGATGATGATGATGATGATGATGGTGATGGTGATTATGTTGGTGATGATGTTGGTGTTGGTTATGTGATGGTGATGGTAATGATGATGATGATGATGTTGGTGATGATGTTGGTGTTGGTGTTGGTTATGTGATGATGATGATGATGATGATGATGATGATGATGATGATGAGGATGGTGTTGGTGATGATGTTGGTGTTGGTGATGATGATGATGGTGTTGGTTATGTGATGGTGATGGTAATGATGATGATGTTGGTGATGGGGATGTTGGTGTTGGTTATGTGATGGTGATGATGATGGTGTTGGTGATGATGATGATGGTGTTGGTGATGATGATGATGATGGTGTTGGTTATGTGATGGTGATGGTAATGATGATGATGTTGGTGATGGGGATGTTGGTGTTGGTTATGTGATGGTGATGATGATGATGATGATGATGATGATGATGATGATGATGATGATGATAGTGTTGGTGATGACTGATGATGATGGTGTTGGTTATGTGATGGTGATGGTAATGATGATGATGTTGGTGATGGGATGTTGGTGTTGGTTATGTGATGGTGATGATGATGATGATGATGATGATGATGGTGTTGGTGATGATGATGATGATGATGATGATGATGATGGTGTTGGTGATGATGTTGGTGTTGGTTATGTGATGTTGATGATGATGATGATGATGATGATGATGATGATGATGGTGTTGGTGATGGTAATGATGATGATGTTGGTGATGGGGATGTTGGTGTTGGTTATGTGATGTTGATGATGATGATGATGATGATGATGATGATGATGATAGTGTTGGTTATGTGATGATGATGATGATGTTGGTGTTGGTTATGTGATGATGATGATGATGATGATGATGATGATGATGATGATGATGATGATGTTGGTGATGGGGATGTTGGTGTTGGTTATGTGATGTTGATGATGATGTATGATGATGATGATGATGATGATGATGATGATGATGGTGTTGGTTATGTGATGATGATGATGTTGGTGTTGGTTATGTGATGATGATGATGATGATGATGATGATGATGATGATGACGATGATGATGATGTTGCTGATGCTGTAGGTGATGATAGTGATGGTAAGGATAATGATGATGATGATGATGATGATGATGATGATGTGATGGTGTTGGTTATGTGATGGTGATGGTAATGATGATGATGTTGGTGTGGGGATGTTGGTGTTGGTTATGTGATGTTGATGATGATGATGATGATGATGATGATGATGATGATGATGATGATGATGGTGTTGGTTATGTGATGGTGATGATGATGATGGTGTTGGTGATGATGATGTTGGGTTGGTTATGTGATGATGATGATGATGATGATGATGATGATGATGATGATGATGATGTTGCTGATGCTGTAGGTGATGATAGTGATGGTAAGGATAATGATGATGATGATGATAATGATGATGATGATGATGATGATGGTGTTGCTGATGCTGTAGGTGATGATAGTGATGGTAATGATAATGATGATGATGATGATGATGATGATGATGATGATGATGGTTGCTGCTGGTGCTGACTCTCCTGTACCCCATGTCTCTTATAGGGACACAGCAGGACAGGAGCGATATCAGACCATCACTAAGCAGTACTACAGACGGGCGCAGGTGAGCTCATCCATCACACTGTAATATTACTCCTGTTACATCACACACTCTCACTAGTGAAACAGTTCACTGCAACTGAAATGAACAATAGTGTTTGCGAGCTCATAGCTGTGCTTCAGCGGCAAAATGGAATAATGAGCTAATAAAAAACATCTTTTATAAAAAAGAATTCATGTTCCTTACATTGATTATAGACACACCCACAAGGTTCCTCATGTTATAGACACACCCACAGGGTTCCTCTGATTATAGCCACACCCACAGGGTTCCTCTGATTATAGCCACACCTACAGGGTTCCTCTGGTTATAGCCACACCCACAGAGTTCCTCTGATTATAGACACACCCACAGAGTTCTTCTGCTTATAGACACACCCACAGAGTTCCTCTGATTATAGCCACACCCACAGGGTTCCTCTTATTATAGACAGAGAGTTTATTTCAGTGGTGGTTCGGTGAGCAACTCAAACGGAACCAATACTTTAATCTTGGAGAGAAGAAAGTATTTAAGTACAATTTTTGTTGTATATACTAATAAAAAAACATTGAGTTAAAACTCATTTTAGTGTATAAAATGACAGTGCACTTTTTTCCACCAGGGAATCTTTCTGGTGTATGACATCACAAGCGAGCGCTCCTTTCAGCACATAATGAAGTGGGCCAGTGATGTGGACGAGGTGGGATTCACACAATAGTAATAATAATAATAATAATAATAATAATAATAATAATAATAATAATAATAATAATTCTCTTTTGCTTTCTTGAGCAGAGAATGAGAAGTAGAATATAATTATGATGACCTAAATACAATATATAAATATAAGAGTAGAGTTTAACAGCTTATATGGAATATAATAGATTTATAGTGTCAGATACTGTAGAATTACTAGATGGATAAATAGATGGATGGATGAAAAGAAGGATAAATAGATGGATGAATAGAGTTATGCATAAGTAAATGGATGTGTAGATAGATGGATGAATAGGTGGATGAATGAATAGATGGATGGATGAATAGATGGATAAGTAGGTGGATGGATGGATGGATGGATGGATGGATGGATGGATGTGATTATGGATGAATTAATGGGTGAATGAAAAGTTGGATGGGTGAATAGATGGATAAGTAGGTAGGTGGATGGATGGATGGATGGATGGATGTGATTATGGATGAATTAATGGGTGAATGAAAAGTTGGATGGGTGAATAGATGGATAAGTAGGTGGATGGATGGATGGATGGATGGAAGGATGTGATTATGGATGAATTAATGGGTGAATGAAAAGTTGGATGGGTGAATAGATGGATAAGTAGGTGGATGGATGGATGGATGTGATTATGGATGAATTAATGGTGAATGAAAATTAGGATGGGTGAATAGATGGATGAATAGGTTGACAGATGAATAGGTGGATGGATATAGAGATGAATGGATAAAATGCGGGGATCAATAAATGGGAATAGATGGATGGATGGATGAATAGATGGATAAATTAGGTTAATGGATGAATAAATGAATGGATGAATAGATGGCTGTACAAATGGATCGATGTACAGATGAAAACATAGATGGATGGATGAATAGGAAAGTTGATGAATAGATGGATGGATAAATAGTTGGATAAATGAAAAATGTGGGGATTAATAAATGGGAATAGAAAGATGGATGAATATGTGGATAAATAGGTTAATGGATGAGTAAATGGGTGGATTAATGGATAGATGTACAGATGGATTGATGTACAGATGCAAGCATAGCTGGATAGATGACTAGAAAAGTGGATGTATAGATGGATGGATGAATAGGTGGATGAATTAATAGATGAATAGATGGATGAGTAGGTGGATGGGTGAGTAGATGGATAGATAGGTCTATGCATCAATAGATGGATGGATGAATAGATGGATGAGTAGGTGGACAGATGAAAGGGTGGATGGATGAATAGATGAATGGATGAAATGTGGGGGTGAATAAATGGGAATAGAAAAGATGATTGATGTACAGATGAAAATATGTATGAATAGGATAGTTGATGAACAGATGGATAAATGAAAAATGTGGGAATTAATAAATGGGAATAGAAAGATGGATGAATTGGTGGATAAGTAGGTTAATGGATGAATAAATGGATGGATTAATGGATAGATGGATAGATGAATAGAAAAGTGGTTGAATAGGTGGATGAATGAATAGGTGGATGGATGGATAAGTGGATGGATGGATGAATTAATAAGTGGATGCATAAATAGATGGATAAGTAGGAGGACAGATGAATTGGTGGAAGGATGAATAGATGAATGGATAAAAAATGGATGGATGAATAAATGAGAATAGAAGTATGGATGAATAAATGGAAAAAATACAAACCCGATTCCAAAAAAGTTGGGACACTGTACAAATTGTGAATAAAAAAGGAATGCAATAATTTACAAATCTCATAAACTTATATTTTATTCACAATAGAATATAAATAACATATCAAATGTTGAAAGTGAGACATTTTAAAATGTCATGCCAAATATTGGCTCATTTTGGATTTCATGAGAGCTACACATTCCAAAAAATTTGGGACAGGTAGCAATAAGAGGCCGGAAAAGTTAAATGTACATATAAGGAACAGCTGGAGGACCAATCTGCAACTTATTAGGTCAATTGGCAACATGATTGGGTATAAAAAGAGCCTCTCAGAGTGGCAGTGTCTCTCAGAAGTCAAGATGGGCAGAGGATCACCAATTCCCCCAATGCTGCGGCCAAAAATAGTGGAGCAATATCAGAAAGGAGTTTCTCAGAGGAAGATTGCAAAGAGTTTGAAGTTATCATCATCTACAGTGCATAATATCATCCAAAGATTCAGAGAATCTGGAACAATCTCTGTGCGTAAGGGTCAAGGCCGGAAAACCATACTGGATGCCCGTGATCTTCGGGCCCTTAGACGGCACTGCATCACATACAGGAATGCTACTGTAATGGAAATCACAACATGGGCTCAGGAATTCTTCCAGAAAACATTGTCGGTGAACACAATCCACCGGGCCATTCGCCGTCGCCGGCTAAAACTCTATAGGTCAAAAAAGAAGCCATATCTAAACATGATCCAGAAGCGCAGGCGTTTTCTCTGGGCCAAGGCTCATTTAAAATGGACTGTGGCAAAGTGGAAAACTGTTCTGTGGTCAGACCAATCAAAATCTGAAGTTCTTTTTGGAAAACCGGGACGCCATGTCATCCGGACTAAAGAGGACAAGGACAACCCGAGTTGTTATCAGCGCTCAGTTCAGAAGCCTGCATCTCTGATGGTATGGGGTTGCATGAGTGTGTGTGGCATGGGCAGCTTACACATCTGGAAAGGCACCATCAATGCTGAAAGGTATATCCAAGTTCTAGAACAACATATGCTCCCATCCAGACGTCATCTCTTTCAGGGAAGACCTTGCATTTTCCAACATGACAATGCCAGACCACATACTGCATCAATTACAACATCACGGCTGCGTAGAAGAAGGATCCGGGTACTGAGATGGCCAGCCTGCAGTCCAGATCTTTCACCCATAGAAAACATTTGGCGCATCATAAAGAGGAAGATGCGACAAAGAAGACCTAAGACAGTTGAGCAACTAGAAGCCTGTATTAGACAAGAATGGGACAACATTCCTATTCCTAAACTTGAGCAACTTGTCTCCTCAGTCCCCAGACGTTTGCAGACTGTTATAAAAAGAAGAGGGGATGCCACACAGTGGGAAACATGGCCTTGTCCCAACTTTTTTGAGATGTGTTGATGCCATGAAATTTAAAATCCACTTATTTTTCCCTTAAAATGATCCATTTTCTCACTTTAAACATTTGATATGTCATCTATGTTGTATTCTGAATAAAATATTGAAATTTAAAACTTCCACATCATTGCATTCTGTTTTTATTCACAATTTGTACACTGTCCCAACTTTTTTGGAATCAGGTTTGTAGGTTAATGGATGAATAAATGGATAGATGCAAAGACGGATGTACAGATTGATTGATGTACAGATGAAAACAGATGGATGGATGAACAAATGGATGTATTAATGGATGGATGAGTAGCTGGACAGATAAATAAATGAATGAATGGATGAAAAATGCATGGATGAATAAATGGGAATAGAAAGATAGATGAATAGATGGATAAATAGGTTAATATATGAATAAATCGATGGATGAATAAATGGATGTACAGATGGATTGATGCACTGATGGATGGATGAATAGATGCATGAGTAGATGGACAAAGAAATAGGTGGATGGATGAATAGATAAATGGATGAAAAATGGACAGATGAATAGATGGATGTAGAGATTTGTGTATAGATTAAAACACTGATGGATCAATAGAAAAGTGGATGAACAGATGAATGGATGAATAAATGGATGGGTGGATGAATAGATGAATGATTATAAATTAGTGGTCATTAAGAGTAAGAGTGAAGCATGTATGTCTCTCTCTCGCTCTCTCTCTCTCTCTCTCTCTCTCTCTCTCTGAAACAGTGATGTGTGGGGTCCAAGCACCTTTCACCATTATCTCCCCGGGTGGCCAGTTCTTGCCAAATTACACAGAATGCTAGCTTGAGCCATAGTGCTTAATACTGTAAAATATTTCCTGGAAGCTAATTGGCTGTTGGATGTCAGGTTTTTTAAGTATCTCAGTCTTTGAAACAGTTATTCAAGCTTAACCGCGCTCCATGGTTAGCCACGCCCCCAAGTAGTTTTCAATCCAGGGACGTGATGAGAGTGATGATGGAGTAAACTACACCTGTAAAGTTTTCTGAATTTTTAAGCTAACACTCTCTTGTTCTTCTCCGTCTCTCAAGTATGCTCCTGAAAAAGTGCAGAAGGTGCTGATTGGAAACAAATCCGACGAGGAACACAAAAGACAAGTGGCCACAGAGCAGGGGAACAAGGTATGTGTGTGCGTGTGTGTGTGTGTGTGTGTGTGTGTGTGTGTGTGCGTGTGTGTGTGTGTGTACAAGCTAACTGTACAAACTTAGTTGTGTTTGTTCTCTATCTGTAGCTTGCCAAAGCTTACGGAATGGACTTTTTTGAGACAAGTGCCTTTACCAATCACAACATCACAGAGGTATGTCCACTGTCCAGTGTCTGAGAAAATAGAAATGAAATAGAACACGAAAGGGTATTTGTCAGAACAGAATAGAGTAGCAAACAGCTCAGAATGAAACTGTAATATTTTTCTGGTGGGAGGAAAAATAAACACAGGAGTAACACCGATCAGATTGTGAGCAGTGCCAGGTGAACAGTGATGATCTCCTCATCATGGCACCTGTTAGTGGGTGGGATATATTAGGCAGCAAGTGAACATTTTGTCCTCAAAGTTGATGTGTTAGAAGCAGGAAAAATGGACAAGCGTAAGGATTTGAGCGAGTTTGATGAAGGACCAATTTGTGATGGCTAGACCACTGGATCAGAACATCTCCAAAACTGCAGCTCTTGTGGGGTGTTCCCGGTCTGCAGTGGTCAGCATCTATCAAAAGTGGTCCAAGGAAGGAACAGTGGTGACCCGGAGACAGGGTCATGGACGGCCGAGGCTCATTGATGCACGTGGGGAGTGAAGGCTGGCCCGTGTGGTCCGATCCAACAGACGAGCTACTGTTGCTCAAATTGCTGAAGAAGTTAATGCTGGTTCTGATAGAAAGGTGTCAGAATACACAGTGCATGACGGGTCAGGGCTGTTTTGGCAGCAAAAGGGGACCAACACAATATTAGGCAGGTGGTCATAATGTTTAGGCTGATCGTGTATGTCAGAGGGAATAGATGTGAAATGGTCAATAGAATTGAATATAGAAGATGCCATGAGGTGAGAATAGAAATTGAACTGAAATTGAAATTTGGTCACATGCACCAGTGTGCACAATACGACATGCTGGTGTTTTTTTTTTTTTTTTTTTTTTTTTTTTTTTTTTTTAGATTGTACTAATTGTACTTGTCATAAAAATAGAAATGACATAAATCAGAGTTTAATTCTATACCGTTAAGAAAGAAAACAATATATAGAAATGTAAAAATAGAATTAAGGAATGCAAGGTCGGTGAAGTAAACAGTGTGACTATTTAGAAAAAGAGGGAAAAGAGAACACGCTCTGTCACCATAGGAAAGGAGTAAAGATATAATAAATATATGGTGCAAAAGTGACAGAATGTGGAAATTAAACACTGAGCTTTTTTTATTTGTTTGTTTGTTTGTTTTA
Source organism: Hemibagrus guttatus (assembly GCA_033459395.1). NCBI lineage: Eukaryota > Metazoa > Chordata > Actinopteri > Siluriformes > Bagridae > Hemibagrus > Hemibagrus guttatus. The sequence continues at coordinate 4,478,074 of JAUCMX010000008.1, read as the reverse complement.
AATAATGGATGTACAGATTTTGCTGATCCTCTCATTTGTTTCAGTCCTTTACCCGTTTAGCTGAGCTGGTGTTGCAGGCTAATAAAAAGGACCTCGATCTCCTGCGAGTGTCCATCAACGACCAGCTGGATCTATCAGCGCTGGAGGAAGAGGCGGGAGTGTGTGACGGCAGCAGTAACGCCCAAAAGACCTGCTGGTGCTGAGGACAGGAAGTGACATCAACACATTTTCTTTTACCTTATCCAGTGGCGGATCTCTTCTTGCTTTTTTTTCTTCTTCTTCTTCTCAGTTTGGTGCCTTCCAGTCTTATCACGAACAAACGACGTCGGAAGACTCTGCTATGTTCTTTACCTTCAGGAAGCCTAAATATCCCTCATGGTAAAGGTGACCACTAGCTAGCAACCTCGTGTCAAGTTCGTAGCAAGATCAGTCAGCATAACTTCACACATTTTAGCATTTCAGTCATAGGAATGTGCTCAATAAAGTCCTACAGCAGTTAGAGTTAGAGTTACAGCTGTTCTGTTTTAAATCCCAGCGCTGAGGAAATGGTACGCTCCGTCGTAGGGGTGTCCTGGAGACCTAATTTCTACTCTTGCATCTCTGTCACACGTCTGATTAAACATATTAGTGTTTACTAATAAACTCATTCACAAGGCATTATATTTAAGAACATTCCCAACTTTGTGTCTTTCTTTTTTTCTCTCATGATCGGATTGTTAATCAGATATGCAGGAGATTTATATACAGAGCCACGACGTCCTGTCAGAGGGAGCTTCGACTCATCTACACGGCTTGTGGTGTTACGGAGAAAAAGGTTCAAGGTTCTTTGGCACTTTCCTCATTAGATCGAGATCGTAAAGGTTAGACGTGAAACTCTAGAGCAAAGTTTTATAGAACGTCTGAGAAAAATGACTCCAAAAAAATAAAATAAAACAAAGAACATGTGTGTGTGGGCGTGGCTTTGGGAGAAACACTGAAAGAAAGGGCTGTTTTTTGAAAATGGCTCGCTTCGACAAAAGAATTCAATCTTTAATCTGATGTGAAGGCCATGTGATCCTGAGCTCATGTACCTCCTGCAGTTACAGTTTCTGACACTAGAGGGCAGTGAAATCAAAGGGGGAAAAAAACTGAGAGCGGTGAAATCAAAGAAACAAATCAACAAACGTTGATTCAGTCTAGTAACTGAATCAGTTTGAAACCATAACGAATAGAAATAATTTCTAAGGTAAACAAAGCAAATCTGACAGAATTTCAGTCAAGTTTTTGCGTCCCCTTTTCCTTAACGTCGACCGATAACGTCCAGCTCTAATGAAAAATGTAAAATCCCTCACTACAAGCGTTAACTGATCCGTAACTGACCGTTAACTTGAATTGCAGCTAGCTAGCATTAGAAAAAGAAAGTGAAAAAAGGGTTACTTCGCTTTTCATCTCTCATTTGCATATTTTGTATAGCTGCACGTGTAGCTAATTATCATCAGTGTTAGCAATGACCTTTCACGTGTCTAAACCTGTTGCTCTTTGCGCTACTTTAATTCATTAAGGAACTCGACATACTCCTGTGACGTGACCATGTGATCTTAAAGGAGCCATTTGTCATTTTTATCAGTCCTGCGATGTGACCATGTGATCTTAAAGGAGCCATTTGTCATTTTTATCAGTCCTCTGACGTGACCATGTGATCTTAAAGGAGTCATTTGTCATTTTTATCAGTCCTGTGATGGGACCATGTGATCTTAAAGGAGCCATTTGTCATTTTTATCAGTCCTGTGATGTGATCATGTGATCTTAAAAGAGCCATTTCTCATTTTTATCAGTCCTGTGATGGGACCATGTGATCTTAAAGGAGACATTTGTCATTTTTATTACTGCTGTGACGTGACCATGTGATCTTAAAGGAGCCATTTGTCATTTTTAGTAGTCCTGTGATGTGACCATGTGATCTTAAAGGAGCCATTTGTCATTTTTATTAGTCCTGTGATGTGACCATGTGATCTTAAAGGAGCCATTTGTCATTTTTATCAGTCCTGTGATGTGACCATATGATCTTAAAGGAGCCATTTGTCATTTTTATCAGTCCTGTGATGTGATCATGTGATCTTAAAGGAGCCATTTGTCATTTTTATTACTACTGTGATGTGATCATGTGATCTTAAAGGAGCCATTTGTCATTTTTATCAGTCCTGTGATGTGACCATGTGATCTTAAAGGAGCCATTTGTAATTTTTATTACTCCTGTGATGTGACCATGTGATCTTAAAGGAGCCATTTGTAATTTTTATCAGTCTTGTGATGTGACCATGTGATCTTAAAGGAGCCATTTGTCGTTTTTATCAGTCCTGTGATGTGACCATGTGATCTTAAAGGAGCCAGTTGTCATTTTTATTACTCCTGTGACATGACTATGTGATCTTAAAAGAACCATTTGTCATTTTTTCAGTCCTGTGATCAGACCTGTGATCTTAAAGGAGCCATTTGTCATTTTTATCAGTCCTGTAATGGGGCCTGTGATCTTAAAGGAGCCATTTGTAATTTTTATTACTCCTGTGATGTGACCATGTGATCTTAAAGGAGCCATTTGTCATTTTTATCAGTCTTGTGATGTGACCATGTGATCTTAAAGGAGCTATTTGTCATTTTTATCAGTCCTGTGATGTGACCATATTATTTTAAAGGAGCCATATGTAATTTTTATTAGTCCTGTGATGTGACCATGTGATCTTAAAGGAGCCATTTGTAATTTTTATCAGTCTTGTGATGTGACCATGTGATCTTAAAGGAGCTATTTGTCATTTTTATCAGTCCTGTAATGGGGCCTGTGATCTTAAAGGAGCCATTTGTCATTTTTATTACTGCTGTGACGTGACCATGTGATCTTAAAGGAGCCATTTGTCATTTTTATTACTCCTGTGATGTGATCATGTGATCTTAAAGGAGCCATTTGTCATTTTTATCAGTCCTGTGATGTGACCATGTGATCTTAAAGGAGCCATTTGTCATTTTTTTCAGTCCTGTGATGTTACCATGTGATCTTAAAGGAGCCATTTGTCATTTTTATTACTCCTGTGATGTGACCATGTGACCTTAAAGGAGCCATTTGTCATTTTTATCAGTCCTGTGATGTGACCAAGCGATCTTAAAGGAGCCATTTGTCATTTTTATCAGTCCTGTGATGTGACCATGTGATCTTAAAGGAGCCGTTTGTCATTTTTATTACTGCTGTGACAAAACCATGTGATCTTAAAGGAGCCATTTGTCATTTTTATTACTGCTGTGACGTGACCATTTGATATTAAAGGAACCATTTGTTATTTTTATCAGTCATGTGATGTGACCATGTGATGTTAGAGGAGCCAATTGTCATTTTTTCAGTCCTGTGATGTGACCATGTGATCTTAAAGGAGCCATTTGTCATTTTTATCAGTCCTGTAATGGGCCCTGTGATCTTAAAGGAGCCATTTGTAATTTTTATTACTCCTGTGATGTGACCATGTGATCTTAAAGGAGCCATTTGTCATTTTTATCAGTCTTGTGATGTGACCATGTGATCTTAAAGGAGCCATTTGTCATTTTTATCAGTCCTGTGATGTGACCAAGTGATCTTAAAGGAGCCATTTGTAATTTTAATCAGTCCTGTTATGTGGCCATGTGATCTTAAAAGAACCATTTGTTATTTTTTTTACTCCTGTGACGTGACCATGTGATATTAAAGGAGCCATTTGTCATTTTTTCGGTCCTGTGATCAGACCTGTGATCTTAAAGGAGCCATTTGTAATTTTTATTACTCCTGTGATGTGATCATGTGATCTTAAAGGAGCCATTTGTCATTTTTATTACTGCTGTGACATGACCATGTGATCTTAAAGGAGCCATTTGTCATTTTTATTACTCCTGTAACGTGACTATGTGATCTTAAAAGAACCATTTGTCATTTTTTTCAGTCCTGTGATCAGACCTGTGATCTTAAAGGAGCCATTTGTCATTTTTATCAGTCTTGTGATGTGACCATGTGATCTTAAAGGAGCCATTTGTCATTTTTTCAGTCCTGTGATCAGACCTGTGATCTTAAAGGAGCCATTTGTCATTTTTATCAGTCTTGTGATGTGACCATGTGATCTTCAAGGAGCCATTTGTCATTTTTATTATTGCTGTGACGTGACCATGTGATCTTAAAGGAGCCGTTTGTCATTTTTATTACTGCTGTGACAAAACCATGTGATCTTAAAGGAGCCATTTGTCGTTTTTATCAGTCCTGTGATGTGACCAAGCGATCTTAAAGGAGCCATTTGTCGTTTTTATCAGTCCTGTGATGTGACCATGTGATCTTCAAGGAGCCATTTGTCATTTTTATTATTGCTGTGACATGACCATGTGATCTTAAAGGAGCCATTTGTCATTTTTATTACTCCTGTGACGTGACCATTTGATATTAAAGGAACCATTTGTTATTTTTATCAGTCTTGTGATGTGACCATGTGATCTTAAAGGAGCCATTTGTCATTTTTTCAGTCCTGTGATGTGATCATGTGATCTTAAAGGAGCCATTTGTCTTTTTTTTTACTGCTGTGACATGACCATGTGATCTTAAAGGAGCCATTTGTCTTTTTTTTTACTGCTGTGATGTGACCATGTGATCTTAATGGAGCCATTTGTCATTTTTATCAGTGCTGTGATGTGACCATGTGATCTTAAAGGAGCCATTTGTCATTTTTATTACTCCTGTGATGTGACCATGTGATCTTAAAGGAGCCATTTGTCATTTTTATTACTCCTGTGACGTGACCATTTGATCTTAAAGGAGCCATTTGTCATTTTTATCAGTCCTGTGACGTGACCATGTGATCTTAATGGAGCCATTTGTCTTTTTTTTTACTGCTGTGACGTGACCATGTGATCTTAAAGGAGCCATTTGTCATTTTTATTACTCCTGTGATGTGACCATGTGATCTTAATGGAGCCATTTGTCATTTTTATCAGTGCTGTGATGTGACCATGTGATCTTAAAGGAGCCATTTGTCATTTTTATTATTCCTGTGATGTGACCATGTGATCTTAAACGAGCCATTTGTCATTTTTATCAGTCCTGTGACGTGACCATGTGATCTTAAAGGAGCCATTTGTCATTTTTTTCAGTCCTGTGATGTGACCATGTGATCTTAATGGAGCCATTTGTCATTTTTATGAGTGCTGTGATGTGACCATGTGATCTTAAAGGAGCCATTTGTCATTTTTATTACTCCTGTGATGTGACCATGTGATCTTAAAGGAGCCATTTGTCATTTTTATCAGTCCTGTGATGTGACCATGTGATCTTAAAGGAGCCATTTGTCATTTTTTTCAGTCCTGTGATGTGACCATGTGATCTTAAAGGAGCCATTTGCCATTTTTATTACTCCTGTGATGTGACCATGTGATCTTAAAGGAGCCATTTGCCATTTTTATTACTCCTGTGATGTGACCATGTGATCTTAAAGGAGCCATTTGTCATTTTTATCAGTCCTGTGACGTGACCATGTGATCTTAAAGGGGCCATTTGTCATTTTTATTACTGCTGTGACAAGAACATGTGATCTTAAAGGGGCCATTTGTCATTTTTATTACTGCTGTGATGTGACCATGTGATCTTAAAGGAGCCATTTGTCATTTTTTTTTGCTCCTGTGATGTGACCATGTGATGTTAGAGGAGCCATTTGTCATTTTTTCAGTCCTGTGATGTGACCATGTGATCTTAAAGGAGCCATTTGTCATTTTAGCAGTCCTGTGATGGGGCCTGTGATCTTAAAGGAGCCATTTGTCATTTTTATTACTCCTGTGATGTGACCATGTGATCTTAAAGGAGCCATTTGTCATTTTATCAGTCCTGTAATGGGGTCTGTGATCGTAAAGGAGCCATTTGTCATTTTTCTTACTCCTGTGATGTGATCATGTGATCTTGAAGGGGCCATTTGTCATTTTTATCAGTCCTGTAATGGGCCTGTGATCTTAAAGGAGCCATTTGTCCTTTTTTCAGTCCTGTGATGTGACCAAGTGATCTTAAAGGAGCCATTTGTCATTTTTATTACTCCTGTGATGGGGCCTGTGATCTTAAAGGAGCCATTTGTCATTTTTATTACTCCTGTGATCAGACCTGTGATCTTAAAGGAGCCATTTGTCTTTTTTAGTGCCCTCAGATGCCTATCGAAAAATTTGCAAATGAAAAAAAAAACATTAGCAAACTTTGAAATTACATATAGTCGCTTAAATTGCCTTTTATGGGAAAAAAAGGTTTCTGCTGAACTGATGTAGAGGGCGGAGCTAATGTCATTGGATGGAAATTAAACAGAGGCATGAAATGAAAAACCCATTATAATTATTATTTATTCTAAAATAATAAAGTTACCAAACTAGTAGATCTGTTACATGGCAATATTGCAGCTCACAGTATTTCTGAGTTATGTGTGAAATGATAGGATTGTTTCAGGCCCAGAAACACCTGTGAATATTGCATACTGCACCTTTAATAAAGCAGCCAGTTTATTTCTGTTGGAAGGATTCAAGCAAATGTTAAAAGTCGTTGTTATGCAGCGAGTTCTAATTCTATGAGATGTTAAATATTCATGCAATGAGTCTAATTCTCGTTCTTCATTCGTATCAGGAAGTCATTTGTTTTTAGGAAGTTTTTTTTCCATGAATAAAAAAACATTACGCTGTCAGTGGAATTCATTTGACTTTCATCTGAATCTGATTTTTCTGAAGTGAAGCTACGGAACCCTCTCGTCTCCGTTCAGGTGAAAGCCACCATGTTACGGTACGGCGTATCGGGTGAAATGTTCTACGGCGAAATGTTTTAAACGTCTCTGCTGTGTATAAAATGTCAAATAATGTAAATAATGGTGAAATCTATTAGCAGGACACTTGTTCAGACTGATCACGATATCTTGCGGGATTGTATACAACCTGTATTTAGGCTTATGGTGATAAGTAAATAGATGAATAAATAGAGATTTTGATCATAGAAATGGAAATGTTGGGTGGGGGAAGAGTTTTGGGGGGTGTGTGTGTGTGTGTGTGTGTGTGTGTGTGTGTGTGTGTGTAGTACTAAATGTATCCACCAGGAGGCAGATTTTTAATACTTTTAATAGATTTGCTACTAAATAAACTGTATGAATGACATCATATCCGTGTCACATGAAGCCGTATGTAGTGTGTGTTCATTGAAGAAAACGTCCGCTAAGGATGCATGAAAGAAAAGAGGAAGCTTTTCCTCTTTTCCTCCATGCTTTTTCTCCTCGTCCTGCCCTGCTACACAACCCAAACAAAGCATCGCCAGCGTGGCCAGAACTTAACCCTCTGAAGCAGAAGAAGAGTTTCTGAAAAGTCTTGAGACAGAATGGAGTCGTTTGTTCGAGTCAGAAACAGAATAAAAACACGATGATGTGCTGTGATAGAAAAACAATCAGTGACGAGGTGATGTGATGTGGCCAGATCAGTGACTGCTCATAAGAAACAATGCTGCTCAGTGATTGGTTGTTGAAAGCAACAGTGACCTTTCATTGGGGTTTGGGAAAATAATGGTGATCTGTGATTAGTTGTTTGGAGTAAGGGTGATTTCTCATTAGTCCTTGGGGGTGATGGTGATCTGTGATTAGACACAGTGATTGGAATGTGATCTGTGATTAGTCATTTGGTGTAATGGTGATCTGTGATTAGTCATTGGGATTGATGGTGATCAGAAACAGTGATTGGAATGTGATCTGTGATTAGTCATTGGGAGTGATGGTGATCTGTGATTAGACATTGGGATTGATGGTGATCAGAAACAGTGATTGGAATGTGATCTGTGATTAGTCATTGGGAGTGATGGTGATCTGTGATTAGACATTGGGATTGATGGTGATCAGAAACAGTGATTGGAATGTGATCTGTGATTAGTCATTGGGAGTGATGGTGATCTGTGATTAGACACAGTGATTGGAATGTGACCTGTGATTAGTCATTTGGTGTAATGGTGATCTGTGATTAGTCATGGGGATTGATGGTGATCAGAAACAGTGATTGGAATGTGATCTGTGATTAGTCATTGGGAGTAATGTGATTAGTCCTTGGGGGTAATTATAATCTGATTAGCCACGGTGATTAGAATGGTGATCTGTGATTAGTCTTTTGGTGTAATGGTGATCTGTGATTAGTCATTGGGATTAATGGTGATCAGACACAGTGATTAGAATGTGATCTGTGATTAGTCACTGGGCGCATTGGTGATCAGTGATGAGTCATTTGGAGTAATGTGATTAGTCCGTGGGAGTAATGATAATCTGTGATTAGTCATTTGGAGTAGTGTGATTAGTCCTTGGGAGTAATGGTGATCTGTGATTAGTCATTGGGTATAATGGTGATCTGTTATTAGTCAATTGGATTAATGTGATTAGTCCTTGTGAGTAATTCAATTTCAGTGTGTAATGAAGTTGTGAGTAATTCAATTCAATTTATTTGTATAGCACTTTTAAAAATGGACATTGTCTTAAAGCAGCTTTATAGAAGTAGAGAAACATAGAATAAAAATTATAAAGTTTGGAGTTAACTTACTATGTATTCCTAACATTTATCTATATAACGGTGATGGTGGTCTGTGATTAGTCCTTGGGAGTAATGGTGATCTGTGAGTAGTCGTTGGGGGTAATGATGATCTGTGATTAGCCATAGTGTTTAGAATGGTGATCTGTGATTAGTCATTGGGAGTATTTGTGATTATTCCTTGGGAGTAATAGTGATCCGTGATTAGTCATTGGTTGTAATGATGATATGTGATTAGTCACAGTGATTAGAACAGGGATTTGTGATTAGTCACAGTGATTAGAATGGTGATCTGTGTTTAGTCATTGGTTGTAATGGTGACCTGTGATTAGTCACCGTGATTAGAATGGTGATCTGTGATAAGTCATTGGTTGTAATGGTGACCTGTGATAAGTCACAGTAATTAGAATGGCAATCTGTTATTACTCATTTGGAGTAATGGTGATCTGTGATTAGTCATACTGATTAGCATGGGGATTTGTGATTAGTCTTCATTGTCAAATCTAGTGACAATGTCACTGAAACACTGAGACACTCAGAGATACAACACTGTGATTAATACTTGATAGTGATCTTTTTAATCCTTCTACTTTTTTTATCAAACATAATTGATGAGTTTAATTTTTTAGACATGATCATCCTGAAACATTTATCCATCCAGACATGACCAAACTCTTAAGTGTTTCTTGAATACTTCTGATACAAGAGTTTTTTTGTATTTGACTTTGTAATAAGGTCAAATGGTGCACTGTGTTTCTGTTACTGATTCATGCAGATTGTGTTTGTTCAGCTGCACAGTGGACCTTCATGCAGGGTCTTACTCTTTAATCCACCAGCAGTTCTATAACATAATTTGCATCTTTCTTTGTTTCCAGATCTTAATTCGATTTCAACAGATCTCTGTATCTTCTTAATGACATTTCAGACAGTGAACACTGCATGCAGGAAGTGTTAGCGTATCCTTTTATAGCAACCACCTTTTTCAAACCTCACTGTGCTGCTTAGAGGAGCTTGTGGGTGTTGAGTTCAAGCACAACTACTTCAACTGATTAAACTCTGGATGACTGGATTGCGTCATTAGACCTTTAAAATAAAACATACTAAAACAGGAAGCGTGTGCAGTATACACTATATTGCCAAAAGTTTTGGGACACCCCTCCAAATCATTGAGTTCAGGTGTTGTTTTTCAGGGGTTGGGCTCGGCCCCTTAGTTCCAGTGAAAGGAACTCTTAATGCTTCAGCATACCAAGACATTTTGGACAATTTCATGCTCCCAACTTTGTGGGAACAGTTTGGGGATGACCCCTTCCTGTTCCAACATGACTGCGCACCAGTGCACAAAGCAAGCTCCATAAAGACATGGATGAGTGAGTTTGGTGTGGAGGAACTTGACTGGCCTGCACAGAGTCCTGATAAAACACCTTTGCTGCTGCTGTCACAGCCACGTAATCCACCAGACTGCTAATCTTGTAGGCTAACTCTATTAGCTGATGTAATAGGTAGACTACCAGACGAATTATACATGAATAAATAGGCCTAAATGAACCCTCAATAACTCACTAGGAATACACCATCTATATTACCACACCACAGATAAATATAAAATTGGCTTACACTTTTAAAAAAGGGATAATAAGAGATACACATTCAAATGTTGAAATATATATATATATATATATATCAGTGGCGGACCGTCAGGGCCTGCAAGGCCTTCTCTGCTGGCCTAAAAAAATATCTGAATCACAAACTGATGTTAATTATATTTTGTCCATGAATACTTATTAAATAATTCCAAATGGTCTGTCAGCTTCCTTTCATAGTTTTTCCGATGGTTGCGCTGCTTCCAGACATGTATTTTCGTATTAAAGCATTTAACCAATCACATTTCAGCCATCATTTGTTGCCAGGCAGGGTCATAGTCAAAGAAGTCTGCCCGGAGGCCTTCACAATCCGTTCTGCAGGCCGTCTAACACAAAATAAATGTCCATGAAACTTTTGCTTCAGCCAGTCAGATTTTGAGTTGGTTTCACTAGCGCCCTCTAGCGGGCGTATGGCAACATCACTGTATTCAGAGCCGTTGATTGGATAGGATCGCGATGGGACTGAAGCGCACGGATAATCTGTACAACAGAGTAATTGAACTGTTTTTGAGGAAAGAGAGGAGGATGGATTTTGTTTACAAATAATACGAATTTTTGGTGAGTAAAACGTTGCGATTTTCCTAAATAATATTGCAAGTTTATGAGGTTATTATTGATGTTTTTTATGTGTGTCGCGGCTGTAGCTGCAGTAGGGGGAGACTTGTTCACCCCTGGTTTGTCTATTCAATAAAGGCATTTATTGTGGCTACAGAAGTTATCTATCTGCGATGCAACGGCTCTTTAGACTGTATTTCTGCATATTAAGATGGTTTTTATAACCATAAATTGGTTTTTGAGGGGCGGGTTGATTCAGACGGAGCACTACTGAAGGCCTAGGTGTGAAATGCACGGTCCGCCACTGAGATATATATATATATATATATATATATATAAAACGTATTTCTAATGATCAAGTACAGTATTATATTACAGTAATATATTTTGTAAGCACCATTAGCTTGCACAAAGTGGACTTTTTAGGTGATAGTTAGCCATGCTGTAGATGTGCGTGTGCAGGTAATTAAGTTTTATTTATTAAAAAAAATCTTGACCCTCTAACACTTACACTCTCTATTCTACTTCTATGCTATCTACTTGATTTCTTTTATTTATTATATAAAAACCTTGACCCACTAACACTCTATCTACTTTTTATTCTTCCCATTGTCTGTACCACTTATCCGATCTATTCTCGGGGAGCCTGTGCCTATCTCAGGGATCATCGGGCATCAAACACCCTGGACAAAGTGTCGACCCATCACAGGACACACACACATTACAGGCAATTTAGAGATGCCAATCAGCCTGCAATGCATGTCTTTGGACCAGGGGAGAAAATCCGGAGATCCGGAGGAAACCCCCAAGGCATGCGGAGAACATGCAAACTCCACACACACATGGCGGAGGTGTGAGGCGAACATGCTAACCACCAACCCACCATGCCCCACATTTTTTTTGCATGATTGACAAAGACATACGGTGTGTTCGACTTGAAGCGGCGCTGCGCAAACTGATCAGTGTAGGACATTAAAGTATCGCAAGAGTGATGCTAGAGCATATTCGAGCGCAAACTCTTTAGTCACTCTCGCGGTACTTTGACATTGTATATTGACATTGACAATGACATTGGGTTTATGTGGTGATGTCAATTTCACCCCGCGATTTCCTGATTCGTAGATTGAGAGGTCCGTCAGTTCGTTCCTAGCTGCACACCAGCCTATCGCACGTCAAGGTGATCGACTGCACGGCAGCAGGTCAGTGCGACCGTCAGGCCACCGGGAAATGTCCTGGTGGTCCCGATGGCCTGTCCGCCCCTGTATATATGTATAGCTTGTTATTAACACACTCAGCTGTCAAACCCGGTTCCACACTGAGAGCACTGAGAGCCCACTGCACTGTAAGAGATGTAAATTTATAACTCTTTAATTAGAGTGGCCATGTGGAGGGACAGCGCGCCGCTCTCGCACTTGGCTCGCGCCTTTCTTCCAGGCGCTCAGCGAGGAGTCGGTACAGGCCAGACTGAAACGACGAAAATAGAGCTGGCTGGAATCGGCTGTGACTCTGACCCAGCTGTTCCAGCTCAAACGCTGGCGGCTTAGACACAGAGCAGCAACCAGTGCCATAGTAGTTAATTAAACACAAGATTTTCAAATTAAGTGAAGCAGAGGTTCTATCACTTGCTTTGCATATGGAACCAGGAAGAATTACGTAATAAAGCTATAGAAGAACCATTTTTGATTCCCCAAAGAACCTTTCAGTACATGGTACATGGTTCTTATGGTTCTTGGTGCCATAAAGAACATTGTCATTCATATACACATCGTTTCAAAACATCTCACAACTTTTCTACATAGAGATAAAACTCCAAAAGTAATGGCACCCATTTCACCTCACACATTCTTTCTATTATAGAAGTGTTTTAATAGAAAAGTTCAAATTCATTGCTCTCTCTCCATGGGGTCTATATAGAACCTTTTGTTTGGGGAGAAGTTTCTATATAAAACCTTAAGGACCCTCTTTTTTTTTTTTTAGGTAAGGCTGCAGCTCCATCACTGTTATATAAGAGATAAAAACACACAGCGTCATGCTGCGATTGGAAAATAATCAACATGTTGTTATGTTGAAGCAGAGTTGATTATTTTCCCAAAAGTGTTTTATTGGCAAAAAGGTTTTGGTTTATTAACAAATGACATGTCATATTTTATTTTTTATCCCATTATAGTTACGTTTAATGTTGTGGAACGTCTATGAAACATGTTAATTCCTGTTTGACTGACAGGGTGCACAAACTGTTGCACATCTCTTTGTGTTACTATTGTATTCCTTCCAAAGCAAAGTGTGAAATCCTTTCAATAAACGTTGATAGCGCATTCAGTTGAACAGGAATGTCATTTCTGCAATGCATTTTCATGTAGAATAACCAAATATTATTGGACCAGGGGTGCACAAACTTTTGCATTCGACCTCATACACAGAGTAGATTAGAATCTATATCTATTTTGGCACTATATTGCCAAAAGTTTTGGGACGTCTGCCTTTCCATGCACATGAATGTAATATGGAGTTGTCCCGCCCTTGCAGCTATAACAGCTTCAACTATTCTGGGAAGGCTTTCCACAAGGTTTAGGAGTGTGTTTATGGGAATTTTTGACCGTTCCTCTAGAAGTGCATTTGTGAGGTCAGGCACTGATGAGTCTCCACTCTAATTCATCCCAAAGGTGTTCTATGGGGTTGAGGTCAGGACTCTGTGCAGGCCAGTCAAGTTCCTCCACACCAAACTCACTCATCCATGTCTTTATGGAGCTTGCTTTGTGCACTGGTGTGCAGTCATGTTGGAACAGGAAGGGGTCATCCCCAAACTGTTCCCACAAAGTTGGGAGCATGAAATTGTCCAAAATGTCTTGGTATGCTGAAGCATTAAGAGTTCCTTTCACTGGAACTAAGGGGCCGAGCCCAACCCCTGAAAAACAACACCTGAACTCAATGATTTGGAGGGGTGTCCCAAAACTTTTGGCAATATAACGTATGTCTCACTATATATAGCCTTCGTATTGAAGATGCAGGAATGCAAGAGGAGCAGGATGTGGGGCCCAAGATGCATAAAATATGAGGAAAGATGTGACGGCGGTGTAAAGCCGTTGAGATCCAGATCTAACTCGGTTTTTATATTAGTCTCCTCACAGTCATGTTAAAGCAAAGTGCTGAGACTAATCACATTTTTCTCATTTTTCACTCACACCATCCTGGGGTTTTGATGTTGCTTCAAGCTGGGCTTAATTTAGACTGAAAGGAGAGAGAGAGAGAGAGAGAGAGAGAGAGAGAGAGTGAGAGTGAGAGTGAGTGAGTGATACATCTGAAGGCAGACTTTGGCTCCTATCTTTTTCTCTAACTTCAAAATCTTCTCACAACGTAGCCAAATATGGCCGCCTTGGCTCATTTCTCAGCCTCGTCCCTTTTATTTATTCACATTGCTTTAATGCAGAGTTCTTGGACAGAGAGAGAGAACATATAATAAGAACCGTTCCTTTGGGAGAGAGATAGAAAGAGAGTGAGATGGGAAAGAGAACTGAAAGATGTGCCTGGCCATTATTTTTGTGCTCTTGTGCGCACGTGGCGGGGGCGGTGGATGTGGGTGGGGCTTTAGGGCACTTCTGCCAATCGTTGTGATGTCACATCCGCCCACGCCGCCGCTCTGCGCTTTCACACCAGAGTGAGTCATGTTAGCGCTGGAGGAGGACACTGAGGAATGCTAAGCACCCCAAAAAAAGACACAACTTTGCTGCATGCTTGAGATCTGCATCTCTCTCTCTCTCTCTCTCTCTCTCTCTCTCTCTCTCTCTCTCTCTCTCACTAATTCATTCCATGGAAATGTTATTCTTTTCAGATTTGTCTCAACACTGTCACTGTCTGCTTCCATGAACAGTAGATTGATCTGCCACCTGCACTGCCAGACTGAAGCTGCAGTTATTGCGCCGTGTAATCAGGGGGCGTGGCCACTCCAGCTCCAATTAACCACAAATCACATTTGACCTCAGATCCTTCCTCATTCAATTCCATTCCATTCGGTTCAATTTGTATAGCGTTATTTGTATAACAAGTCAATAACAAGTGCCAAAAGTTTGCACACAATTTTAGAGTATGTATTGCCTTACGTCATTATAACAGAGCTAATTTACTGTCTAATCTAATCTAATCCAATCAAAGGTCTAACCTAATCAAATGTCTAATTCAATATAATGTCTAAACGAATCTAATGTCGAATCTAATCTAATCCAATGTTTAGTCTAGTTTAATGTAATGCCTAATCAAGTCTAATTTAATGTCTAATCTAATCTAATGTCTAATGTCACACCTCCAGGGGTGGGGGTTTGATTCCTGCCTCCACAATGTGTGTGTAGAGTTTGCATGTTCTCCCCGTGCCTCGGGGGTTTCCTCCGGTCCAAAGACATGCATTGTAGATTGATTGGCATCTCTAAAATGTCTGTAGCATGTGTGTGTGTGATTGGGCGCTGCGATAGACTGGCATCCTGTCCAGGGTGTACCCTGCCTTGTGCCTGTAGTCTCCTGGGATAGGCTCCAGGTTCCCTGTGACACAGTAGTAGGATAAGCATGTATAGAAAATGGATAGATATGTATAGAAAGTATAGAAAATGTATAGAAAGTTGATGGATATCAACTGTTCACTGATGGAGACTTGAGTGAAAACTGTTCGTATCAACTGCAGTCCTAAAGCCATCTCCATGGTTACTAAGTGTAATCAGGTTACTCGTTATATAGATTACTCAATAAGATGTATATTTGCATGTTAAATCTGTAACTATAATGATACACTTCCCTGTTTCAAGCAGGTTCAACAGCACACAGTAAACTGTAAATGATTTTGTATTGATTGGATAGTTCTTAGCACTCTCATTAGTTCCTGACTGTCGGGTCTTCACAGTTAGCGCTGGTTAGATTGTTGCGAACAAAAGAAAAACATCGAGCAAACCTGTTTTTATTCCCTTTATTTTGTAAGTTGAATGCACGGATGTCTAAAATGATGATATTCCGAGATCTGACATCCTAATTCCAAGGTATGATATGGAATGAGAACTATAAATTATGTATGATGGATTGTAGGGTGTTAAAATAACGTAGGAATAAAGTACACTATATTGCCAAAAGATTTGGGACGTCTGCCTTTCCATGCACATGAATGTAATACGGAGTTGTCCCGCCCTTTGCAGCTATAACAGCTTCAACTCTTCTGGGAAGGCTTTCCACAAGGTTTAGGAGTGTGTTTATGGGAATTTTTGACCGTTCCTCTAGAAGCGTATTTGTGAGGTCAGGCACTGATGAGTCTCCACTCTAATTCATCCCAAAGGTGTTCTATGGGGTTGAGGTCAGGACTCTGTGCAGGCCAGTCAAGTTCCTCCACACCAAACTCACTCATCCATGTCTTTATGGACCTTGCTTTGTGCACTGGTGTGCAGTCATGTTGGAACAGGAAGGGGTCATCCCCAAACTGTTCCCACAAAGCTGGGAGCATGAAATTGAACAAAATGTCTTGGTATGCTGAAGCATTAAGAGTTCCTTTCACTGGAACTAAGGGGCCGAGCCCAACCCCTGAAAAACAACACCTGACTTGAATGATTTGGAGGGGTGTCCCAAAACTTTTGGCAATATAGTGTAAGTCAAAAATAATGTGGTAATTAAAATAATAAGATAATAAGTTATTATATTATTACAAATGATGAGATATTAAGTCGAAATGTCATCTTGAAATAAGCAGTTTAAATAAACAATGAAGCACTTTAACTTTTTCCCATAAATTCAGTTGTTCTTTTGAGTCGTTGTAACATTTGCACAAAAACAGCAGCGACAAAAAAACACACAATTCTCCATGAGTTAGTGTTGCGTTGTGCCCGAGAGGAGCTGATGAATGCCGTCTTTCTTCCCATCGCCCCTTCAGCCAGAGGTCCGAATGCCACACATTCTTTTCTGCCCTGTACATGCTCCAGGGGGCGTCTGCTGTTACACAACTGCCACTTCAGCCAGACTCTTTCAGTACTCAGCACTTTCTCTTCCTAACCCTACAACTACAGAGTTTTACATTCTACAGCACAGGATCTTCAGACAGGGGCTGAATTTATCTGGAGAAAAAAACAGCCGTATTTCTTTTATTCATACATCGAGATCGAGATCTCTTCCAAGAGAGACGTGTTACAGATATAAAACCTGTGAAGCAGATAAATGACCTGACAAAGCAGATGTAAAACAGGATTTGGAAATTAAAGCCTGGAGAGTAAAACATGTGCAAACATGGTTAAAATAACAATAACTGAGTTTTTTTTCTTGATAACTTCATTCAACACAAATTAGAAAGTAAAAGTACCCTAAAAAAAACTAGGTCATTTTTTTAATTTACTTTTTCTCAATTGAACGTTATATTTCCATCAGATGCACATAATACATCTGAATACACTCATATACACCGATCAGACATAACATTATGACCACCTGTGTAATATTGCTGCTAAAACAGCCCTGATCTGTCAAGGCATGGACTCATCAGACCAGGCCACCTTCTTCCATTGCTCCGTGGTCCAGTTCTGATGCTCACATGTCCATTGTTGGTGCTTTCAGTGATGCACAGGGGTCAGCACGGGCACCCTGACCGGTCTGCGGCTATGTGGCCTCATACACAACAAACTGTGATGCATTGTGTATTCTAACACCTTTCTATCAGAACCAGCATTAACTTCTTCAGCAATTTGAGCAACAGTAGCTCGTCTGTTGGATCGGACCACACGGGCCAGCCTTCACTCCCCACGTGCATCAATGAGCCTTGGCCTCCCATGACCCTTTCTCCGGTTCACCACTGTTCCTTCCTTGGACCACTTTTGATAGATACTGACCACTGCAGACCAGGAACACCCCACAAGAGCTGCAGTTTTGGAGATGTTCTGATCCAGTGGTCTAGCCATCACAATTTGGTCCTTCATCAAACTCGCTCAAATCCTTACTCTTGTCCATTTTTCCTGCTTCTAACACACCAACTTTGAGGACAAAATGTTCACTTGCTGCCTAATATATCCCACCCACTAACAGGTGCCATGATGAGGAGATAATCAGTCTTATTCACTTCACCTCTCACTGCTCACACTGTTATGGCTGATCGGTGAATCTACACAGACTGATTTTTAAAAAAATATTATGACTGAAAATCCCAGTGTAGTAAAGTGGCACTGGATTGTAATAATATTTTCTGTATATAAATTAGCACTCCTGTGACAGGTGCATAAATCCATCTCTCTCTGTTCTATGGGAATACAGATAGATTTATGTGTTGGCTTCGTGTAATTTGTTTTTCGTTCGTCCTTCTACAGCGACAAACCCCCAAGAAATGCAGCAAGGGAAACTGTGCTGTTGCTAGAGCAACGCTTTCCAGGACCTTTTATCATTCCCATTGGCCATTTTATTAGGGATACATACCTTTTATCCATGTTTAGAAGCCACTATAGTAGGTGCACACACACACACACACACACACACACACACAGTATAAGGAATAAGTAACTAGCCTATAAACAGGTTATTCGTTATCCCCCATTCCTCCTGACCAGCAGTGTTATAATATTATTATGTGTTACATAATGCTCCTACAGATGGGCAGTGGTGTTCCTGTAATGGACCTTCTCCATTTCTGGACAGTGTAGATGGGTTACATTCAATAATTTTAGGTTTATCCTATAAACCTAACCCTGCATTCATACTACCAAGAAAATCACTTGTGTTGCTTGTAGTTTGTCTGTTGTGGCTGTTTAATGTGTGCTCATGCTGTCACTGCCCAGTGGATTAGCAGTTTAGCAAAGGAAGGCAACTGTACTGGCTATTTAGGTTCACAAGACACACAATGACCTCTGCTTCTTCTTTCAAGCTTTGTTTTTCTCCTTAATAAGAGGTTTTTTTTATATATATATATATATATATATATATATATATATATATATATATATATATATATATATATATATATATATATATGACAGAACCATGATTATACCTTTTTCTTCTATTTTGTGCATCAAACATGCCATATGATTGTTCCGAAGTATTTCCGAAAAAATGGTTCCTGTAACAAATGGTAGTAGCTACATATATATAGCTTCTAAAGCAAACTACTAAAATGTTTGCTGCTTCCTTTCAAATGTTATTTTTTTCTCATGGCTAATAAGAGGACATACAGTACTATATATGACAGAATAAGTTAAAACTACTGTTTATGTTGTTCTTTTTCCCCCGACACTAAACAGGGATTGTAGCTTGTCGCACTGTCGATCACTTTTTGAGAAGTCTTGGAAGCATCATCTCATATGCTGTGTCCGAAAGCAAGGTTGCAACCGGTAAAATTTACAGAAAACTTGAAATTTCAAACAGTCTTCTTAACCACCAGTTTTTCCTGTTTACGGGGTGATGTCAAACCAAAATGGACGCTCACAGTGTGAATGGTGGAAAGTTCCCCTTCTCTGTGTTGAAAAAGCTTTTGAGAAAGTAATATAGTGACACAATACTTGGTTAAATCTACAAAAGTGACCAGACAAATCCATGCCTGGAGGAAGCGATCATCAACTTTAGAGTGTTCACTCATATAACCAACGTTAACTAGCCTTCTAGTTGCTAACACCACTGGTTATTGTCCGCTAGTGTCGCTGAGCTGCAGATTCGGTCCAAAATGTTTCATGAATGTTTAATGTTTA
Organism: Hemibagrus guttatus; assembly: GCA_033459395.1. NCBI lineage: Eukaryota > Metazoa > Chordata > Actinopteri > Siluriformes > Bagridae > Hemibagrus > Hemibagrus guttatus. The sequence continues at coordinate 4,458,645 of JAUCMX010000008.1, read as the reverse complement.
TTACAGTAGAACAGAACCAGTAATCCCTGAGGCCTGTAACAGTAAAAGTAGTGTTTTAATGTGCTTTCAGGTGCTCTGAAAGAGCTAGCTAAATACAAGCGTTAGAGGAGGCGTCCATGCTTGTCTCTACTTCACATGTCGATCGTATGGAAAAGAGACTTTATCACGTCCTGGAGTTTACACAGAGCATGAGCTGCTGCTATATAATATGCTGCTGGTATACAAGCAGTATAACACTGAATGAAGTCGATTTAATCCTATATCGTAAAGGCGATTGATGTGGGATAGCTTTTTAACGCTAATTGGGGAGGGAGGGAGGGGGAAGCTCTTGTGAAATCTCGCGATATTTCAACGCAACGGTTGGGTTTTCGGCGTGACCTCAGCAACTGCGGCGAGAGGCGGAGCTGGAACTTTGTATGAACTTCTTGAGCTGAAGTTGCGAGAGAGAGAGAGAGAGAGAGGAGAGAGAGAGAGAGAGAGAGAGAGACACAGCGCAGACTGGATAGAGAAGAGAGAGGAGCTGCAGCACGGCTGATGGACTAGACTTCACTTCATTTAACAGTTGTTTTCGTCTAAAACTACACGCTAAGCCTGAGGGTGGGCGACTGGGAGACTCTGGCTCGCACTCCCTAAACGTTTCCTCGACGTTTTTTTTTTTTTTTTTTTTTTTAAATAATTTTATCTTACCGACTGGTGTTGGAGTTTTATATCTGCAGGAAGAAACGCCGACAAGGACAGAGAGAGAGAGAGAGAGAGAGAGAGAGAGAGAGAGAGAGAGAGAAGGTGAGTTCAGTCCGTAAACACGGCTTTGATTTAACCGTTGCTTGCATTATTTTCCTCCTCCCTGAGACGGGGTTAATATTAACATTATGGCCAGCGTTTAACGCGACACAACTTCAATCTCGGTTTACGTGAAATGCACGATTATTTTTAAACGATTAAAACGATTCCTTGTCGATGGAAGTGTGTAGGTTTGTACGGCGAGCGAAAAAAATAAAATAAAAAAGATGAGCCCGGCGGAAGACGTCGCAAAAATCAGCCGTCGGTGTCGCGCAGGTTCGTTAGCTGACGCCGAGCTGGTCGTGTTCACCTAACCGTTTTAATATTTCCGTGAACACAAAAAGCACAATATCTGGTTTACACACACACACCTGACGTCCGTACACCTGTACGACATTTCAAACTCCGCAAAACTACTGCTCGTCAAATCGGCGACTTATAAATGATGTGATGGCGAAACTGTCTTGCGCATGCGCAGTTGAAGCACACTTTCGTATATTTCGATTTCACCCCAACATTCAACATTGTTGTGCATTTTAATTAATTTTTTTTTTGTGTGTGTGATGTAACTCATCTGACACTGGAAATATGGCAGAAAGCTTCAATCCAGAGGTGAGAGTACTATTTTGCATGTTAGTCAGGAATTTCTGTGGGGTTCCTCAGGGTTCTCTGGTTTCCTCCATGCATGGAGGTGGATTTATAGTGTCACTAAATTGCACCTAGGTGTCAAATAAAGCGGCTGAAGGACATGATGCTCATCAAATCGCGCTTTAGTTCCTGTTTTAGTTCGGAACAGGGATCCGTCCGGTTTCAGACCGTACAGCAGACATTTTGTTTAATAATTGTACGTGTTGATGCTGATCTGCATGCTACGTTTTTCATGTTTATGCTACGATCTGTTCTACTCGGAGCATAGAAAGGTCCGGAATTGGGTTTCCTGATATTCCTGTGTTCTGGCTCAGGAAAAGAAAATGGATGCAGAGTACAAGGAACTGTTTCTGGTCTGCTTAATGAAGAGAAATGATGTATAATATTGACCGCTGGTCTTGTTTACCTTCAAATTTGCTCACGTCAAAGCTCACAAACTCTTTCATAACGCAGAAGCTAGACATCAAGTTTAATCAGGAAGAAAATGACACAAATGGAATTGTGTGTGCGCGCACGCTAACATACTATTGTGACGTCATGTTTCTTTCTCTTGGAATTCCAGCCTGACCTGACCGTTCTCTTGCACTTTTCCGTGTAGGAGATGGGATTTTAATGGTACATTGCACCAACAGAGTGACCGGTTTTCACTATCCTTACTACTTAAGCATGTGGTAATTAGGATACAAGCTGATTGAGAATATTTGAAGTAGTAAGTGTGTCAGCGTGTAAATAATTAAGCACTTGGAAAATTTCACTTTGGAGAAGGGAAAAAAATAAACATAAAACACACCGCGTTAATTCGGAAAGTCAGTAAGTCTTCGATCCTGAATGCAGGAAGTGACATCACGCCAACATGGCCGCCCATGCTATCTAAAATCAAGAGATCATCGTGCTTTTTAATTTAGTCAGTTATTTAGAGGAAATAAGAATAATAATGTTAGTTGACCGAGACGTCCAGTTTGTATCTTTGTAACTGCGAGCCGAGTCGTCCGGGAGGATCTGGAAGGCAGCGTTTTTTTAGCAGGTGGTGGATTTTTATCTCAGTGTGTCTGAGTGTGCTGCCGATGCGTTGGCTTGTTCTGATCTCTCCTCTCTGGCTGTGTTGGCTGTGTGGGTGGATGTACGCTTTAAAGAAGAGCTCATCCCTGACTCCAGCGCTGGCTTCTTCTGCTTCATGCTCTAGATCGACAATAATTAAAGATTTTACGAGAACATGAACGTGTATCTGGTGCTTTTCTGTACAGAGAGTAAACGAGTTGGTCTGTCTATTTTTTTTCTCCTCTGGCTATCTCTCTGGCTATCTCTCTGGCTATCTCTCTGGCTATCTCTCTGGCTATCTCTCTGGCTATCTCTCTGGCTATCTCTCTGGCTATCTCTCTGGCTATCTCTCTGGCTATCTCTCTGGCTATCCCTCTGGCTATCTCTCTGGCTATCTCTCTGTCTGATTCTATCTGTCTATTTGCGTCTGTCTGTCTGTCTGATTCTATCTGTCTATTTGCGTCTGTCTGTCTGTCTATTTCCCCATCGACAGTAATTAAAGATTTTACGTATGAATATGAATGTATATCTGGTGCTTTTCCATACAGGGAGTAAACGAGATGTACACGTACGCTCGTCTTTTTAACCAATAGATTTGGAGCTGTAGATGATGAACTTTTTTTAAATATACATCAGCAGCGTTTTCCTTTTTATTATCGGGGTAAAAACCGGTTCCTTCTGGCTCTCTGTCAGTCCTGCTACTGGAAACTGAGGACCTTTTTGATCAGAGGTTTTGGGATGCAAGGAGATGGAAAACATCCGCGCCCATTTATCCGCCTGAGAAGATGACCATTAACCCAAACAGTGGCAGCTTAGCGGTGATGGGATTCCACCTCATGCCCTGACCCATGAGCTAAAATTTCCTTCAGAAGAATGTTCCAGCACCATTTTATAGATGTTTATTTGACCAAAGCATCTAGTATACGATATCGAGCGCAATCGTCCTCAGACAAAACACTAACGTGAAGATACGTTTCAGCCAGCGAGCGCTTTTTCTTCCACTCACATTTTCTAATCTCTATTATGTAAGTACTCCAAGGATGAGGATACAGTGTCACATTTTTCTGTATTAAGCTGCCGATTGAGAAGGAGAGCGTGGGCGGTGGTGCACATGTTCTGTAACATGGAGAGAGATAGAGTGAGTGAGAGGGAGGGAGGGAGGGAGGGAGGGGGAGAGTGAGACAGAGACAGAGAGAGACCAAGACAGAGACAGGCAGAAAGAGAGAGAGAGAGGGAGAGAGACGGGGGGGAGAGAGAGAGCGAGAAAGAGACATGAGACGGGGAGGGTTAGGGGCGAGAGAGAGAGAGACCGGGGGAGAGAGACTGAGAAAGAGAGAGACCGGGGGAGAGAGACTGAGAAAGAGAGAGACCGGGGGAGAGAGACTGAGAAAAAGAGAGAGAGAGACCGGGGGAGAGAGACTGAGAAAGAGAGAGAGAGAGAGAGAGACCGGGGGAGAGAGACTGAGAAAGAGAGAGACCGGGGGAGAGAGACTGAGAAAGAGAGAGACCGGGGGAGAGAGACTGAGAAAGAGAGAGAGAGAGAGAGAGACCGGGGGAGAGAGACTGAGAAAGAGAGAGACCGGGGGAGAGAGACTGAGAAAGAGAGAGAGAGAGAGAGAGAGAGAGAGAGAGAGAGAGAGAGAGAGAGAGAGACCGGGGGAGAGAGACTGAGAAAGAGAGAGACAGAGAGAGAGAGAGAGAGAGAGAGACTGAGAAAGACAGACAGAGAGTGATGGAGGGGGGGGACTGAGAAAGACAGACAGACAGAAAGAGAGTGACGGAGAGAGAGAAAGACAGACAGACAGAAAGAGAGAGACAGGGCAGATGATGGGCAGCACAGGGTCAGAGAGCACCGAGCACGGCCAGCAGGTCACCGCTTACTCCAGCTCACTGCTGGTATCACCATTCAGTGCCATCGCCATGCATTGGTTGGCTCCTGGTACATGTGGGCATTATGACACACCACATCATGACTTTACCGCCTCTATCCTACACGAGCTGTATCACAGTGTATAGTGTAGCTCACAAACTTCCAGCGGAACAAGTCCTGCTGTGTGCACGCTGTGAACAGAGAACATTAACATTTAGTGTCGTTATTCATCATGATCTCAATATTCTATCACATCACCATCACTGTTCTACATCATCAGAGTGATCTGATCAGGTCTGGGATGGTTTATCACTGGAAAGAGAGATGTGTGTGTGTGTGTGTGTGTGTGTATATATATAATATAATATAAAATGATGTAATGTTTACAGTGATGAAACGGTGATGTCAGTATTATCAGCCTGAGCTGCAGCTGATCTCCATATAGATGTTTTATTATATATTAATATTAATAAATGAAGTCGCTTTATATGTAAACGTTTCGGGGGGAAAAAAAAACAATCCAAAACTAATTAGTCTTTTCTGTTTGTTACAGGATACCATTTATCCTCTTCTTCTTCACTGTCCATGTCTGTCTGTCTGTCTCAGTCTATTGGTCTTTTTCTGTCTGTCTCTATCTGTCTATTTGCATCTGTCTGTATGATTATTTGTCTATCTGTCTGTCTATTGGTCTTTTTCTGTCTGTCTCTATCTGTCTGTTTCTCTGTCTGTCTCTCAGTCTATTGGTCTTTTTCTGTCTCTGTCTGTCTGTCCATTTCCCCTGCATTTTCTCCCAGTTTAAACAGTTTTAACCCACTTGCTAGTGTGATGTAGATCAGGTGAGGACTAACACGTTAACACAATTTTTTTACTATATCGGATTCACCTGACGCGCTTCTGATTCTGATCTAATGACTGCATATGGAAGCCTGCGATGTTTTATCCAGAGAGAGAGAGGCTCCCGAAGACTGAAATTAGTAACGAATTCACTCGTCTAACACTCGGACTCCATAATTACAGTCCTGTCTCCGGCACCGTTGTGGGCACCATCTTATTGTGAGCTGCTGCCTCGGATACACACACCCATTAGTCACCACGTCCATCATCCCAACATTCCCGGGGACGAGAGGACGCTCGAGGCACGATTCTCTCAGCATTCACCCTCCATACGCTGCGTTTGGGTTGAATACAATAGTGCCGATGTAATTATGTACAGAATCCTGGGATTTTGATGGCAGTGAAATCTAAATCTTGCACTATTCCCATTTTTCATCCATAATAAGTGCATTGTTTTTGTTTTTTGTTGCAAGAACTGATTTCCTGTTTTTAAAAAAAAAAAAAAAAAGAGTCCAAAGCCCAACCTTTCCTGTGTACTGAAGTGTTCTACTTCAAGAAACGCCAGCATTTATCCCGTTATTCCAGACACTACAGCTCCCTGAGCCACGTCCTCCCAAAAATTCACACACGTCTGATCCGACCGCTAGTCCGCTTGGGATCCTTCCTGAAGTCGGACCTCTGAGCCACAACAGGATTATTATTTTGTAAATATCTTTAATAATGCTGCATTTTTAATACTATTGCAAGGCCTCTGTAGTTGAGGAAGGAAAAATTAACGGGTGTAAACTCCCGCTGTTATTGGAAAACCATCAACGATGCCATTTTATGAGGAGCAGAGTTATAGTTTTTCTTTTTTTCCTCTTTCTACCAGCACGTCCTGAAGAATTTATTCAGTAGAGACTTATTTATTCAGACTTATTTACTGTCCAGTGTTTATTTACTGTCCATTGTCGCCCAAATGAGGATGCGGTTCCCCCTTTGAGGCTTCTCATTAGGGATAAAAAACGTAACTTTAAACTTTATCATTATTTTTCTGTGTTTCTATTGGGCTGTAATTCGGTACTGGTACCCAACGGTACCTTTTTTGGTACTTTACACGCCAAACCTCTCAGCGTCAACATTTGATTTATTTAGAAATGTTCCACGCTAGACAAAATAAATCCTCTCTGTACCTCCCAATTACGTTACTACTTGTTTAACATAAATAGCACGGTATGGAATTTCAAGCCGTTAACTAGACGCTAGACAAATGCTATGCTAACGGCAGCCATCACCGTGCAAGTGTCGTTTTCTCCAACAACTTATCAAATCAGCTAGGATAATTAATTACCTGAAGGTGTTGAAGTTGTCGCCGATGCCTCACTTAAGGTTTCGTCGTCCTCATCCAGGGGTCCGACTTCTGCAGGTGTGTTAGCTGCCGTTGTCGTGTCACGTGGTCTCCGAGCCAAAACATCGCTGTCCCATCAGGCTCCTGAATCAAACTACAATCTAAGCAAGATGAGAGCTTTTTAAAATTCAAGCACTTAACCCTAACAAACACCTGCTAGCGTTAGCGCTCAGTAAAGATCTACAGAAGTGTGCAATTACAGACAAAATGCTAGTTTGTTGAGCAGAGATGGATGGAATGTGGGAAATCCGTCCGTTTTTATTGCACACGTGTCAGGAGACTGGAGAAAAAAAACAAGAACATTATCGAGTTAAATGTGATTTCTCTGAATCTTTCGAAATATTAGCATACAGAATCCACATTCAAATTTTATTTCACACACACACACACACACACGGTACGACTGTCCTATGATGGAAATAAAAATGCCAAATTAGAATATAAAATATAACAAATACAGCTTAAATAAAAATGTAAAATTAGAATATAAAACAAGAAATAATTTAAATAAAAATATAAAACTAGAATCTAAAATATAATTTAAATAAAAATATAAAATTAGAATAAAAGAAGAAATTATTTAAATTAAAATTCTAAAACTAGAATATAAAATAAAAATGAAAACTAGAATTATAAAATATCAGAAATAATTTAAATAAAAATGTAAAACTAGAATAAATATAATTTGAATATAAATATAAAACTAGAATATAAAAAATAAAAATACGATTTAAATAAAAATGTAAAACTATAATATAAAATCTAAGAAATAATTTAAGTAAATTTAAAATAATACATTTAAATAAAAATGTAAAACTAGAAGAAATACACTAGAAGAAAAAAAAATCAAGTATAAAAAGAATATAAGAATATAATATAAAATATAATATAAAATAGACTATCATTACACAATATATAAAGAAAAACAATAAATAAAATACACAATAGAATAAGCAGAATCCACATTTGATGTTTGTTAAATTACCTTATTAAAAAAAGATGTACGTTTCTCATGACCTCATTTGTAAATTAAATGACCTTCATGCTGAACCACTGTTAGAGCAGCGCTAAACACTTTCTTCAAGAAAATAAATAGTGTCTGGTTACTCAGAAACCACAAAGGGTCAACCTCTCAGTGGTGCAGAGTGCTGACACTGCAGACTCCTTCCATAAACCTCAACACATGCACATAAGCAATTACACACGCACCCGTGGAGCGCCAGGTCCGAGTGATCCCTGCGACCCAGCTGTTACCATACAAGCGGTTGAAAGTGAATCAGCACCACCTGACCAATCAGAATGGCGTGTCTATAAACAAGAGCAATCAAGTTTTCTCGTATTTTTTCAGTCGAGTGCAAAAGTCTGTGCACCCTTATAGCAAAATGAGGTTGTATTGCTATCAAGAAGACTTGTAGATTATTCGGCTTCTCGGATGGTGTCAAAAGCATCCCCCCTTTTTTTGAAGGATGTAATTAATTTCCCTCTTCTTCAATAACCACCCCTGAGCGTTCTCAAACCGGTTTGTTGTTGACTTTGCCTTGTTTTTATCTCGACTTTGTCTCGTCATTGTTATCTAACGGATAAATGTGAACAATAGAGGTGCGTTTTCAGCTCTTCAGTTCAGAAAGCATTCCCTTCAACTGCATTCAGGAGTTCGATCCAGCAGACGAGCTACTGTTGCTCAAATTGTTGAAGAAGTTAATGCTGGTTCTGATAGAAAGGTGTCAGAATACACAGTGCATCACAGTTTGTTGTGTATGGGGCTGCAGAGCGGTCAGGGTGCCCGTGCTAACCCCTGTGCACTGCCGAAAGTACCAACAATGGGCACGTGAGCATCAGAATGTGGACCACGGAGCAATGGAAGACGGACGTGGCTGGCTGGGTGCATCAGTTACCTGGGAACACATGGCACCAGGATGCACTATGGGAAGAAGGCGAGCCGGCGGAGGCAGTGTCATGCTTTGGGCAATGTTCTGCCGGGAAACCTTGTGTCCTGCCATCCATGCGGATGTTACTTTGACATGTACCACCTACCTAAGCATTGCTGCAGACCATGTACACCCTTTCATGGAAACGGTATTCTCTGATAGCTGTGGCTTCTTTCAAGTGTTGACTTGGCCTCCAAATTCCCCCGGATTTTAATCCAGTATCTGTGGGATGTGCTGGACAAACATGTCTGATCCATGGAGGCTCCACCTTGCAACTTACAGGATTTAAAGGATCTGCTGTTAACATCTTGGTGCCAGATACCACAGCACACCTTCAGGGATCTAGTGGAGTCGACGGGTCAGGGTCTGTTCTGGCAGCAAAAGGAGGATCTGCACAATATTACGCAGGTGGTCATAATGTTATGCTGGATCGGTGTACATTACTTTAAATGATGAACGTCTCACGATGATTTACACGGTCAGACCAGTCCTAGAGTTAGTACTGCGACACTATTTTATTTGAATAAAAACGTAAAAGCGCCGTGTTATACTAAGCGCCAGAAGGCATCCGTCATTAGCAGCGGCTTCTTCCTCTTCCCCAAGAGGAGTTTGTCAGGTTTATTCGGGGTGACACGTCGTCTAGAAGAACCGCGCTTTAATGAGGCTCTCTGCCCACTCACCTGATGAAATCACTGAGGATGCACCAAAATTACAGACCAAAATAAAGATCGTGAAGACCTGACGGGTGACTGATGAGTGTTCCCGCTTTTAATGACTCAAATATAACCTGGAACAAATCATTGTATACCGCAGTGAGGATTTCAAAACCGTGATTAAGACGACGTGAGTCATGTCTGAATTCCCAGCACTCTGTCGTATTCCCTCAGTCCCTTCACCACACTCGGACCGCTAATGATGAGCCGCACCATGACACACCGGCACAGCAGTGAAGCTCGGACAGATATACAGGAATTCCTCTCTACAGGAATCGGTCCTAGCTGTGAACATCACCTGTCCTGGGCCTGCGTGATTCGTAGCTGCTGGTGTTCCTAATAAAGTGGACAGCGTGTGTAAATTGCTGAACTCTCCTCCACACCTGATCCACAGCTACTCCATGAATCCTCAGCCATGTTAATCCTTCTCCTCATTCTGTGCAGTGGGCTGGGTTTAGAGGCGTTTCCTCCACCTAGCCACGACCAGCACTATTTATTTATTTACTTACTTACTTACTTATATATTTATACACACACAGATTGTGTTTAACAACCTGGCCTTTAAATCCTGTTTAAGGAAACGAAAACAGAGCGCGTGTGTGTGTGTGTGTGTGTGTTTGTTCGTTTTCTCTTCCCATTGCAGCACCTGTTTAAACTTATTGACTCGTTTTGGGTCATGTGACTCATCAGGACTCTGCAGTGACTCATTAATCTGCTCCACTCGTGGGACTTCTCTTTCTCTCTTTCTCCTCTCTCTCTTTCTCCTCTCTCTCTTTCTCGCTTTCTCCTCCTTCTCGCTTTCTCCTCCTCTCCTCTTTTCTTTCTCTCTTTCTCCTCCTTCTCGCTTTCTCCTCCTCTTCTCTTTTCTTTCTCTTTCTCCTCTCTCTCTTTCTCCTCCTCTCCTCTCTTCTTTCTCTTTCTCCTTCTCTCTTTCTCCTCTTTCTCTCTTTCTCCTCCTCTCCTCTTTTCTTTCGCTCTTTCTCCTCCTCTCCTCTTTTCTTTCGCTCTTTCTCCTCCTCTCCTCTTTTCTTTCGCTCTTTCTCCTCCTCTCCTCTTTTCTTTCGCTCTTTCTCCTCCTCTCCTCATGCATCAGTGCTTGCTTGGAGTTGTGAGGCTCTATAAATTGATGCAATACTGTGTGTGTGTGTGTGTGTGTGTGTGTAATCCATAGAATGGAGTGGAGTAACTGCAGCACTGAAGGTGGCGTCTAACTGGATTAAGAACAATTGTAGAAATATTTTTCTATGGCATGAATGTGTATGTATTCATTCATGTGTGTGTTTGTAAAGACTGTGTGTGTGTGTGTGTGTGTGCTGTCGTGGCAGTGTTTTTACTGCTCTGTTCTCACTACAGTGAAGAGAAGTAACAAATGAAACTCATAATCTGAGGGGGATGTACAGAATGAAATGTACACATCAGCTCAGCTGCTTGAGATTGCAGTTTGTAATGTTTAAAAAAATATATATATATATATAAAGATGGCAGCTTTACTCAATTCAAAAAATGAGAAAAAAGTAGTAGGTAGTTCCTGTTTGTAATTATTTATTAATGTTTTTTTTCTTTCTTTTTTTAAATAAATCAGACAGGTTTTTTCCCCCCACAATATCAGTGATCATATCATTATATAATCTCTATCATTTCTTTCTTTTTTCTTTCTTTCTTTCTTTTTCCAGCTCTACATTGTGAAACACAGCTGTTCCCTTTTGGCATTGTTTTAGGCTCAGGGTCAGATTTAAATGGAGCTGATAAGTCTTTCTCTGTCTAACGCGCGCGCACACACACACACACACATGCGCACACACACGCACACACAATAGACATGAGGTCATTGCTCTGAGCCCTGGTGAAGTCCGGCGAGCGCAGGAATTATCCGCACGTCGCGGTGTGTAAATGTCGGTTAGCCATGTGTGTGTGAGTCACTGTAAACACTGGCTAAGACAAACAGGTTAGCGATTGTTTGCACACACACACACACACACACACACACACACACACACACACACACACACACACACACACAGAAACGAGTGTCATTCATCAAGTCAGGGTGCAAGTCGTAACTAGTCTGTGTTTGCTCTGTAACCTCACACCTGATCACCGTCTCTCCGAGGAAAAGGAGTTCAGTAATCACTGACGCACTCCTCCTTCATCTTAAATTTAGACTTTAGCGTGTCTAACACGTGCCGAGTGATCTGTACTGAATATACCAGTATCATTCCTCACCAGAAATAAACACACGCAAGCAGTAAAGCTTTTAGCTTTATTTTACTATATAACACTGGCTTTAACAAGGTCTGCACTGGGGAGAGAGAGACACACATGGTGAGAGAGACGCACAGACAGACAGAGATAGAGAGACAGAGAATGAGATGGAGCGGGAGAGAGAGACGGAGGGAGAGAAACACAGACAGAGAGAGAGAGAGAGAGAGAGAGACAGACAGACAGACAGACACACACACACACACAGAGAGAGAGAGACACGGACAGAGAGAGAGAGAGAGAGAGAGACACAGACAGAGAGAGAGGGAGACACGGACAGAGAGACAGAGACCGAGAGAGAGAGAGAGACACGGACAGAGACCGAGAGAGAGAGAGAGAGAGACACGGACAGAGACCGAGAGAGAGGGGGAGACACGGACAGAGAGACAGAGACCGAGAGAGAGGGGGAGACACGGACAGAGAGACAGAGACCGAGAGAGAGGGGGAGACACGGACAGAGAGACAGAGACCGAGAGAGAGGGGGAGACACGGACAGAGAGACAGAGACCGAGAGAGAGGGGGAGACACGGACAGAGAGACAGAGACCGAGAGAGAGAGGGAGACACGGACAGAGAGACAGAGACCGAGAGAGAGAGAGGGAGACACGGACAGAGAGACAGAGAGACACGGACAGAGAGACAGAGACCGAGAGAGAGAGGGAGACACGGACAGAGAGAGAGAGAGAGACACGGACAGAGACCGAGAGAGAGAGAGAGAGAGACACGGACAGAGACCGAGAGAGAGGGGGAGACACGGACAGAGAGACAGAGACCGAGAGAGAGAGAGGGAGACACGGACAGAGAGACCGAGAGACACGGACAGAGAGACGGAGACACGGACAGAGAGACAGAGACCGAGAGAGAGAGGGAGACACGGACAGAGAGACAGAGACCGAGAGAGAGAGGGAGACACGGACAGAGAGACAGAGACCGAGAGAGAGAGGGAGACACGGACAGAGAGACAGAGACCGAGAGAGAGAGGGAGACACGGACAGAGAGACAGAGACCGAGAGAGAGAGGGAGACACGGACAGAGAGACAGAGACCGAGAGAGAGAGGGAGACACGGACAGAGAGACAGAGACCGAGAGAGAGAGGGAGACACGGACAGAGAGACAGAGACCGAGAGAGAGAGGGAGACACGGACAGAGAGACAGAGACCGAGAGAGAGAGGGAGACACGGACAGAGAGACAGAGACCGAGAGAGAGAGGGAGACACGGACAGAGAGACAGAGACCGAGAGAGAGAGGGAGACACGGACAGAGAGACAGAGACCGAGAGAGAGAGGGAGACACGGACAGAGAGACAGAGACCGAGAGAGAGAGGGAGACACGGACAGAGAGACAGAGACCGAGAGAGAGAGGGAGACACGGACAGAGAGACAGAGACCGAGAGAGAGAGGGAGACACGGACAGAGAGACAGAGACCGAGAGAGAGAGGGAGACACGGACAGAGAGACAGAGACCGAGAGAGAGAGGGAGACACGGACAGAGAGAGAGAGAGACACGGAGGGAGAGAGAGACAGACAGAGAGACGGGGAGGGAAAGAGAGGGAGAGAGAGACGGGGAGGGAAAGAGAGGGAGAGAGAGACGGGGAGGGAAAGAGAGGGAGAGAGAGGACGGGGAGGGAAAGAGAGGGAGAGAGAGACGGGGAGGGAAAGAGAGGGAGAGAGAGACGGGGAGGGAAAGAGAGGGAGAGAGAGAGACGGAGGGAAAGAGTGGGAGAGAGAGACGGGGAGAGAGAGGGAGGGAAAGAGAGAGAGACGGGGAGGGAAAGAGAGAGAGAGACGGGGAGGGAAAGAGAGGGAGAGAGAGACTGGGAGGGGAAGAGAGGGAGAGAGAGACTGGGAGGGGAAGAGAGGGAGAGAGAGAGACGGGGAAGGAGAGAGACAGGGAGGGAAAGAGAGGGAGGGAAAGAGCGGGAGGGAGAGAGAGAGACGGGGAGGGAAAGAGAGGGAGAGAGAGACGGGGAGGGAAAGAAGAGGGAGAGAGAGAGACGGAGGGAAAGAGTGGGAGAGAGAGACGGGGAGAGAGAGGGAGGGAAAGAGAGAGAGACGGGGAGGGAAAGAGAGAGAGAGACGGGGAGGGAAAGAGAGAGAGAGACGGGGAGGGAAAGAGAGGGAGAGAGAGACTGGGAGGGGAAGAGAGGGAGAGAGAGAGACGGGAAGGAGAGAGACAGGGAGGGAAAGAGAGGGAGGGAAAGAGCGGGAGGGAGAGAGAGAGACGGGGAGGGAGAGAGAGAGAGACAGGGAGAGAGAAAGAGAGACAGGGAGGGAAAGAGAGAGAGAGAGACAGGGAGGGAAAGAGAGAGAGAGAGACAGGGAGGGAAAGAGGGAGAGAGAGAGAGACAGGGAGGGAAAGAGGGAGAGAGAGAGAGACAGGGAGGGAAAGAGGGAGAGAGAGAGAGAGAGAGACAGGGAGAGAGAGAGAGAGAGGCCATGGACTGGAGAGCAGTTTTCCAGAATTTATTTTTCTTTTTTTTCCCCTGCACTAGAATCCTTAAAAGCCATTGTTGGATTCAAACTCTGCAGGGAACTTGCTGGCTTTTTAGTGTGTGTGTGTTTCAAAAAACACTTCAGATTTATACATAAAGCGTTCTATCAAACGTCTTCGTTTGTGCAAGCAACATTGACATAATTAATGAAATTTTTTGCCCCATGTCTTGACCACTAGCTGTATTTTAAGTTTCTAGTAATAACAGCAGTGTTGGTTCGAGGGATTAAGGCTCGGAGTTGTTGATCAGAAGATCGGGGTTCAAGCTCCACTGCTGGGCCCTTGAGCAAGGCCCTTAACCCTCTCTGATCCAGGGGTGCTCTATCATAGCTGCCCCTGCTCTCTGACCCCAACTTCCCCAGCTGGGGTATGTGATGAAAACGATTCCTCTGTGCTGTAATGTATGTGTGGAGATAATAAAGGCTTCCTGCCCGCAGTTCTTCTGTTACAGCACATAAGGATGTGATAGACACGCCGCTAGTTGTTTCCAGTCCTAGTGCGATACAACCATGTAGCATGTGACGGCTGCGTTCTCAGCGGGATTTGGAAGGACAGGAGGGGTCAGTGTTTTAGTGGAACTGGGGGGAGTGAGAGGGGGGAGAGAGAGTGAGAGGGGAGAGAGAGACAGGGGAGAAGAGAGAGGAAAGAGGAGAGTGTGAGTGAGAGGGAAAAGTGAGAAGAGAGGGTAGAGAGTGGGAGAAGAGAGGGAGGGGAGAGAGAGAAAGAAAGAAAAGGGGGGATAGAGAGGGGAGAAAGGGTAGAGAGAGGGGAGGGAGGGGTGAGGGGTCAGCAAAGCGTGAAATGCATTTTCTTCCTGACAGCTCTGATCTCCCTCACACACACACACACACACACACACACACCCGACCCTTTGGACATTCATGTCTGTTTTTTGTCCTTCAGCCATGGTGAAGGTTACCACATGGAACCCTACACACACACACACACACACACACACTCTTCTCTCTCTCTCTCTCTCTCTCTCTCTCTCTCTTTCTCTCATTCTCTAGATACTTGGCTAAAGCTGGCCTTGTTCCTAAAGGTCAGAGGTATCATGTATAGCGTGCGTGTGTGAGAGAGCACATGGAAAACTATTTCGGCCTGGGGAATGCCTGAAGTGGCAGCACTGCACGGATAACACCGAGGGGTGTGTGTGTGTGTGTGTGTGTGTGTGTATACACTGTAATGAAATTCTCAGTTGACCTTCAGGATTTTTTCCTCTTTCATTTGAGAGAAGGTAATAAACTAACAATGCAGCATGTTGAAGAGCACAGAAAAGGTCTTCCTCTCCTTCTTCTTCTTCTTCTTCCCATCTCCATATTCTACCTTTTTTCTTCAATATTCCTTCTTTAATTTATCTTCCATTTCATTCCCTTTTTATTCTACTTCATCTTAACCTTTTTGTCCAGTTTTTGTTGCTTCTTCTCCTTTCATCATTTTTCTTTCTCTTTCTTTTCTTTAATTTTTTTCTCTGTTCATCCTCATAATCTAAATATTATCGTTTCTTCTTTTTTCTTTTTCTTTATACATATTAAATTATTCTTCCTTCCCCCTTCTTCTTCTCCAGCTCCTCCTTCTTCTCTTCCTCCTCCTTCTTCTCTTACTCCTCCTCCTCCTCCTTCTTCTTCTCTTACTCCTCCTCCTCCTCCTTCTCACTCCTCTTCCTCCACCTTCTTCTTCTCTTACTCCTCCTCCTTCTTCTTTTTCTTCTTCTCCTCCTGTTCCTCCTTCTTCACCGCCATTTACTTTCATCTTTTTTTCCAGCCTCCTTTTTTCTCTATCTTTCCATCTTCTGTTCCTTGTTAATCTTTTTCTCCATCTTTTGCATGTTATTTTTTTCATCTCTTTCATCACGTTGTCTTTCTTCGTCTTTGACGTCATCTTCATCTCGATCTTCTTCCTCTCGTCTGATTTCTGCTTGTGTGTGTGTGTGTGTGTGTGTGTGTAACCCCCACGTGGTGAACATTTAATAAAATTCCCGTCGTTTTTTTTTTTCCCCCCGAGAGGAAGGCCGTCTCTTCGGCTGGCTGCGGTTTTCCTCTGCATGCTGGAAATCCCATCAGGAGCCTCAGCAGGCCAGGAAAAAGGAGGGTCTCTCTCTCTCTCTCTCTCTCTCTCTCTCTCTCTCTCTCTTTCTGTGTCTCACTCTCTCTCTCTCTCTGTCTCACTCTCTCTCTCGGTCTTTGTGTCTCTGTCGGTCTCCCACTGTCTGTCTCTCTCTCTCTCTCTCTCTCTCTCTCTCTCTCTCTGTCCTTCCCCCCCGTTTGTCTTTGTTTCGCTCTCTCTCTCTCTCTCTCTCTCTCTCTCTCTCTCTCTCTCCAGACTAAATGTTTTCTTTCTGCCCGACACCGTGAAGGAAGGAAGGAGACGAGAGACGTGAATCCTCGTCCTGTCAGTCCAGCTCTCCTTTTTGTCTCGCAGTTCCTCCATGCCATCTGTGTGCCACTCTGATCCTCGCTCCTCGATCCTTCTCCTCCTCCCCACCCCACCCCACCCCACCCCACCCCACCCCACCCCATCCGTTAATGGCTAATTAGATTTCTTCGTTCCCTCGCTGCACTGCGTCACGTCACTTTCTCTAAAATAACTCGGCTTGCCATCGCGCCCCGGCTCCCAATCCCTCACCAGCGTCTCTGCTCACGTTTACAAGCGAGGGATTTTGTGTGTGTGTGTGTGTGTGTGTGTGTTTGTAGTGAGATGCTTAATCTGATAAGTCTCCTCTTCAATTAAATGCTGTCACAGCAGAAAGGAAATGGGGGAAGGTGTCGAGATTAAGCACAATGTCATTTCCCGTGACCTCTCACACAATGGAGTGCATGCCATCTTTGTCGGTTTCTCATTCTTCCTCTCTCTCTCTCTCTCTCTCTCTCTCTCTCTCTCTCTCTCTCTCTCTCTCTCTCACAATTCAATTCATTGAGCTAACTTAATTAGCTTTACTAGCATAACATAAGCAGTGTTTTTTCTGTCTCTCTCTCTCTCTGTGTCCTTCTGTGTCCCTGTCTCTCTTGTGCTCTGTGTCCCTGTCTCTCTTGTGCTCTGTGTCCCTGTCTCTCTTGTGCTCTGTGTCCCTGTCTCTCTTGTGCTCTGTGTCCCTGTCTCTCTTGTGCTCTGTGTCCCTGTCTCTCTTGTGCTCTGTGTGTCCCTGTCTCTCTCGTGCTCTGTGTCCCTGTCTCTCTCGTGCTCTCTGTGTCCCTGTCTCTCTCGCGCTCTCTGTGTCCCTGTCTCTCTCGCTCTCTGTGTGTCCCTGTCTCTCTCTTGCTCTCTGTGTGTCCCTGTCTCTCTCTTGCTCTCTGTGTGTCCCTGTCTCTCTCTTGCTCTCTGTGTGTCCCTGTCTCTCTCTTGCTCTCTGTGTGTCCCTGTCTCTCTCTTGCTCTCTGTGTGTCCCTGTCTCTCTCTTGCTCTCTGTGTGTCCCTGTCTCTCTCTTGCTCTCTGTGTGTCCCTGTCTCTCTCTTGCTCTCTGTGTGTCCCTGTCTCTCTCTTGCTCTCTGTGTGTCCCTGTCTCTCTCGCTCTGTGTGTCCCTGTCTCTCTCGCGCGCTCTGTGTCCCTGTCTCTCTCTCGCTCTCTCTGTGTGTCCCTGTCTCTCTCTCGCTCTCTCTGTGTGTCCCTGTCTCTCTCTCGCGCGCTCTCTGTGTGTCCCTGTGTCTCTCTCGCGCGCTCTCTGTGTGTCCCTGTCGCTCTCTCGCGCTCTGTGTGTCCCTGTCGCTCTCTCGCGCTCTGTGTGTCCCTGTCGCTCTCTCGCGCTCTCTGTGTGTCCCTGTCGCTCTCTCGCGCTCTCTGTGTGTCCCTGTCGCTCTCTCGCGCTCTCTGTGTGTCCCTGTCGCTCTCTCGCGCTCTGTGTGTCCCTGTCGCTCTCTCGCGCTCTCTGTGTGCCCCCGTCGCGCTCTCTGTGTGTCCCCGTCACGCTCTCTGTGTGTCCCCGTCGCACTATCTCTCTCTCTCTTTCTGTATCCCTGTCTCTCTCTGTTTTATTTCTGATTTATTTTCTATTTTATTTATTTGTTTTATTTCATTTCGTTTTATTTTCTCCCCAATATCCGTAGCGCTGCTGTTCTGGCATTTTTTTCACTCGTGTCTGCTAGAGATGTGTGTTGTTGGAATTGTGACCTGATCTTTCACTCATATCTCTCACACCAGCCCCTGTGTGGAATTCCTCACCCATACGCCCATCTTCACACGTTCCCGACACTGACGTACGTCCAAAAGACAGAAACGTCCTTTGATCCCGGTTTGGTCTTTTGCACCCCGACACCGCGTCTCGCTGTGTGTCATCACGTGCCACAAGTCCACCATGTCCTGCATGGCGTGGCTCTCGGTGTGAGCTGGACTTCAGCTGACCTGCAGTGTGTGGCTGTGGGGAGGGGGTTGTCTTTACCTCAACCCATATTTAATTAACAGACAAAACGTGTAGTGTTGCTTTGTTTGTTTGCCCCCCCCCCCCCCCCCCCCCTCCCCCATGCAAAACGTGTGATTGGTCATAGGGCTCGTGAACAGAAGAGAACTATGGGGATAAAAATACAGGTTATGAACATATGCAAGATCATGATGAAGCACGTTTGCATGTCCCAAATCTTTCTCTCACACACACACACACATTCTTTAATTTGCAGGTTATTACTGGGGCTTTTGAAGCGAAATGACTCCAATTGAGCATCTCAAATGAGTTCTTGCTTCTTCTGAATGCCCACTGATTCATCAAATCTAGCTAAGTCACACACACACACACACCACACAGTGAGAGTCCCTAGCTTTTCACATGGCCGTCATTTTGAAGAGCGTGGATTGTTTGCACAGATGTTTCGCATTTCCGTCTCTCCGGTGCGACTCCTGCTTTCGGAAGTGTCATTAGGAGACTTGTTCTGCATGGAGCGATCCTTCCCGCAGATTTCCCCCCGATTATGCTTTTAATCTTTTATCGCTTCTGGAAAGGGAGCACTTCATCCTGCACGTTAAGCCTGTGCGGGGTTTCTTTGATTTTTAAAAATTATTTATTTTTTTTTTGGATGAGCTCAAAACTTTCAGCGCGGTTTAGGACAGACCTGTGGTGCTGCAGACCTGGCAACCTTCACGTGTTTTAACGTGTCGTACGCTGATACGAGTTTTCACTAGAGATGGGAGGATACTGCGTTTTCTGTAACCGGGAGCACAGATTTTTTTTTTTTTTTTTTTTTCTAGGGTTTTTCTCCACAATAAAACAGATGAGTTACATATGAATCTGTAATATTTTGTGTATACGTGGGCGTGTGTTAAACCACGCCCCTTGGATGGATTTATGTTTGGATGGATAGATTTATGTAAATGTGGATAGATGAATGGATGGCCTGTTTGGGTGGATGGCCTGTTTGGGTGGGTGGCTTTTATGGATGGGTGTTTGAGTGGATGGATTGATGGTTGGGTCGGTGTTTGGATGGGTGGGTGTTTGACCGGATGGATGGATTGATGGGTAGGTGTTTTGATGGGTTGATGGGTAGGTGGATTGATGGGTGGGTGGGATAGATGGATGGATGTTTGGTTGGATGGATTGATGATTTGGATAGATAGATTTATGTAAAAGTGGATGGATGAATGGATGGCCTGTTTGGATGGGTGTTGTTTTCTTGGATGGATGGATGGATGGATGGGTGGCTTTTATGGATGGATGGGTGTTTGAGTGGATGGATTGATGGTTGGGTCGGTGTTTGGATGGGTGGGTGTTTGACCGGATGGATGGATTGATGGGTAGGTGTTTTGATGGATTGATGGGTGGGTGGGATAGATGGATGGATGTTTGGTTGGATGGATTGATTTGGATAGATAGATTTATGTAAATGTGGGTGGATGAATGGATGGCCTGTTTGGATGGGGGGTGTTTTCTTGGATGGATGGATGGATGGATGGGGGGCTTTTACGGATGGATGGGTGTTTGAGTGGATGGATTGATGGTTGGGTCGGTGTTTGGATGGATGGATGGATGGATCGATGTATGGGAGTTTGGATGGGTGGGTGTTTGACCGGATGGATGGACAGATGGGTGTTTGGATGGATGGATTGATGGGTAGGTGTTTTGATGGATGGATGTTTGGTTGGATGGGTATATGGATGGATGGATTAGATGGGTGTTTGGATGGATAGATAGTTGTATGGGTGTCTGGTTGGGTAGATGGATGGATGAATGTTTGTTCGTTTGTTTGATCTCATGCTAACACGAATTTGCTAGTTTCCTCATGTGTTCTGATAGAGCGATCATCTTGATGAATCTTGATGAAAAATGGCACGCACTAGATGCGGTTTGGGACGAGACCCAAAAGCCGCACTACGACAAGCGGCGACGTTCGGCTAAATTTAGCACATTCTGAAACATCCTTACAAACAGAAACCCAATGCTGGACATTATCACCATGGTAACCAGGTGCTCTGCTGTTTCTATTGGTCAGTTTAGAATCTTCCCGTTTGCAGCTAACGGGAGAGTTCAGGAGGACGCACAGTAACACCAGGTGATCCCTGAGTAAACACCGGGAGTGTGAACGGCGAGAGACGCTCATTCAGCCGAGTCAGCATGAGGAGTGCAAAACAAAAGGACAGATTGTCCTGGAAAGAGGGGAGACGTAGAGACAGGGCTGAGGATGGAGAGAGGATAAATAGATATGTCGAGCTGAGGGACGAGAGGGGGCTTGATGAAGGGATAGCAGAAAGTCATTTTCCTTCTCTCTCTCTCTCTCTCTCTCTCACACACACACACACCTACCTGACTGTCCCCATTCAGAGAAAGTAATTATTCCGTCTCCCACAGGATGCATGTCATAATCCATCAGATTGGACACACACACACACACACACACACACAATGCTGAGCTTTTCACACAGGGATTTTTACCTATATAAAGGAAATCATATATAGATGTAGGCTGAAGTAGAACGGCTGCCGCAGGGGTCAGGAATGTTGTGGAGTTTGATGTGGTGGTGTGTGTTGGATTTGATATCGATCATGTAGGAAGTTTGGAATGTTCTAGAAGGTCTAATGGAAAACAGATGTATGGATAGTTCTGGGTTTGGAAGATGCTAGCTGAACCAGGAGCTGAGGCTGAACTGTCTAGTAGAAGAGCACAAGTGTGTCTGTGTGCATGTGTGTCTTCTCACGTGTGTGCTTGTTTGTGTGTGTGTCTGTGTGCATCTACGCACTCACACAGCCCCCCCTACACAAACGTACACACACACACAAATGCACGCACAAACACGTGTATACATGCATGCAGACATATAAACACGTGCGTGTGTCTATGCGTGTTTGCATGTCTGTGCGTGTATGCATGTATACACGTTTGTGCGTCTATGTGAGTGCATTTCTGTGCGTATGTATGTCTATGCAATTTTGTGTGCGTCTGCTTGCGTGTGTGTGTTTCTGTAGATCTGTGTGCAGGGTATGTCTATGCATGTATACACATGTGTGCGTGTGTTTGTGTGTGTTTTTCCTCTTTCTCCACAGATTCCAGCTGGCTGAGTTGTTTCTCTCTGCTGTGTAATTGGTACTTGGTTCTGTTCACAACTTTAACTGCTAATGATTTATGATAATGAACTTTTCCATCTGGAACCGGATCCATCTGACGCACTCAGGAAATCCTTCACCTAGCATATATAACGCCACTCGCGACCCGTCACCCTGCCGAAGCCGCATCTGATTCCATTAGTATTTGATTGTGTGGCTTTATCCAGATATCAGCAACAAAAAATAATAATAATCATAAATTCCCACCCAGCTTTGTTCCTTTCATTCAGACCGAGACTTTCACATTCATCACGACGAAGTCCCGTAAAACAGAATAATCATACGCAGGTGCTTGGCTCGTAAATGACACAGAATTGGCTAATGTAATAATCTGGTTCCTGGAACACACAGTTCTTTTATTTTTGAATTGCTACCATTTCCAGACACTTCTCATGTCATATTTTTTTTATTTATTGCCCTTAGGCTTTCCATCTGTTTAGAGTTTGTGGTTTGAAATTGGATGCATCAAAAGTTGTCAGCAGCAGCTTTCCCTTTAAACTATCAGCTTCTGTTTAAACACCGGCTCTGGATAATTTATTGGGTATTGTTTTTCATCCTACGCTTTGTCCTCGTCAGTCTTTCCGGGATTCTAAAGCAAGCCGTAAAAATGCTTCAAACACTCGCTATTATAAGGAATGGATCATTTCGGTGGTGGTGTGGCCACGATGCAGAGCAAGAATTCGTCGTGGAACCATCATCAGACAAGCTGGTTCCTGTCATCACTTCGTCATAGCGGGGGTAAAAGGGAAAAAACGCCGGTTGTCTTGTCGCAGAGAATCGTGCAAAGTGTGTAAACCCCTGCGTCTTCTGGACAACGTGAGGTCACTGATTCTGGAGACTCCTGAAAGAAAACTCGAAGCAAATCAACTACACAATTTCTTGCCTTTTTTTTTTCCCTTTACCTGAGAAATGTATTAAACCTTGAGGTTGGCCCTACAGTCAGAGCTGCTGTTACAGAAAGCGATAAGAGTTGAGAATTTAACAGCGCAGTGATATAAAAAGCTTCAAAAGACAAGACTATTGTTCGTGCTGCCAGTCTGCCATTGAAGGCTGCTTCTGGAAAACACTGGAAAAAGAACGAATGATTCATTTAACCAAAATAACGCCCCGTCTTTTCCTCTTCCCCCCTCCCTATTCTCCCGCTTCCCATTTTTCACCTTCTTGCATCTACATCTCTCTGATTCAGGCCACTTTATTACTTAGTTCGGGTTAATTAGTAATTAGCTTGACCACTCGATAGCGTGTCACCTCTTCACCTCTCCTTGAGTCCTTTACATGTTCCTGCTCGCATTCTTTCTGTGTCACAGGTTATAGTGTCTATATGTCTAGTCGATTAGCAAGCTAATGTTCGTAACGTTAATGCGAAGCCTCCAGCATGCAGTAAGGTAAGAAAGATCTGGCAGTAGCTCAACACAGGCAGCAGAGGTGTGAGTGATGAAGTGCTCAGGGACGTGGGTTTGAAAGGTTCATGATGGAGAGGAGCGATTCGACTAGAGGGAGAAAAATTAACTAGCTTCTCCTGCGGTGGAAAAAGTCCTCTCAGTTTTTGACGCAAACTACTTAAAATGAGATTTTCTCACTTCTGCCCTCTTTCCTGTGTCTTCTGCAGCACCGGCGAGCTGTTTCTCTCAAACACCGTCTCTCCCCGGCTACACTAAGCTGATAACTCGTCATAAACAAAAACCTATTTAGTTGTGACTCTAAGCCCCTCACTGTCTCAAGTGTTTGTGTGCGCGAGCTTTTGTTTTTAGGAGCATAGCGAGCGTCCCTCCGACTCTCGAGTCCACTTAATAAACCGCCTTGATGTTTTGTAAAACCAATAGAGGAAAGATCAAGAGGACTGACGCTGGTGGTTGCTAACAAACTGCTCTGGGTTTCTGTTTAATGCATACTGTTCCCATCGAAAGAAAACTTCACTGACCCACTGACCTACCCGCGTTTCAGTTCCTAAATGCGGCAAGAGTTTTGCAGTATTCCTATTTTTAGCAAAGCTTCATAGTTGCAGTGGATTTGATATGCGCAGTAAATCTTTCTCCTGAAGATTTTCATAAGATTCTCAAATCGAATTAGTTGAATTTAGGAAGATTAGCCTATGAGAAATGGGTGCCTTCCTAGTGGCCCAGTTTGTTTAAAGTCTAATTAACTAGGCTGAAAAGCTGTAGCTAATGTGAAGTATTAAAGTATGATTGGCTAGTGGAACAAGTATATGATTGTACCCATGGTCAGAACCAAAGATCCAGGGGGTAGAGGTGGACTTGATCCAGTTCCGTGTCTGTGCAGAGTTTCAGGGAATAGAATCAGATTCAGATTTGGTGTCGAACCAAATATCCAGTCGAGTCGGGCGTGATCCAGAGCCTCTTACCAGTGGGGAGTAAAATCAAAAGTCCACAGAATGGAGTCTGGCCTTATTCACATTCTCCTACCTGGGTGGTGGTGTATCAATGGTCCAGGGGGTAGAGTCAGACTTGATCCAGGCCCTCTTTCTTGGGTGGTGTTGAATCAACAGACCAGGGGTAAAGTCTGAGCTTGATCCAGGTCCTCTTACTTGGGTGAAGGTGAGCCAAGCCAAAAGTCCAGGGGGTAGAGTCGGACTTGATCCGGAGCATCCTACCTGGACTGGAACAAATCTGGGCAGAGTTGAACAAATAGACCTAAAAGTGGTGTCAAGAGTTTATAGACTTTTGTTAAGGGTAGCAGGACAAATGGGTTAGGTTTAAGGATTAGGGGTTGAGGGGTTGGATCAGGTCTGGAGTTTTGGTCGAATATTATGCTTTTTAATAACGTAAATAAAAACCATTCTTCTTCCACAAAGACTGCACTGTAGTGTGGCAGGTGCTCTAAAATAGCCTGCCCAGAGGACGCGGTTCTGCAGGCCTTGAGCTCAGTGGGGCGTCTCAAGTTAAGCAGGACAAGTACACAGGCAGAGGAACATATTTGTCCATGTGGTTTAGTAGTGGAAGTGTGTTGACCTTTGACCTGTACACTTCAGGGAATGAGGCTGAATGTTTGACCTTCATCCCACCTGCTCTCTGCTCTGACTTCCTAATGAGTTTAGAGTCCGTCGTATTCCTGAGGAGCATTTTGCATGGAAAGCAGGGATTTGAAGTGTTTGTGGGAGAAGAGAGCATGGACCGAGAGAAGATGCATTAAGGAGCGTAGACGGTCATTGATCTGTGTCCATCGTTTAGCCACGAGCTCGGAGCATGCAGCTTTCTCTGCTCTGCTCTTTAGCCTCGTGGTGTTGTGCATCCCTGCGGCGTCGCTCAGAGGCTGCCCTTCCACGCAGCGAGCCCTCAGTGGGAAAACACACACATACTCGCACACATGTACACACACTGCTTGCTTTTTCGAAATCAGCCTTGTTTACCCAGACTCTCAGCTTTGGTTTAAATGGAGACATTGACTCATGCTTTTAGAGGAATAAAGAAGTGAAGGTTGTATCCACATGCTAAACCAGCTCTGGAGTCATTCCCGTAGCGCAGGAGCTGGATAGAGCTTATGATGTTTGTGGATGGGGGACATGGTATAACCTTAGTGGTAGTTTTAGCATATTTGTCTGTGTTATTGGTTGTCCCATGTTTGTTTGCTGTAGCAGGCCGTTGACATGCATTGAAAGTGCTGCTTTATTTACTGTTGTTGGTTTGCGGTCACTTGCTGAACTCCGGGGCAAGTGACGGCATCCAGACTTTCTAAGTCTTTTCTAGTCCGTGGTAGGGAATACCAAGTTTTAGTCGAATCTAGCAACTCCTGCTTTGTGGACCACACATTCTGACCCCGCCCCTAACACCCGTGGCTGCTTGTTCACCCTGGACGTACCACCACAGACACGTAGTGGAAGTCGGGTGGATGGGAGGACTTATTTTTTTAACTTTATGCTAGTTTCACGAATCCCATGATGAACACTATAATGTTCAAGCTGCTGCTAGCATGAAGTTGCGTTCATGAAGCAGGCGAAGGTTTTTTTTTTTACACGGCGCATTAGCTTGTAGCTCGCATTCTTTCCCTCCTTGTCTTTCTTCTTTTCTACGGATTTTCGTGTGCAAGTGTTGGCGTCCCCTTCTGGCTGTAATTACTGCCTGCTTCCAGGATTCAAAGTGAGCAATTTCCCTCAGTGCATTAGAGCCCTGCTCTCTGTCATGTCTAATCAGTGTCAACACACACACACACACACACACACACAGATCATTTGCATCAAAGATGGTGGTGCAGGGCGGTGGGTGTGTCATTGGGATGAAAAAGTGGAAATATTTTAACTGTTATTTTCATTTTGATGACACTGATACAGGTCAATTTTCTCTCTCTCCTCTCTTCTCTCTCTCTCTCTCTCTCTCTCTCTCTCTCTCTGTGTGTGTGTCTGTTTATCTTTCACTGTATCTGTGTTTGTGCCTCTGTTGGTGTCTGCCTGTCTCTGTCCCTATACGTGTGTGTCAGTCTGTGTGTGTGTATGTGTCTCTCTGTTTCTGACTGTGTGACAGAAACAAAGACAGATTGTGTGTGTGTGTGTGTGTGTGTGTGTGTGTGTGTGTGTGTGTGTGGTTTTATAAAGGCATGGCATGAAAATAGACGAGTTTGTTTGGGAAACGCTTCTTCCTTAGTCACCCTACCTGCTTCAAAATCTTCAACTCCACACCCTCACGCAGCCTCACACCTCACACTGCTGATGTCATCATCCTCTTCGGCCGGTGGCTGTCTCTGTAAACGTGATCTGAACAGACAGCTCCTCTAGGCTCTGGACACACAGTGCATTACACGACTCTGTCACCACACACACACACACACACTTCAGTGCTGTGCTGCATCCAGGCCCATCCCATGTCTGAGCAGCTGAAGCATAAAACTGGTGCTTAGTGTACCTTTAATTCCACTGACAGCAGAGATTGTGTTGTGCTGAGAGAAGAGCAACTCGACAGTGAAGTACGCCTGTCTGCCGGTCACACTCGCTGTCTGAACACAGCCAGGCAAAAAATTCTCATCTAACCATGATTAGTGCTCCATCCTGCACCAGCTGTCCATCTGTTTGCTCTTTCACCTAACCCCCCTTTTTCTTCTTCTTCTTTTCTTCTTCTTCTTTTTTTTTTTAATTATTATTTTTTCTCTTCCCTCCTCTGTATTTCCTTTGAAGAACGCTGGTACGCTCGTCTTGCTAAGCCGTGCCACGTTCAGGGGAATGCTAATATGAACGTTAAAATCATAATGAACCGACGTATGCTCACAGGAGTAAAAAAACAAAGCGAGAGACGCATGTATTATTTGATGTTTATCTGTAGGTGTGTGCTGCTCAGGGGTTAGCTAGAATCTTAGGGGATTAGTGTAATATTCAATCGGAGTCAGTCATCAGGGAAATCCTGCACGTTTTTTTATATATATATATATATCTATAGCCTTTTGAAATATTGTGTGTTTTGTCGAGGAATGTGTTGTGCTAACAATTAGCTAAGTATATGTGTTGCTATATGTAAATGATGTTCACTTCCTGGAGCTGGGTTTTGGGTTTGCGATGGTTTCTGTGGAGGTTGTGACGAAGATGGGGGGTGGGGGAGGGCGTTTTTTTGTTTAATGGCGAGTTCACACTGCAGGATTTTAGCCCTGGTTTTCAGTTGGCGACAGGTTTTGCACGTGAGTGACAATCGCGCGGTGTGTATGACCAAAAACGCGATCGGAGAGAATCGCCGTGAAATATTAGGCATGCTAAATATCTGGATCTGTCGGCGACTCAAAATCCTGCAGTGTGAGCGGAGTTCTGACTGAAAAATACCTCGACGATGACCTACAGCCAATGAGAGAGCGAGAACTGATTTTGTGCGATCTTGCGTTATTTCCTGTTCACTTCTCGCGTGCGTTTTTTCACACTTTGCCGACCAGACAGTTGTCGGCGATTCTTCCGAAGTCGTGTGGCGTGTAACCTCCTGTCGCCGATCCATCGTGCAATGTGAACACAGCAGCGACTGAATGCTACACTAGATAGTCGTGCAGTGTGAAAACAACCGTGATCCAACCACATAGAAAATCGTGCGGTGTGAACTCGGCATAAGGAACGTAACGCAAATCCCATCACCTGCTGCACTCAGACATCAAAACGGGTGAAATGAAATGGTGGTAGTAGTGGTGGTGGTGGTGGTAGTAGTAATGGTAGTGTTGTGGTGGTAGTAATAGTAGTATTGGTCCCACCCACTTGGGGTATGTGGTAGCTCAGTGGTAAGGTGATCGGACTACTCAACTATCAGAAGGTTGCGAGTTGATATCCCAGGACTGGTGGGCCCTTGAACAAGGCCCTTAACCCTCAATTGCTCAGTTGTATAAATGAGATAAATGTAAGTCGCTCTGGATAAGGGCGTCTGCCAAATTCCGTAAATGTAAATGATTACCTCCAATGAGTTTGTCATCCCTGAGTCAAGAGCTGAAATAAATCTTAGCGTTATATTTCTATCCCCAGCCATTTTCTTCTTTAATTATACTACTACTTAAGCCTTATAAAACCCGATGTTTTGACCGAGCATGTTGTCGCCCTGTCAGGCTGTCTCAACGAGCGCTGGGATCATATGTCATGTTGTGTATGCCGGCTGCGTGTTTGCACTGGTTTTTTACTCTGTAGTCAGCAGAACCACCGCGCAGGAGCACAGCGGAACACTAGCTTCGGCTGATTCGATATGAAAGCAGAGAGATTGCATTTCCTCTAATATTTAGAGTGCAGTCTTGTGCACAATGCAATATCCTGTTTTCTAAAAATATCAACTATTTTTCTTGCCCCCCCCCCCAATTTAATACTAATATTTTATTTCTCTCTCTTTCTTTCTCTCTCTCTCTGCAGTATAATTTCGTAGGCCGGATTCTGGGGCCTCGAGGTCTCACAGCGAAGCAGCTGGAGGCGGAAACGGGCTGCAAGATCATGGTCCGAGGAAAGAGCTCCATGAGGGACAAAAAGAAGGTGAGGCACTTCCTCTTCGTCCGCAAAACAAGAGTGTTTGTTTTTTAACGGACGTTGACCAGTCCATCCATTATAATCGAAATTCTTGCTAAATCTAAAATGCAAATGTATTTTTTCACGTTTCACCGTGCTTCTTAATCCCAGCTGACGAATGCAGCTCCATATCTGCTTGTATCGAAGAATTAAATTAGAGTGCTTTCACACCTGTTAGTCGAAATCAGAGCGAAATCAATGCTTTAGTTTGTTTGCGATTAGGTTTGGTTTCGTTGCATGTAATTAAATGTCTTTCAGGAGACACTTGCATTCATTAGAACACAGAAACGCACTGACGGGGCGGGGGAAAGGTCTTTAAATCTTCTCTGTGATTTTTCCCCAATTTTTTTTTTCTCTGTGGAAAAGTTTCTCATATTTTTTGATCACTCAGATTGCTGACACCATTTACCCTGATACGCCAACTCCATCTGACACTCTCGGACCACTTACTTTGTTCCACACCCCAGTACAAGTGTCAAATTTGGGGGTTGGTGGACCCGGGATTCTACCTCGCAACCTTCCGATCAGTATTCGAAAACCTTACTACCAGTAGTCCAACACTAAGCTACCACTTCCACTGATACACCACCTCTATCTGACTCTCGGGGCCCCAGTACGAGCTCGTTTTAGCTACTGCTCTAAACCTAGAGCTGGACCGAGAGGGGAAAAAACAGCAGGGTTTTCCTCCAGTCAAATTGGGGGTTAAGGCCCCAGCAGTGGTAGCTTGGTGGACCTGGGATGCAAACTCTCAACCTTCCGATCAGTAGTCCAACACCACCGCCACCTGACTCTCTCTGACCACTTACTTAGTTTCATGCCTCAGTACCAGTGATCTCAGCTGCCCTAAACCAGGCTGGACTAGGACCGAGAGGAAAACACAGCAGGGTTCGAGTCAAACAGACTTCGTGCGTGAATGCTCCGTTATCTATCCAGACCTGAGCTTCAGTAATAAGACAGCGTTTATTTACGGAAGCATGTTTCGTACGGACTGAGAATCTGATTAGAGATGTTAGGAATACATATTGTTCCATTTTCATTTTTCATATGGTTTTTATTTATATGAGTAAATAAAGGAGACAGCAGTTAATGGGTATGAGCACATTATTTGGGCATTTACATTTTTAACCGACGCTTAAAAATAGTCTAGATTAGCTTTGGGGTGTGTGTGTGTGTGTGTGCATCACCTGGTGTCCCAGTATTCACTGTGTATGAGGGGCGAGTACGAGAAAATGTCATCTGCATGGTAGCAAACTGTTGATTGCTCTTTAGGTTAATTAAATAAAATTAAAAAAAGCAGCGCAAGGATACGGTCATTCAGCGTCCTCTAAATATGTCACAAGCAAACAGGCCAAGATTTCTACTCTTAATTCACTGACACTATTTATTTTTATTATTATTATTAACTGTAATACATGTCTGAAAATGTTGTCTTAATGGCTAATAACGTTTTAAAGATAATTGAAACGTGTTGACGTTATTAATCCAAATGTTAATTAAACGTGAAGTTGTGGATCTACTAGCTAACTTCACCTAGCTAGCTGACTGGAATCAATGAAATTAGCCTAATTGAAAACTATCTTGCTCACTAACTAGTGTTTATTATTTATTTATTTATTTATTTATTTATTTTTGCCAGACAGTTAAACAGCATTAGATATGGAAATAATTTTCTCAGCTGTAGCCAATGAGCACCAGGCAGTAATATTCATCCTCATGTTTATACTTTTTTTAAAATAGATAGACAAGCGGCCGAAATGAGCTTCCTCCGTAGGGTGGCAGGGCGCTCCCTTAGAGATAGGGTAAGGAGCTCTGTCACCCGGGAGGAGCTCGGAGTAGAGCCGCTGCTCCTCCACATCGAAAGGGGGCAGTTGAGGTGGCTCGGGCATCTGTTTCGGATGCCTCCGGGACATCTCCCTGGAGAGGTGTTCCGGGCATGCCCCACGGGGAAGACCCAGGACACGCTGGAGAGACTATGTCTTTCGGCTGGCCTGGGAACGCCTCGAGGTCCCTCCAGAAGAGCTGGAGGAAGTGTCTGGGGAGAGGGAGGTCTGGGCATCCCTACTTAGACTGCTGCCCCCGCGACCCGGCTCCGGATAAGCGGAAGACAATGAATGAATGAATGAAAATAGATAGAGAGAGACCAAAGAGGAGAGACAGTAAAAAAGCAGAGAGAGACGGGCAGAGTGAGACAGTAAAAAAGGAGAGGGAGACAGGCAGAGTGAGACAGTAAAAAAGGAGCGAGAGAGACACAGGCAGAGTGAGACAGTAAAAAAGGAGAGAGAGACAGGCAGAGTGAGAGAGTAAAAAAGAGAGAGAGACAGGCAGAGTGAGACAGTAAAAAAGGAGAGAGAGACACAGGCAGAGTGAGACAGTAAAAAAGGAGAGAGAGACAGGCAGAGTGAGACAGTAAAAAAGGAGAGGGAGAGACAGACAGGCAGAGTGAGACAGTAAAAAAGGAGAGGGAGACAGGCAGAGTGAGTAAAAAAGGAGAGAGAGAGACACA